>VWYI01011819.1:0-12218 GCA_013399455.1 Anthoscopus minutus
CAAATTTGTCCTAAACCAGGACAGACCCTACAATACTTTTTTGAAGGAACAGTGTCTCATTCATTAAATATGCTATCCTGAAAAAGGCTATTTTTACTGTGATATTCAATAGGCCATCACTTACAATCCATACTCAGCAAGACAGAGTTACTGCTTTAGTCATTATGTACCATATTGTCTACCGAGACTTAATAAAGGTTCAGCAACATGGGCAAGTCTCATTCAGTTCATAATCACACCAAGACATGTGCAAAATCTAGTTCTCCAAACCTCTCTCCTATTTCCAGATGGATGTGTTCGTATTTCATTTATATTTCTCTTCTTCTGCCTCATTTCGCTAGCACAGTTTAAATTTAGTATCCAATGTGATCTACATCACCAACAAATTTCAGTGGTTTTCAATTTCTGTATTTCAACCCTAAGCCTGCTATTTTTTTGTAGGCCACATTAGATCTTTATGCCTGTCTGGAAATTAAAACCCTAGCATCACTCTGAACTCTAGGGACCACAAAACTTAAAAGAAACAAAGTCAAGGAAGACACTTAAATCTATGCCAGCAATACACATCATAACAAATAATACAGTTGTGCTTCCTTCACATCTCTCCCCTAGAATTCACATCTCTCCCCTAGAATTCTAGCATAGGTATTGCTTGCTCCTGAGGCAGTAAACAGTAACTACCTGTTATCAAGAGCAAGCTGAACATAAGAGGTCAGTCGCAAAGGTGAGAATTTGATGGACTCCTCCAGCAGAAACAGCCCAGCTGTACTTCTTTAATGTTTATTCAGTATCTGAGAACAAACCATACATGCTCTGTCTGAAACACAACCCTGTCCTAAGTCAGTCAAAATGTAAGAACTCAGCACTGATGGTCATGGACAGGATAGGTAGCTGCTAAACCTGGGACACCTGAACTGTGTACATTAAGAACAGCGTCACTTCACTGGGAGGCACAGAAGTAAGGCGGGGATCTGAAAGTTGTCACCAAGCAAAGACATTCTTGGTTTTCCCACAAGGTAAATGAAGAAGATAAAATGGCTTATTCAAACAATTAAAATCTGTTACTAAGCCAGTATGTGTACATCCAGAGTTCCATCTTTTGTCACTCACTTAAGGAAGAGCTGGAAAATGTACACCACCATCATAGAATCATCTACAGATTCACCTGAGTTACTTAATTGTGGTACTCTCTAGATGCACAAAGATGTACAGCTTAAATGCCTGCATTTGTCAAAGGAGATGTGAGTAAACTGGGAAAATTGCATTGCCTTGAGAAGAGACTGAAACACACCTGAAGGGGAGAGGTTACCTCCATGTGTTTGGGAGAGGGGTGTCCCAGTGCAGGGGATAGATTTTTTTCCCAAATCAGGTACACAAAGTGGCATAAATATTGGTAAAAGTTCATCTGTTGTATATCTGGTATGGATCCTGCATCTACAGTTCAGTGACTGGCAGTTAATTAACAATATATAATTGTCAGTTAATTATGTGTCACTAATAAACCAAAGAAACATCTGAATCCTGATTTTAAGCTATACAAAATGAGCACTTTTCCCTTTGCAACAAGTCATTCACAGTCTAGGTAGAACACAAAGGAAAGGGAAAAAGATATTTAAATACATTAAAAAAAAATTAAGAATTCGGTTTTGTATGTTGCCAGCTTTTTGATTTTTCCAGATAATGCAGATCAGAATGCCACACTGAGAAAAACAACATAAAAGAGGCATGAAATTGCACATAATTCTGAAAGAAAATTATTTCCGTCCTTGGAAATACGGACTCAGAGTAGAAAAACTATTCTCAAAATAAACTGAGAGAAACTTACAAATTGTAGAGAGAGCATTAATTAGATTTTTAGGCAACTTTGTAGCCTCAGTAATTAATGAACTACCAGCTTGACCATTCTCCTTTTCTATGCTAATATTCTGCATATCAGATAACTGCTTTCAGTTCTGAAATGCAAAAAAAAGTCCCTTTTACCCTTGTATGATTCAATTTCTTTCCATACCTTCAGAACAGTTTTTTCACCAGAAAACAAAAGAACAAGCTAACATCTACAGACAGGTATTTTGGTCAAACTCTTAATCCCCATCCTAAAAAGGCATCTAATATAAATGTACTTACAACATTTTTAAAAGCAAACCAAACACTTGCTCTCTAAGGAGTGGAGGGGAGGGATTGGGAAAAAAAATGCATCTGTTTTGACCCTTAAAAGCTCTTTCTTCACTAGCATAATTGATTTCTCTATTTCTGAAACATTTCTAAGACGTTCTGACAGAAAAACAAAAAGAGGAATAAAGAGAGACAATAGAGGAAACCCTCTCTGTTCTATTACAATTAATTTGCCATTTTAATCAGTCTTGGGCATTATGAATAGACACACATTTTAATTTTTATGGACAGACACACAAAAAAAATTCTAGAAGACTGCTAGCATGTTCTTCTGAAACTGATGCCTTTTTAAAGGGTCCTGTGTTAAAACAAATTAAGAATGCCTCAAAATTTTTGCTAAGCCATTGCTCATTCAAAATAATCTTTTCTAAGCTGGAGCCTAGGGACATGTGATGGGATACAAAATTCATATCTGGGCCTGCTCTATTTCATACAAAGCAGCACGGGAAACAACATGGCAGAAAAAGCTTTGCTGTGCTTCTAAGCAGTTTTGATAAGTAACTGTCACCCAGATAATTTTCCAGATCTTACTAGCGATGGGAGATGCACAGAGACCCTCTAGAAATCTGGCTCATAAGAGAGCAACAGAGAACTTCTCATTTATGAGATTTGGATGCTGTGACTCAGCAACATGTCTATGTGGAAGAAATTCCCTTGTCAGAACTAATTTTTCAAATATCCTAAAGCTTTCTGAAATCTCTATCATACTGGAAGTTATTGTTTACAAAGGAAACACTTCTAGTAGAAATGTCAAAATTACCAGGAGAGTGATGGGACCTAGGCAGACGCTCTGAAACTGCAGGATATCCAAAAACACAATTTGCAGTCAAGCAAAATGGAAATCACTACTTCCAGTGTTCTAAAAACAAAAAAATTCCTCAATTGCAAGGATAGTTGAAATTGCAAAACATTCAACATGAAAAAGAGCTGTATTTCCCATAAAACCAGTTTAAGACCACTAGAAAGCTGAAAGAGATGTTACCAGATCCTGTTATTTTCTATCGGTCTTGCATAAATATACTTTTATCAGTGTAGGAAAAAACCCTTTGACACAACACAGCCAAATGGAAAGATGTATCAAGCTCTTGATAGCTCCAACAGCTCATTTCTGGAAGATGTTAATAACTGCTTCAAAGTTTGTGTAAATTCTTCCAGAAAAGTTGGTTCCAAATTTTTGGCATCATTCAGAGCAAAAAAGAAACAACTTTTAAGGCCATATTACACTTCCAAAACAGAGCTATTACTTTATGAAGCTTTTGCTTTCTTTTCCTTCATGCCATACATGGGCTACATTTATCTAAGGCACTCTCACCTCACAAGCATTTTCAAGTATCTCCTCAGGCAAACAAATGGATGCAGTCCAGGCTAGGAAGCTGGACACACATGTGGACTGGCTGCCATCAGCAGCTTGAAGTCCATCTGGAGGCCGATCACTAGTGATAAGCCACAAGGATTGACACTGGGGCTGATACTATTTAACACAATTACCGAAGAACTGGGCAGAAGGACAGAGTTCTCAGGAAGTCTGCATACAATACAAACTGTGAGAATGGTAGATACAGCAGATGGGTCTCCTGCCATCAGAGATGCCGTCAGAGGCACTTCAACAGGCTGGAGGAATGAAATGACAAGAAATTCAGCAAGTGCACTGAAGGGAAATGTCAAGTCCAGCACTTGTGGGGGAATAAAACCATTACTTTGATCACACGGAGAACTAACATATGGAAAGCAATTTGGAACAGATCAGCCAGCCATTGTCTTTTTTCTGCAAAGACCAACCAGGACGCCATTAAGGGAGAGCCTCACTATCTGTTTAAGGGAGATCTGCATTCTCGCTAATACACAGTGGTGAGATCCACATTTGGGTGCCTGGGTCCACTTCTGGGCTTGCTACCATGAAAAAGCCATGGGTGTGCCAGAAAAATTCCACTGAGGCACCACAGATGATGGTGGGAAAAAAGCATGTGTCATAAAAGCAACTTCCTGGGTCTTTTTACTCACAAGAGGAGAAAGCTCAGCAGGGATCATAAAAATAATCATAAAGTGTATAAATACCTGATGAAAGGCAGTACAGAAAATGTAGCCACACTGTGACTTTCTCAGTCACCTGATAATGACTAGCAAAGGGATGAAAAGCAATACACAGAAGCAGAAATACAAGAAGTTCTGATTAAAATCAGAAAAAGCTTTTTTTTCTAGCTAAGGTGGTTAAGCCCTGGACCAACTGCCCAGAGACCTTGCAGAGCTCTTCGTTATTTTGGGTATTTGAAATAGGGAATGGGCACAGTTCAGACCAACCTGGTCTGTTTGACCTGCTGTTTCATGAGGTTAGGTTGAACTAAATGATCTCCAGAGGCATCTTCCAGCTTCAACTCTCCTGTAATTTCATGATTCCGTGAAATTCTCAGCCAAGTGTACCAAGAATTCAGCATCACTGAGAACATTTATGAACTACTTGCAGCTTTATGAAAAGATCCAAACCATTTGTTATTAGTCTCTTATCCACAACTAGTATTTTCTTGCCACCCTCCCCACCATTAAATTTCTGGCAGCTGTTTTTGCTTAGTACCTCAGTCTAGAGATGGCTCTGTCTTCAGCATTTTGCCAGCTCCATTAAGGGGTGCTCTAAGAAGGCTGTAATCAAAGCCACTCAACCAAGACATGCTATGCCCCCTCTGAACAGGAAAAATAGGTAGGAACAGATGAATCATGATGATCTTACCTGCATCAGCAATTCCCTATCCGGACATATACTACTCTCAATCAAGCCAACCCAAGTACCCTAAGCTTTACCACAGTTTCAACATCCCTAGCCATGCCTCAAGGTAGTCAAGAGAGGTCCCACATTGATATTTTGTAAACGCCACTTCTTAAACCTGATTCTCATGTTAACAAATGCCCTCTTTAGACCGCCTGCTACACTAAGGTTCCAACAGTACTAGAAGCAGAAATATCCTCTCCAGCTTCAATGCAAGGCAAAGTTTTTGTGAAATTGCAACCTTATTTGCAATGCAGAGAACTAGGTTAGTAGGCTCCTAAGGAAAGAAGTTACTAAGGCTTCTAAGGAAAGAAGGTATCATTTGACATAATTAAAAAAAAAAATTAGTTCTGGTTCTCATAAGAGGTATTACATGCCACAGCACTTTCCTTCACTCTTAAACAGTATATAGACCTATTGTAAGCCTCAAGAACCAGTGACAAAAGCCACCTGGTATTAATCAACTTCGAGATGACAATTTTTTTAAAAGATGACACTTTAAAATTAATTATCTCCTGAAAAGTACTCACGAGGCCCATTAACAGACCAAAATCATCCTGATGTAAGTCTCTGATCCTTGTAATACTTTTTGTAATCTACACTGAGAATAAGACACTAAGGTATGCATCCTTACCTGATCCTGAAAACAAAGCATTAGTAAAACATTTAGAAACTAAATCCTTCTGAGAACTCAGTAAACTCTTCCACTGTCATATTTCGTTAGCATTTTATTTACAATGGACAATATTTATTTGAAAAATTATTCCCTCCAGAGAGTATTCAGCTTACCTGAAAATAGAAAAAAGCTTGGCCAAACCAGTAGTGCATGATAGTAATTTGTGCTGCATCAAACTTCAAAGGCATCCAAATATATTTTGTCATCAATGTCTGAATCAGCAGACAAAACACCAAGACTGGTAAATTGTGAGGTCTAAACAGAAGAGCTGCTAGTAGGACCAATCCACTATATACTTCCCATAATCCTGTGCTCTTCATGCTGGAGTCTGCAGAAATAACCTGTGACTTTAGTAAATCTTTAGTGCCAGTGAAGACTATGCCAAGAACAAAGACATAAACAAAACGAGCTTCAGTAATCCCCCTAAAGAGAAAAGAGAATTGAAAAAAATTAATAAATAAATAAAACAGAAAGATTAGTTAATCACTAATACCTACTTCAGAGCCTTTCAAGGGAGGTCAAGACCAACCAGTTCCGCCAAACAGGTTAAATCCAAGGCTAGTATTTTTCAAATCCCTAAGGAATTCCATTACAAAAAAAATACTTTTTAAGTTGTAAGTGTAATTAGCACTTACATTATCTTCAAACCATCTATAAACTCATTTTCCTTTTAATTTCCAGTGAAAGCCAGCTTCTGAAGGAAACAGCATGATGTCCAAAGAAGCTGACAAGGATACTGACCAGTAAGCTTAAAAACTGTGACCTGCTATTCTAGAAGTGCAAGGTCTGGGAAACCAAGATTGAAAGGGATTACAGCAAAGTATCATCTGATCCAACCTTACTGCTCAAGGCTCATGCAGGGTCATCCTACAGTACATTTCACAGGATTGTGTCCAGACAGTTTTTACTATCTCCTGTGACAGACACTCCAAAACATCACCATGCAACCTGTTCCAATGTGGTCACTCCCACAGCAAAGTTCTTCCTCATATTCAAGTGGAACTTCCTGTGCATCAGTTTCTGCCCATTGTCTCTTGCCCTGTTGCTTGGCACCTCCAAGAAGAGCATGGATCCATCCTCTGACACCTTTCCTTCAGAGACTCTGCTGAGGTTGTCTCTCAGTCATTCTTTTCTCAAGGCTGAACAGGCCCAGCTCCCTCAGCCTTTCCTCATAAAAGAGATGTTCCTAGGTGCTTCCAGAGCCCACCTTTCAAATCACTCTAGGACCTCCCTGTCCTGAGGAGCCCAGAACTGGACACAGAACTCCAGATGTGCCTCATGAAGACTGAGTAGAGGGACAGGATCACCTCCCTTGACCTGCTGGCAATGCTCTTCCTAATGCACCCCAGGACCCCTTTGGCCTTCTTGGCCCCCAGCACTCACTGCTGGCTCATGGACAGCTTGTTGTCCACCAGGACCCCAGCTCCTTCTCCACAGAGCTGCTCTCCAGCAGGTCACCCCCAGCCTCTGCTGTTTTCTGAAGGGCTGTTCCTCCCCACATGCAGGACCCTGCACTTGGCCTCTGCTGAATTTTGAACAGTCCTCTGCCCAATTCTCCAGCCTGTCAAGGTCATTCTGAAAGGCTGCACAGATCTGTCATTCAGCCAGCACCTAACTGTCCATTCATCCAGTCCACACTTCTTGAGCTTATCTGTAGTGAAATCCTTGCTGAAGTCAGGGTAAACAACATCCTCTGCTCTCCCCTCATTCAACCTTGTATTTTTTTCGTTGCAGAAGGAAGTCACACTGGTGAAGCGTGATATTGAACTCATGCTGACTATTCTTGATCACCTTCTTGTTATTCATGTGGATAGAGACAGTTTCATTTCAGAATGAGGTGCTCTCCATCACCTTTTCAGGAACTGAGGTAAGGCTGACTTGCTGTTAATTTCCTGGATCCTCCTTCTTGCCCTTTTTGAAGACTGGGGCAGCATTTTCTTTCTTTCAGTCCTCAGGCACTTCGCCTGATTGCCACGACCTTTCAAAGATGACCATTAGAAGGCTCACTATCTCCATCTGTTCCCTCGGCACCTGTGGATGCTTTTCTTCATGACCCATGAGCATGTGGATGTCAGATTTGCCTAAACATTTTCTAACCCAATCCTTTTTGACCAAGGGAGTCTTCCTTTCAACATTCTTTCGCCATGGTCCCCTGGGTCAGAGATCCCTGGCTAGTCTTGTCAGCGAAGACCACTACCAAGAAGGCATTCAGTAATTCTGACTTCACACTCTCTGTTACAGAAGCCTCTGCTACATCTAGTAAAGGGCCCACATTACTCCTAGTTTTCTTTTTGTTTTTCATATATTTGAAAAAGCTCTTTTTGTTGTCTTTGACATCTTTGGCCAGATTTAGTTCCAGATGAACCTTGGACTTTCTTGTCTCATTTCTACCTTCTCTTGACAACTTTGTTTTATTCATTCCGAGTGGCCTGACCCTGCTTCTGCTTTCTGCGTATTTCCTGCTTACACTTCAGCAACAACAGGAGTTCTGTGTTCATCCACACAGGTCCCTTACCCTATTTCCCCAATTTCTTGCTCATCAGGATGTGCCATTCTTAAGCCTGGAGGAAATAACCCTTGGAATATCAGCCATCTCTCTTAGGCACAGCCTCTTCCTGTGGGACACTTCCAAGAAGATCCCTAAAGAGGCTAACATTAGCTCTCCTGAAGTCCATGATTGCTTGTTGTCCTCCTTCCTCTTTGCCCAACAGTGAACTCCACAATCTCACGGTCACTACAGCTAAAGCTACCCCCAACCTTCATGTCTCCAATGAGGGCCTCCCCTGTTTGTTGTTATGAGGTGGAGCAGCAAATCATTCCTTGACCAGCACACCATTCCTTGTGGGATCTTCTGCTACCTGTGTCAGTAGTTGTCATCAATGCTTTCCAGAGACCTCCTGGACTGTTTGTGCTTTGCTGTGTTCCTTCTCCAACAGATGTCAGGGAAGTTAAAGTGCCTCACAAGAACCTGTGACTTAGAGGCTGCTTCAAGCTGCCTGTAGAAGTTATCCTGATCAGGTGGCCTGCAGCAAACACCCACAACAAAGTCACCCTAGACTTCCCTTTTGTCCTGGCTCATAACCTCTTGATTCTCTCATCATCCACCCCAGACAGAGCTCCATGCATTCCAAGTGTTTCCTCACACAGAGGGAAGCTCCACCAATGCATCTTCCTGGTCTGTCTTTGCTAACTAAGGTGTGGTCCTGCCCTCCATGACAACATTCCAGTCATGTGAGGTATCCTGCCATGTCTTTGTAACCTTACCTCTGTCAAGCCTGGCTACATCCACATCCGCCTTCTAATCTAGTCTACAGCTCCATGATCCTGCTAAATCCTGAGTCAAGACTCCCTCCTTAATGCAGGTGGATCCCATTTATTGCCAGCAGGCTCAGTGTCATATAAATTGGCCTGTGATAAAATACTCAGAATTCTGCTGGTAACACCAGTTTCAAAGCCAGGTGCTCATCTGCCTGGTTTTCCTGTTCCTTGCCCCATCAACTCCTGAATCTGGCAGGGTAGAAGAGAACACAGCTGGAGCTTCAGACCCCTTGATCAGCTGCCTCAATGCCCTGAGGGCTCTTTTGATCATCTGCACCCTTGTTGGTCNCTCCACCAACCAAATCTCTCACAATCAGTCTTCTCTATACATAACTAATGAGTGAACATTACTGCTCTAATGAGGAGACAATGGTCTCCTACAAAGTTAATATCATTCACTCAGAAGTGAGGATTCCTGAGTCATCTGGACTCAGCAGTATACAGAGGATCAGACCAGACTCTAAAAATAGTAAAATTATAGTTATACTTATGTAACCAATGTAACTAACTGACCAAAGAAAATACCATTAGACAAAATTTCTAGAAGTAAATTCTGTAAATAAATAATTTTTTTTCTTAGAAAGGTCACATTCCTTCTCAGCTAATTAGTAGAAAATAAGCTTGAATTCAATCTTTCTTTTCACATACAGGAGAAAAAAAGCAAGAGGAGAAATAATAAGCAAGAGCATTTACATATTGAATTTTCTTCTTGCATGTACATAACCAAGAAAAAAAAAAGGTGAAACCATGATACAAATATTAATGTGGTTTTCCTAAACCTGAATACAGTGCACTGTCCTGATGTTTATGGTTCAAAGTTATACCTAACAGCGTATGCAAAAAAGCATTACTGGTTTACTCTTAAATAGCAATCCTTTGTAAAAACTCTGTATTGCACATTGGATTTTTCCTTTAGGGAAGAAATAATAGAAGTGAAAATCAGTAAATTTAGAGAATTCCTGTGTTTCTGGCTAATGCAGAAATTCAGTGCCCCTTTTCAGCATCTCCGTTAAATCTGATATAATTACTACTACATATTTACGTTAGATGTAAAATTTACAGGAAATAGATTGGGGTATTTGCCTATTCAATAAATTGAGTGAAAACTGGAATTAACTAGTTTGAATCTCCATCTAGTTGTTGGAGATCACCTTTTTCACTGCATAGACTACAATTTTTTTAAAAATAACTCTGAGGCAAAAAGAGCAAAGATTCTCCATCTTAGAGAAGAATGCACTATGCATGAAAAATGCAGTGGCTGCCTGAAATATTTTCTCATATTACACAGAACTACCTCTACCTTGCATCTGGATCTGGAGCTATTCCAGATCATTAATACAGTAAATATACCTTCAGACACATTTATGGTTGCATTTTAAAGAGGCTTTCATCACATAAATCACATCAACCATCTAATAAATATAAGCTAGTATCACTGTGTCAACACGTCACTTATCATCTGAAGGTGAGACAATCTACTAAGATTTGTCTGCCATCTCTTTTGACGCGCTGTACTGGGAGCCTTGACGAAGATAATGTTTGATGAGTCAGTGATCTTGAGCAAACCATGTCTCTCTGTTGGGCCTTGTACTTTACTCCTGAGAAGCCCACATATTAGCACATGGATAGCAAGGGACCATGCTGGAAGCCCTGAGCCAGCCTGTGCTGTGCATGGTAGGTATTGTGATAGAGACAGTGTTCTGATCTGGCAGGCATAGACACAAGTTCATTTTGGATTGTTTGCTGGTTTGTTTTCATGCAAAATAAATGCACTGTGCTATGTGAAGGAAGCAGAACCTCTCTTCAGACAGGAACCATGTGCCACAGTGTGCCATGACTATAGAATGAACAAGCTTCAACTATATGTTTAACTTCAGTATTTAAGTACTGCACTTATTTCTCTAATCACATTTGTGGCTCAATTGTTGTATTTAATGTTCTGTCCCATGCTGCAAGGATAGTATTATTCTCCAAGGCTTTTACTGAAACACAAGCAAAACTAGAGATCACACTAAAAAATCAGACATGTTTCAAGCATAGTGCCAAATCCTGCATGGTAAGTAAAGATTATCATTATTTTCTCATGAAGCAAAACTAACACAGAATGTTAACTCAACACTAGTATACATTTAGAACTATCATCAGTATTTAGAGAGAGGTATGTAAATATATCCAGATACACATATAAAGAAATATTTATTGTAAAATATGTCACGTTAGCAAACTTGATCTTTATGCCCTAAGATCACAGGCTGCAAGGCTTTTTCCATCTCTACACATCTTGAGAGTCTGTGGCCCCTGACTAAGAAGCTCCAACAGCATTAGTCCTAATAAAAAATTCAAAATGAGTGCAAGAGAAAGTTCATTACATCCAGAAGACAATGGTTCTCTTCTATAGTCTCTTACTTCTCATCAAATGTTCCCACTTACTCTAGAAGCTTTCCACAACTCTCTGACGTTTAGTAAACCTTGAGGCTGCAGAGCCAGGTATCAGAAAACTAAAGACACTTCAGGTGGCCTAAAATTAAACACACCTCACAAATATTCAGTGCTGGTCACCTACAAACTATAATTCTATTCATAAAAATGTAATTCCAACCTAGAACATCCTGTCCGCCTCATCCCCTGATAGACAAAGGGTTCAACACTTTGCTAGAAACACTTACTTGTCTGTTGAAGAACTTACTTTGAAATATCTTTGCCTCCATGTTGCCATGGAAATGTGACATTTCCAATAGCCGCCCGGTAACTGTAGACTCCCAGGAGCCCAAGTGCCATAGCAATTTTTGAAACCTGGGAGCATCTTCTTTGAACCAGAAAGAAGATCATAAGAAGGGAGACTGCAGCCAAGAAGGAGAGTTCAGATTTATGTTCAGAGCTGGAAGAAAAAAAACAAACAAAAAACCCCTTTAAAAACAGTAATTAGTGCTAAACACATTTGATAGAGCCTTAACTACAGCACTATATTAAATAAACTGTATTAATTATTGCAGAACCAAATTAATCACTCTAGTTGTATATGTTATGAACTTTCTAAGAGGTATGATAAAATATTTTAGTATTTTTAGAAAAGCAGTTTTATTAATGAGGTTTTCTATTCAAGCATGCATATTTAAAAGTGTAATTATTGTGTTCCACCATATGCTAGTTATTCTGTTAATTATATAAAAATTGAGCTGCATATTGCATAATGGAAAAGAGTCTACTGCTTTTAAACTAAGGTTTTGTTATTTATATATTTTTTAAATGTGTGTTTTCCTTATTATGTCGCATTTCATTTTCTAGCACTACACA
>VWYI01011820.1:0-21379 GCA_013399455.1 Anthoscopus minutus
CTTTGTCTTCTATCTTTGAGAAGTCCTTTGGAGCCTAGGAATTACAATATACTTTTTTTCATAGGGGCCAGGAGTATGCAGAATGCTTTATACTTGGCCCTGAGTAAAACAGTGTCTAAGAAATCCCTGAAGGAAAAGATCATAGACTTCTTTCTGTTTTTTTATATTAAGAGGGTAAGTGTTTTAAAAGTAAACAATCCATTTACCCAGAAGATGTGTTTTCTAATTTTGTAGTGTGTAGCTTTATGGAAAAAGAAATTCTATAATTGTGTTGGTTTCAGATCACCTTTAGTTCAGTGATTCAGACATCTAAATCTTTATTTAAAACAAGAAGTATCGTTCGCATTAAGCCCAAATTATTTTTAACATTCATAGCTCTGAGAGCTCTAGCTGATGTCAGCATTGATAGAAGCAGTTGTTATGCAGATCTCACGCCTTTTAGCTCTGCTACTTCATGAAACTTCACAGCTTCTCATAGCAGCTCCAATTCTGAAAAAGCCCCCTTTTTCCTGGAATGCCTTTAAAGATGAAGCTTTTGTAATACCACAAATCCACCACATAATTTAGCAGCAAGGTAGAAAAAAGAGAAGGAAAGTAAAATCAGGACTATCAATCTTGACAAACAAGTAACTGTTCAAACCTGGATTCTGTGGGCTATTACTTTTTCTCATCTCTGCTACTTGTTAGTGGGGGCTGGGTTTCTTTCTTTTGTACTTATGGACTTTTTTCCTCAAAGTTGCCTAACTACTGAGTACTTATGGGTACTTAAAAAAACAAAAGAAGTGGCCAAAACTCAGGGGACATGGGAGGGGATATCTGGATATTTCGGCAGGAAAAAAGACGGGGCTGGGGAAGCTCAGGGAGACTGGGTCGGGGCTCTCGCTCTGACTTTCGGAGGAAGACGGGCAAGCTGTTGCATACTGCGAGGAAATTACTGTCATCGCCGGAGCTCAGTTCCGTACTGCCTTTCTGTGGGTGAGCTTTTGCTCGAACGAGCACCCGTTCGACGGAGACCTTATTAACATCTACCGCACTAAAAGAGGGTCCTATCCCCGTCTGCTCGGGTGCCCGGGATCCTGAGCTCACATCTCCCTGCCCTGCTGGGAGCCGGGCTGCCGCCGTCCCGGCCCCGTTGCTCTTCGGCGCTGCTCCGAGCTTTCGCTGCGCTGCGGCCCCGCACCTCCTGCTGCCGAGGCGTCCCGCGGTTCCAGCCACAGCTCCGGAGCTCCTCTTACATCTCGTCTACCACTTGGGACTTTTGCTCATTCCTGCCGGCCCAACTTGCTGTTTCCGTAAGTCCTGCAGGGACACCGGGATCGATGCCCCAGGGGGTTTGTGAAGCAAAGCCTCTCTCCCATGCCATGCCATGCCATGCCATGCCGACCGGGTCGAGCCGCCATTACCTTGTGCTCCCTCAGCCCGCGCCACAGCGCCCCCTCCGGGCGCGGGGGAATCAGCTCTGCCCGCCGGGAGCAGCAGCGCCCCCTGCCGGCCGTGCCCGGAGCTGCAGCGAGGGCAGCGCCCGCGGCCTGGGCCTGCTCTGCTCGGGGCCAGCGCACAATTTATATTGCGTTTTAGGGATTAAACAATGTCATTTTGATATGAACATAAGGACTTTTAAAACAAAAAAATGATCTAGCTGTTTTCTTTTTCTCCTCCATTTTAAAATTTAGCCCAAAGGGAGGCAGAGAAGGTTAAAGGAAATTTAGGATGGGTGATGTTCAAAACTGGAGAATATAATCCAGTTTTCCTAGACTGGTTCCCAAGCATTACAGGCAGGGGTTTTTTTGCAATGTTCCCCTTCTGCAATGCCTTCTCTAGACATCTTCCATGCTGCACATCTGGGCAATGGGATAGGGAAGAGGTAGAAATGTGGAGTTTCTCCTCGGAACTCTCTAGGCACACTTTGCTACTCTCTGGAGGAGAAAAACAATGCTGAGGGCCTCAGTGATGGGTAAGAAGAATCAGAGATGCAGCACTGCCTTCCTGTTCTCAGCCTGTGAACCTCCAGGATACTTTAATTAGGAGAAGAGACTAAAAAAAGCATCAAGAGCTACATTGTTAAGAACTAATTGGCTTCTGGCCAAAGGGATTGTTGGTGATCTTGCTCTTAGAAATGGGTTTGACGTTGTTCTCTACTGCAAATAAACGGTGGAGTAGAGTGCAGAGACAGAGTGAAAAATTACTCCTTAAAAAAAGTTGACTTACCAGTGTTTTGCTTCAAACAGAGGGAATTTTAAGTTAGGTTCCAGCAGAGTCTGTCCTAAGGTAATTTCTATTTCATGTTATAATTAAACACTTGGATAATGGAGAGAAGGATGTCCTTACAAAATTTATGAATAAGAGCAAGCTGAGAGGGCAAGTACTTTGAAAGGCAGAACTATCTTAACAAATTGGAATCATGGTCCACAATCAGAAGGATAAATTCACATAATAGATTTAGAAAATCAAGGCTTAAGAAGTCAAAACTCAGATATGCAGAAACAAAACAAGGAATGACCATCTGTCAGTTATACAGCAGAGGAAATCCAGAGCTTATGCTGGATAGTAAGATAAATATAAGTGATACAGTAGTGGCACAAAAGAGTGAAATAATGTAGTTTTGGGAAATACTTGCAGGGAGGTAATGAAACAAATTATGCTGGTATACTCAGCACTGATGGGACCTCAGCTGGAATGCTATGCATTTTGCAGGACTCTAAAAAGATGTAGACAAATATAGGAGGTGCAGAATGGGAAAGGTTCAGTCTGGGTGGCTTCCCAAGTCCTCATCTAACGCTACATTTCTGTGAAATAATAGCTGAAAGTTTTATCTTCTGTTTGCCAAATTTACTTTCCATATTGTACTTTAATAACTTTACCATTTTCACCAAGATTGCATGATTTATGAGCCCGTTTGCCCATTGCAGGTGCCTGAAACCTGAAATCCTCATTTAGTAGAAGTCTGTGTTAAGTTTTAATACTGACTTCACTAGACCAGGATTTAGCCTGAAATGTTTGTCAAAATGTAATACCTACTTTTCAGTTTTGTTTTATCTTGTAGTTTTATTACTACATTTATGGTAAATATTAGCTGTGCATAAATGTAATTATTGTTATGAGCATGAAGGAGTAATTTGGTCTTGGTAAATAAATGTAGGGCCGAAATTTAGCAGATTCTTTGTTTATCATTTTAGAATGATTGCCTTTTTGCCCTAGCCATGTTCTCTGAGCCCTAAATTTAATCTCTTTAAGAAACAATGATTCACAGTTAATTTTTGAGGATTAACTCTGGTTTATATTGATTTGAAGAAGAATTATGGTAAGCATTTTTCATGATCATGTAATTTGTTACATTTTCTATATTCTTTACATTCTATATTTTTTCAAATGCATTAGGAGGTGAAGTAAACTTGTGAGATTAGCTATGCACTCAGCTGTTCAGTAGATCAGATGTTCAGCAGCTAATCTGATAGATTACAGCTTTCAAGGAATTCTAATATAGTGATTTATACAACTGAAGAAATGGGCTGATAGAAAGCTGATGAAGTTCAAAGAGGGTAAAACAGCTCCAGGCACTCCCGAGGTGGATTGATACTGGCTGGATGTCAGGCACCCACCAAAGCCTCTCTATCACTCATCCTCCACAAGTGGACGTGGAACAGAAAATAAAATAAAGGTTTGTAAGTTATGGATGGGGAGAGATCACTCACTAACTACCATCATGGGCAAAACAGGTTCAACTTAGGGATGTTAACTGAATTTATGACTAACAAAATCAGAGCAGAGGAATGAGGAGTAAAATAAATCTTAAAAGCACCTTGCACCTCTCTCCCTCCTTCCCAGCTCTACCTTCTCCCCCTCAGCAGTGCAAGGAGACAGGGAATGGGGGCTATGGTCAGTTCATCACATGCTATTCCTGCAGCTGCTTGGGGAGAAAAGTCTTTTCTTTCTGAATATCAGGAAACACTTTTTACTGTGTGGGTGACTGAGCACTGGCACAGGTTGCCCAGAGACATTGTGCAGTCTTCAGTCTTGGAGACATCTATTCAAAAGCCTTCTGGACATGGCCCAGGGCAACTTCTACTAGGTGTCCCTGTTTGAGCATGGAGGATGGACCAGATGACTTCAAACCATCCTTTCCAGCCTCAACCATTTTGCGAGCTGGTGTTTATGTGAATACATTGGAAATAAAAGTAAACTTCATCTGAACAGTGGTTGAAAGAACAGGACACTAGAAAGCCAAACAGTGTACAATAGCAAGACCCATATAATTAAAAGAAAAACAAATTATTTTTTGTACTTCTGTGAACAAAGAATCCTGAGTGAAATTATTGCCTCATAATATTCATCTTATCAGTAATTTTGTTGGGACACCTTACTGTCCTTCATTCTTTTACATAATATCTACTTGAATCACTTGTCTTATTATTTCTGAGCATTACACTGAAATTTATGCTGTTCCTTTCCAAATAGAATACCTTTCTTTTATATTTAAATTTAAAGAAAGGAACTGTGTCCTTTTCATGAGTCTTTGTGCAGTACTATATTTGGAAAGATTAAATACTTAGTTATTTCTCTCTATTTACTTTGCCAAACTCCTTTAAAGAAGGTTTTAACTTGATAATAAGTCTCCTAAAAATAAGACTGTATGTCTACCTTTGTAGTTGGTGTAACATGGAATAAGGTTGGTTATAGATTTGTTGTAGTGTTGACACACACGTAGTGTTGACTATAAGGCAGACTGTTCATTTTGTTAGACTACCTCATATTTTGTAATGGTTCATTTAACATGTACCATAGGATTTTTTAAAATTATTATTAATATTGAACAGCTTAACCAATATAATTTTTTATTAGGTAGGTGTCTAAACGACTTCATCCTCCTCCTACTATTGGAGGCGTTTCTATGCCTTTGTAAAGTTTTCTACTTAGAAATTCAAAGGTATACAATGCTTCAAGGCTTAAAACTGTTTTACTGTGTGTTCTGAATAGAAGTCCCGGTCCATAAATATATGGAGATTTTATTTACCCTCTTCTACCACTTGAAGTTAAAACATTGTATACCAGGCAACATAGTGAGTTAGTATTTTTAGCTCAGAGCAAATTTATCCTTACTGTTTCTTTATGGACTTTTCTTTTCAAAGTTATTCTTGAGGGATCACTTAGTAGAACTTTAATGTTACAAGTTTTGTTCCAAGCAGAATTTACACACCTAAAAAGCAAACTGTAAATGTAAAAGTTCTGTTAAGACTGATGAGTAACTTCAGAGGCTAGAATAAGTGGAGCATTTACAACATGAACTACATAGTAACCTTTTATCATTCTCACTCATGCCACACTCACAAGTTCTTGGTCTTCTCAGGTACCTCCCTTAGTGACCCTTGGGTTTTTCTGAAGACATATTTAGAGATCATAGAAACTTATGAGTGCAGCAGATGTCAGCATTCCTAGATTAGTTGCCCATTGCCCTTCGGTACAGAGTTGTGTGTTGGATTTAGGATGAGAATAATGTTGGTAACATACTGATGTTGTTGTTAGGCAGTGCTTAGTCTGGATTTTCCGATGTCTTGTGCTCTGCCAGTGTGGAGGTGCAGAAGAAGCTGGGAGGCAGCACAGCCAGAACAGCTAATCTAAACTGGATAAAGAGGTATTCCATAAAAGATAACATAATGGCCAATATATAAACTGGGGGGAGCTGGCTGTGAGAGTCTGATTGCTGCTCAGGGACAGGCTGGGCATCAGTAAACAGGTGGTGAGCAATTGAATTGTGCATCACTTTTCTGTCTTGGGTTTTATTCCTCTCTTTTTTCCATTTCCCTTTTAATCATTATTACAATCCTTATCCTCATCCTCATCCTCATTATATTTCAGTTATTAAACTGTTCTTATATCAACCCACAGTTTTTGTCTTTTTCTTCTGATTCTTCACTCTGTCACACCAGGGGAGGGAAGCAGGCAGTGAACAGCCAAATACAAGGTACTTCAGCTCTGGGTAGGGTTAAACCAGGGCAATAGATGTCTTCTGCTCCATGAGGGAGAAGTCTGTGCTGCTGCAACTGCACTGCCATTGGTAATTCAAACCCCAGGCTACTGGTAAACATCTTTTGTGCATATGAAGTTAACCGCACTGTAATTCAAATCTCTCCACCTAAAAAAAGAGGTTTTTAAAATAATTATGTATTTGGAATATGTGGCTATTTGGTATTTTCCATTTACTAAATAACTGTCCACAGCTAGGCATGTCAATGGTCTGAAGGATTTGTCTGTTAACTGGGATATCATAAAACAAGGAAGCAGTTGAATGAAGTTAGTTTATATATTATATAAAAATAGCATTAAAGTATGCATTTTAATGTGTAGCATGATAAATATTTATTTTTAAATAGCTGATGGATATATATTAGTGAAATACATAGAATTTTAATGTTAAATTTGCAATTCACTTCTTCCGATAAATGTAAAACCTTCATTCAGCAATGCTTCTTTGCTTATCCTTTATGTGTGCAATTTGCAGCACTTTGAAACTCATATTTATCATAGAACTGAATGCATACTAAAATAGACCGGAATGGATCTGCATTCAATCATCACTGCAGTATTTTCTTCTGCAGCTCCACACATCCCTTTCTACCTCCAATGCCATAAGACTTTGCTTTACTATTTATTCACCCTTAGTATCTGATCTTTGTCTCATAAATCATTTTGACAATGAGCTAAAATCCAAAATATATTATGTATTACCATGGAATTATGTTTTGCCTCTTGGGTGCTGTTAAAAAGTACAGAAGAAAACACAGATTTTACTTTTATCATTTTGTCTTCTTTCCTGTGACCTTTCTTATAATGACTATTACTNAAAAAAAAAGAAAAAGCTTAACAAACCAAAGTTTTAAGCATAGTGTATGCATAATTATCATCTGAACGACTTGTTAATACAATGTTTTTCAATCCCTAAGAGTGAGTCCTCTTTCAAGCAATTTCTTTGACATAAATTAAAACAGAAATTTAATTTTTCTTACAGTAATAATTTACTTCAAGGATTCAAACTGAGATTAAAAATGTTCTGATGTTCTGAATGAATATAGATAATATACTCCTACATAGAGCATAATGTTCGTATATATATATCTTCCATGCTTGCATTTTGCATATTCTTTGCAGCAGCTGAGCTTCTGTACTTCTGATGTAGAATTTGTTTGATTGCTGGGGCAAATTACTTGCTCTTTCTCTCTTCACTTGTAGAATATAGATATCATTTCTATTTGCAATGCTGTAAGAATTTATGTTAGTAAACCAAAGATAAGTGTTTATCTATTGGCCTGATAATCAGCTAATTTATACTAATAGAATGTCATTGAAAATTACTAGTCCCGATACTTGATAATTTTTAAATTCCTTGAAATAAGCCCTATTTCTGCAATCTTTAGAAAATCCAACAGATTAAATTCATTAAACTTTGGTAAGTGATTAAGAGTAACAGTGATTTTTATTGTATTTTGCATTGTCTGCTGGTATCTATTGGTTTACTTATATTGCTGTAGTATCAGGAAAGCACAACTGTTTCATAGTATAAATACATAGTAAAACTATGATCTTTTGCAAAAAGGAGATCAAAATCTCAGCATCGATTCAGAGTTACAGCTATGGCTGTCAAAGCATAAAAATCTTAAAATACAGTATGAGAATAAATCTGTAGCATCTGGCTTTAAGTGTGCAGTAATATTAGACGATATAGCCAAACTGCAGCACACCTGAAAATGTAAATAATTCTTATTAATCTCCTATAGTACTGAAAATTCCTAATGTTGGACATGCCACAAATAGATAGTTATTCACTATATCCCATCTGGCTGTTGCTCTGTTTTGCGTAGGCAAACAAAGATTGATCTCTGCTTTGTCAAAGGAAATGTAATTTGTATAATTATAACTCTTGGCATAACCAGATAACCTAAAACTTTATCATCCATTTCTCATCCTGATGGGTATGTCCTGAAAAAGATTGAATTGTGTTGCTATACTTCAGCCTAATGTTATAAACTACCTTGTAATTCTTTAGTACCTTTCATTGTCTTAAGCTTATAAAGCTTGCAAATATTATTGAAAGAGCATTGCAAGTATTGCAAAAAAGTATTGCACACAAAATATAGCACCAAAAAATTATATGAAGTTTTGCTCACGTTGTAACAGGGCGATTTCCTTTAGCCATCTTATGTGTATGCGCTATGATATATTTTTAAACTTTTTATACTTTTTGGTTGCTAATTCAGGCCTCTGTTTTTAGTGAGTGTACATCAGTCTGTCAGTCAGATTGATTTTGAGGCAGTTTGTAACCTAACAATGAACACAATCCCACACCTTTCAGAAATCTCAGCTGTGTCACCCCAGGTTTGCCACTTGAAACCTTCCAGATGCTATGTCAAAGAACAACCAGCCATGATGTTGACTGGTACACAAATTAACAGTGAAAAGGATACATCAACAAGTGGAAGTAAGGCATCACAGACAGTCCTAATCCTGGCATTTTAAACATTGTAAAATACTGGTTTTTTAATTGAAGATATTTTGCTTTTTTTTTAAATGTTCCATTGTCTGTGGTTTTATCAATGCACATTGAACAAAAAGAAATGTCATTGCTGACATATACAGAGGCAATCAGCAAAGCAGTAACTTCTATGCTAATTGCAGAAACTTCTGCCAACTCAAGCTGACAATCCTGAACTTAATCTCCTTGTCAGCAGAATAGTGGTCATCCATTGGTTTGGCCACTTCTAGCCTTGTTTCAAAGAGAGTCGATAACCACAGGGCAACAGAGACCTCAGCAGTCTTGTCTTGCCTTAAAATACCCCTGGATTTTCTTTGTTTTCTTCCTCAGTCCCAAACCTCAGTGCCTGTCCTCCTGCAGGGATGGTGCAGAGTGGATAACCTCCATTCTGTTCTTCAACTGTTGTGCTAAGTCAGCATCCCAGCTGCTGAGTGTCATTTTTAGCATCACCATCTACTCCCTTTTCTTCTTCCAAATCTGCAGACAGGTTTATGCTGCACACCGCAGTACAGTGGTTTCATAAATCATGTACTTATATGTGTATATGCACAGGTATTGCAAATATCCCAGTGGCAGCATGGAGCTCTGACAGTTTAATTTTTGTTACCAAGCTGGTCCGCTTCTTCTGCCTGGTTATACACTTGGCTGCACCTGTTTAAAGTATCCTGGAAGAATATGTGCATCCAGTGCTGGGATGACAACCACTGTCAATGATTTTGTACCTCATAGAAACTCTTTGATCTAGAAAACAGTATATTTGTAGTTGGCAGCCAATACATGCTTTAAAACCAAATGCTTGTTTAATGAAGGGAAACACTGTGTGTGCCTTTTGATATTCTGTATCTGAAGTCATCCCTGCTTACAGTACATGGCAGGTTTTGAAAAACAAAGCTTCTATGTCTTTTCTTTCTGTGATATTGCCTACTGGGATTGCAGATGTTATAAAGTTATCCTTGGAGCAATTAGAGCAGTGGCACTAAAAGAAAAACCTTTGAGTCTCTGCTTTACAATTCTGCACAAATATAGTCCATAATTTTACATAAAAGAGACTATATGGCTCCAGTAAGCTACACTGATAGTGACACATATGAAAAGTTATGAAGAATTCTGAAAATTTCTGAACTAAAAAAATTCAGGAGGTAAAATAAGATTGCAGAGAAACACTGCCCTTTCACAAGAAAACTTAAAACTGAAGATGGCATGTCCAGAAACTAAGTAAACTTAATATGATGCAAGACAGGAGGAATGTTAAGAAAATAGGAACTATAATAGCTCAGAGGTAACTCAGTCTTTCAGTTTGGCAGTAAATACATTACTTTGACATAAGACTGACTTGCTCAGAGATTTTGGCTAGAATAAGCAGTATAATAATTAATACTTTGTGGTGGTATCTGGATTTCTGAAATATGTTTTAGAGCTTTTTACAGCACTCTTGTACCAGTCACAGGTCCTGTTTCTCTGAGGATACTGATATTGATAGGAAAGATGGGTGCTAATGGCTTTACAAACAATTTCTTGGGTAAGGGTCTTTAGGAGAAATGGGTGTTAATGTCCCTACAACCTCAAGCTCACAAGCTTGTTATAGAGCTCAGCCAGTTTGACTCCTGAGCTTTAGGAAAATAGTCAAATGGGTCAGCACAGTCTATTGCAGGACCCACATATCCTGAGTTTCCAAATTTTGGAGGAAAGTCCTGGTCTGTGCTTCAAGGGGGAAATATGTGGCAAGCAGTTCAGGAAAGCTGTACCTTTCTAGTACCTCAGCCAACAGGAAAAGGAAAAGGCAATATGTGAGCGGGAGTTCAGGATAAAAGGAGAGGCTGCTGGGCCATCCAAAACCTCAAGAAAGAAGCCCCATGGGTGTATGCCTCAGTGGATTCCTCTGTCTCCTTTGCAGACACTGGCTTTTCATAGAGTGGTTTTCCACACAATGGGCATGTAGACCTGACAATACTATGCTCACTTCTTAAAAATTTCAAAGGTTTATTAAACCTTAACAAAATACAACAAAGGACTGAATAAGGAAAAACTACAGCGCGGAGAGCAGGGCATTAAACTGCCATGTACTCTCCCATAAAGTGGCTGCTTCGCCTTTTATATCTCTGGATTTGCATCAGGTAACCCTGGCCTCTCCCAAAGTCTGCCAATCAACTCTTTCCCTGTCCATTGGTGGAGGCTGCTTTCTTGCAACTTGCTTGGAGGTCAGGAGTTGCCATGCTGTGCCTCCTAGTAACAAGCCTGCCCTGCTCCCAAATTCCTCATGCAAGGCCATAGGTCCTCAAACTCCCTCCACATGTCCTGACTACCAAAGCCATCCATTGGCAGCCATACTGGTTTAAAGGGGACTGTGGGGAGAACAGAGGACGTCCAAACCACAAATCACAATAACCTAACTATACATCAGTATAACTTCTCTTAACATAATAATCATCCCTTAGTTGCAAGAGCCAGCAGTTGCATTACCCATCTGTAACATTAGTCTATGCCGAATGCAGGTCACACCACATGTTATCGTGTGATTTGCAGATTTATTATTGTTCATCTTGAAATTATTCAGGTTTTTTGTTGCCATTACTCCCAATGAAAAGCTGCTCAGAGCCTCCAAAAATTAAAAGTATTTTTCTGATTGCTAGGTTAAATGTGCTTATAATCCATTTATACCATATTACATTTAATATAAAAACTGCTATCCTTTAGTTTGTGTCTCTTTCTCCAAAATGTCATTTACCAGCTGATTTCTAGATGGTCATTTTCCCTTTACTTTTGCAGACTAAGGTAAAGTGCACTCTTTCAGTCACATGTCAGAGAGGGGTTCTGTGCTGTCTTTTGTCATCCAAGTAACTGTGTGAATTCACCTCTTCTGAAGAGTGCACTGGGGGTACACAGCATTTGAGATGAGAATTCATAATTTTAAAAAATAGTAGTATTTACCAGAAACACCTCTCTTTTTACATTCTTTGTGATACTTGCCTTTTTCACAGCTATGCACATTTTGCCTCATAGTTTGAGTGGCTGACAGTTTTCTGTGATTGGTTTTTTTTTTCCCTTGTATTTCCAGCTCAGCTCATTGTGAAGATTATTCTTGCTGCTTCCCAGCAGCATTACAGAGCATTTGCACAAGATTTCATTCAATTTTATTATTCCATTCATTGAGGGCATCCAAATTTTCCTAGTCCATCTCCTGGTGTGTCTCTGGGTTCAATACCCTATTCGTGCAGAAGCACATTTACCAAGGGAGGAACATTCACCTTCTCCCTCCAGCATCTCTCAGGTGCTAAACACTCAATTTAGTGCATCTTTGAAGTTCATTCAAGCTCCTCAGTCCTATTGACCAGGGTTAGGCTGGTTGGTGTGGATAAGCTCTGGCAGCAAGGAGACTTCTCATTGCTACTTCTTTAGCTAAAATACACATTTTTACCAACTCCTGTCTGGAACATTTCCACATTGTAGAAATTTTCTTTATAAGCAGAAGGTTAGAATTACGGATTCTGAAATAATTTTAAAATATTTTTTTAACTACTACTGCAAAAGAAAAATGGTGCAAAAGAAAATAGATTTAATGGAAATGTTTAAATTCCTATAATTGTGGAAAACTTTTCTTTATCCTCCCATGAAATCTGAATTTAACCAGGGCTAATGATTAGGCACCTGTAATAAAACGAAAAATTGCATGATCAAAAGAGATATGTATTGTTTCATACCCCATCCAAGGAGCATGATATTTTAGACCTGATCTACAATAACATAGGATGTAGCAATGAACTATGATAAAAATTCAGTCAGGTCAGTGCTTGATTATGCATGTCAGTGCATCTCTTTTTAATACAGGCATCTTGTCTCTTATTATCTAAGATTCATGCTATGAAATCTTGAAATTGTAAAGTCTGTAAAATTCTTTTTCCATGACCATGGCTGCCTCAGTGGATTATATGTGACATGAAGGTAAAGATCACCTTGTTTTCCAAGAAAAAATTTGAAACTAGCATGACCTGAGCAGTGAAAAATATTTAACTAATGCTGTCTAGGTTTATTCTCTCCTAAAAGCTGAAAAATACCAAAGTTCATAAAACCAAAATATTTTTTTCTGCTAGCAGCTGTTATACAGCACTCAAGCAATTCATAAAACTCCTATGTCTAGAAGAGCAATCTAATAATTCACTAAACATTAGCAAACACATCATTTTAGCTTTATTTTCCCCCTTCACATTGTCAGAAATCTGTATGCCCTGGTAGTTGCCATGTTTATTGATTAAAAAAACCCTCTAAATAACATCTAAATATGCTATAAACAACACATAGGGGAAGAAAATACAGCAATTGACACAACAGATGGACAGACAGCATTTTGATCTTCTAGTTACCTGCTGCCAAAGTCAATCCAAATAACATTACTCTAAACCACTATGAGGCATAAGGGAGTGAGAAAATAAGTTCATCCGTTAGCTGACCTAATGGAATCTCCTTTCCTGGTGATTTGTATTTCACATCCGTGTGGTCATGTACCTTTGTCCTCCTCTATATCTCCCCTCATTCTCTCTCTCATCTTCCTTTGCAGTCACTGGGGACATGGGATGACACATGGCTGACCGTGATCTCTGACTTACGCTGAGTAGGGGCACTAATTAAGGTGCCCCTTTTTATTAGGCTCTCCTATCCAGCTGCTGATTATCAGAAAATTTGCCAGAACTTACTATGTTTGAGGTCTCTGTCCATCTGCCAGATTGGTCTGAAATGGGCCAGTGTTTTCCAGCATTTTTAGGAAACAGTGGAGATTGAGGGTAGCAACAGAAGCCTTGTTTCCTTAGGATAGCCACTTAAAAATCACCTGAAAATGAAGTGACTTAAATTAAACATTTTGTTCACTTAAAATAAATAAAAACTGTGGGAATGAGTGGGACAGATAATTCCTCTTTAAAATTTTGACAAAACCAAGCAAAATAACCTGCTTTGGTAGTAGACATGGCAATCCCTAGTGCTGGACTTCTTTAACGAAAGTTTGGAGTTTGAAACACAACTCCCCACCACAATACCTAGTAAACTTCTTGCAAGGATAGTTGGCAAGCATAGCTCATCAGAGAATTATGCACTCAATAACATTCATTGTAGTCCTTACAATTCAGCTGTCTATATTTCCACTGGAAAAATAGTTCTTTCTATCAATCCTACCCTTCATAAACTTTCCTGCTTTTCCTGTAATATCTTTATTTTCCTTTGCACCTGTTACCTTCATTAACATATGCAGAACAGTCTTCCATCCACGATGGAGCAGCCTGGCTAAATGGTATTTACTAATCTTCCAGAAAAACCTCAGGACTGTAATTTTCCTTCATAGAACCAAGAAACGTCTGGGCAAATCATTGCTGTGCTGCAGTTTGGGTGCTGGACAGAAGAGGGTGCCCTTCAGATAGCCTGAGACATAAAAACCCCTTGGCTATGGACCCTGGAAACAGCCAGAGGACGGCAAAGTCCCAGTGCGTGGAGAACTTTCCCAGTGCAGCAAGGCTCTGGAAGCCCAGGCAGCCTGCGCTGTACGGCCTGGAGCAGCGCTCGCTCACACCCTCCAAGCTGTTTGGACACTTTAATTAAAGCTGCACGCACAGCAGAAGTGGGAGGTTACTTGTCCCTTCTCTGAGTACAGCGTGCTGTGAGCGAGTGATGCTGGTTTTATTTCTGCTGCATTCAGAAAGTGGCTGGGAGCTTATAGATTTAATGTCGGAGGTGTGTGCAGAAGTCTCTGTTCTGTTCAAATCAAGGCTTTTGAAGGTTGTCACTTGATCAAGACTGAGTCTCATAAACCACCTGAGGAAACAAATCTGGTGCTTGGCTGCCTGAATGCAAATGTGATTTTTGACTCATACTGCTTGCATACTCCTACAGGGGGTAAGTTTGTTGGTTACACTGAACGAGCAGAAATGCTTCCACATTGTAAAATACTCCCATAACAGTGATTCAAGTTTAATCAATTACGTGAGGTAGTTCAGAGAGCAGTTACAGCTGTGCAAAGCATTATTCAGAGTTAGAATTTGACTTCATGTGATAACCAGGCAATAAACTCTCAGTTTTCTGTCAATTTCTGTAGGAATGAGGCATTGTCAGAGCTTAAAGATCTATTCTGAATGTTTCTATCAAATAAATCATATCTCCTTAGTGGGTATTTTCACAATTTTTCACAAGGAATAAAGAAAATTTTGTCCTCAAATCTAGAGAGGCTTAATAAAGCTGTGATGATTGCAAGACCGCCATGTCTACACAGGCTCAATGCAAGTGTTCAGGGTACAAAGATTTTTTAAAATCTTGATTTGCACTTTTTTTCAAATTAACAGAGCCCTCACAGCCCTCAAATGATGGTCATTGGATCATTTTAGTGTTTAAAATATATGCCATATCTTTGAAATGGAATCTAATGTTTTTAAATGAAGTAATCATTGGTGTTTTTAATAAGCAGCCTGAAATCCAGTGTTAACTGATGAGTCACGAAACAAAGAAAGCATTTACAGGACATATTGCAATATATCAGCTTAGTAGAATTGAAATTTCACTTTTTCAAATGCCACTTCAGATAAAATTTTCAGGGGAACATACTTTCTCCACTAGAACTGGACCAAGTTCAGCATAGACTGCTATAACTAACCAAGCTCCACTGCTTAAGCCCATTACAAGTATTTCAGTCTTCCTTAATTCTTATATCACAATATGAAAACTTCATTACAGACTATGTTCCATCTTTAAAACTGTTTAAAGCATGAAATCTAAAATGTCCTGAACAAATGTAGTGCAGCTCCATTTTGCATTGGTGAAAATTGTAGTTACAAGTGACCAGAGTTTAAAATTATACGCTACTTTACCTTTGCTGAATGAGGCAGAAATATCTGGAGATCGTGGTTTGTAGCCACATTTACCCAAATGCATGAGGTCAGCTATTATGGGTTCTTCAAGAGCAGTTTTAGAAGCCAAAGAAAAAGTGTTTCATCCATGGAAAGGAAACACTAACCTGCACAGGAGTGACACCCCATCTTTTCACCCATAAATTCAGATTCCATTGGATCATGTTCCTATGCCTGTTATTGTCCAGTCAGCACTGAAAAGACTTAGAGAAATGTGAAGTGGTATTATTTTTTTTATATGTGTCATAGAAGACAAATCAGGAGATTAAAAATGTTATGTTTGACTTCTTGTTCTGCTAATTTTTATCTTCCGTGAATACTCTTAACAGGGTACTGTCTTCTACTATGGAAGCATTTGAACAAGTTGGGTCTTTTGGTAACTCCTTCGCTGCTGTTTCAGTAGAGTGATATAAAGGTGCTTGTTTAGTCTGTGTTGTTGAGCAGAAATTTCGTGGCATCCTGACAGCAAAATAGACTAATAATCATAAAAGATTTAATTTATCTCTGCTATGCTTTGAGCTAGACTGAAGTTTCTCTGCAAGGCGAGAAAATAACTCAAAATTTATCATTCTGGAGGAATTAGAGAAAAAATCAATACACTTTGTTCATGATGCAAAGTGAGTTGTCATAACACTGATTATAGATTCTCCATCAGTAATGAGGACTGGATGCTCCAATGGTTTTTCTTGATTGACAAAACAAGCATGGTACTGGCTGATGCCAGCTAGATTCTTAGTTGAGAAGCTGACAGTCTACTCTATGGACTTTGTTGCTCATTTACCATTGACAACAGTTATGGTGTTCTGTTAATGGATTTCTTCAGTAAATGGCTGGGTGGCCTCTATCACAGGTCCTTCTGCTTTGGTCATCACTTTCCATTTACTCATTTCAGCAGAGAAAGAAGCTCAGAAGACTACATACCATTAGAAATTTGGAGGCATGGTGGAGATGGGGAGGTAATGTGTGTTGGGAGTTCAGGCTTTTACTATAAGTGAGCTCTTGTAGACACAGCGAGAGCAGCTTTGGTGCTTTCTGAGTGAAGGATGGACTGGGTGGAGGAGAGTAATTGTAGTATATGAGGATCCATAATAGACCAAGATTCACTCATTCCACTGCTTGTTGAATGACAAAGTACCAAATTATGCAGAAGCAGTCGTAATGGTGAGATAGATCTGAGGCCAAGCTGAAAATTCAAATCAGAAAGCAATCACAGGATCAGCAAAGAAAATAGCCAGGCACAGCCATATCTATAATGCAACACAGGCAAGGACTGATAGCAGGAGTCTGAGCTCAAATGCAGCCCCGGAGCCAAGGGCAGAGGCCCCAGATAACACTTCTCACAGCTCTTTCTCACACTATACTTTTAGAAGCAGTCTGATTCAAAGTTACATAGCTCCACTGTGTCGAAGCTGACATCGAAGAGTGGTAGCCAAGGTCCTGGGTGGAGAATTAATGAGATAGAGATTATATTGTGTATGTGTACTTGGGGCCTGAAATTACACAGTGGAGTAGCTTTAAAGACACAGAGTTGTTGGTTTGGATTTTTTTTAACATTGGACTTGCACTCCAAAATCTGATGTTTCTGGAGAAAATACATAGAAAAGGCTGAATTCTCTTATTCAAGCAACAAATGATCCAGCTGTGCTTTCTCACATGCAGATAAAGCTGGCTCAAATCCTAGTCAGACTTTCAGGATGTTTAGCAATCACCTGCCATACCTAGCTTTGTGTCTGCAGCTCCTAAGTTGGCTGACCCTCTGTTTGCAAGACAAAGACCGTCTCCTTATCAGACAATCTAGCTAAAGCCACACCAGAAAAACCATACAGGGTTGCCTTATTCACCAAAAGCAAGCTATTGTGGGGCACCCTGAAGGAGCTTTTTGAAGCAAATGTGGTACTTGGTGCAGACGCTTGGACAGAAGCAGGGGTGTATGAGTACACTTGAGCAGACAAGCTTCAAGTTATATATTCATAGAAGTGTTTCTGGAGAGAAAGGTCATTATGTAGCAAATTGAGTTTTAACACATGTAGGCTTCAAGCATTTTAATTAGAAAGAGAACTAGTTTACCTAATTTTTTTTCCCTGAGCTTTATGCTTTGATCCTGCAGTGCTGTAGGGAAGGTATATCTTGGTGATAGTGGACAGCTTGTTGCATTCCATCCTTGATGAGAGGCTATTACTGCTCAAGTGAGGACTAGAAGGCACACAAGGAGGTGTCACAAAATTTCAATTGTTCTGGAAAAGGATTAGAGATTTGGAAGATATTGTAAAATTTTAGTCTTTTCTGACCTTTACTAACCCAATCTAATTGAAAATTTGTTTGAAGGTTGGAAAAACCAGTTATCTTTACAAAGAGCCCCATTATCTTCAACTTTTTACATCAGCTCAGTAACCATAAACTGTAGCGCACATTTTTATTTATTACTCTGAATATATTCAAGCAGCTGGAAGAAATTAAGAACGTGCTGGATAGTTATATTAAAGTCAATAGGAATCTTCAGTTTAATTGTCATTGTGATTTAAACTGTCAGTAAAATGGAGCAGTTATATCGAATGTGAAGTGAAGTTTATGAGGATGCATGTCTGAGCCTTGTGTTATACTCCCTGGTTCGTGTTTCTCTCACTGTATTAGGTTACTCCACCCTCTCACCTCTTGTGTATCAGCAATAATATGATTAGCATATTGGCAGAGGAAATTTTCAGAGAAAAACAGCATGTCCTTGTTTCAAATAGTGATAGATTAGAAATTTTCTCAGACTGTGGAGGCATTCTTAGCTTATTTAGTGTCATACATAGCTCATAATATTTTATAAAAGACAGATGCAAACCTACATAGTTATGTAATTGGTTTCCTGGACTGCTTCAGTGGTGGATGTTTGTCTTCATTCTGTCACAAACTGTAATCCTGTGCCCATCACTTGGCATTACTCTTAGAAGGAGCTCAATAATGTCAAACCACATACAGTTATAATGAATATATAATTTTGCATGAGTAATTAATTATGCCTTTACCGTGTTTATCTTGCTTTTGAATTTTTCCAGCTACATTTTCCATTAGTTTACTGTCCTCTTCTGCTAGATGACGGATGGGATAGGATGATACCAAGCTTGTCCTTGCACTGTGGATTTGTGGGGGGCTACAGTAGGGTGTATTAGCTGTAGTTTTCTGCTTCGTTCCTGGGTCTGTGTCAGCTATGCACACTGCTCACACATTACTTCACACCCAGCTTCTGTTTTGGATCAAAGCATTTGGTTCCCTGTGGGAGAAAACTTGGATGTGCCTGGAGGCTCCACCTCAGCTACTGTTCTAGATGGTAGTAGAGGTTGCATTAAACTTGGCTCCTTGCTCTCTCCTCAGCTCTCCACTGCTGTCCCATCCCAACTCCTACATACCCCCGACATGCCCTCAGCATCATGTTACAATAACACTGCTCTCACTTTTTTTTTTTGTCACTTGGAATGGAAAAAGGCAGGGGTTAAAAAAAAGTTTTAGGATGGCAAGAACAATGGGGGAGGCCTGAAATGGGGTCTGTGTGCATGAGCACAGCCACCTCTGTTTTTTGGAGCCTGTATGTGAGTGGCTGGGAGGCTGCCTGGGCACCACACGCTTAGAGGAGTGCATGATATCTTTAAGACAAATTCCCTTCTGTGACAACCAAACATTTCTACTGATGTGAATGGTCTGCTTTAAAGGCATTTGGAGATTGATGTGGCCAAAATGTAGTCAGTGGAGGAAAGTGATTTTTGCAGTTATACTGTCGCAGTGAGCTGGGACATGCATAGGGCAATGCGGGCTGTGCAGGTGAAGATAGATCTTGCCCTGGCCTTCTCTCTGCCTGCCTTTTTATAATGCTACTTGGATCAGCAAAAATGAAGTTTTACATTCTATCTTTCCTTTAGTTGTGGTTAGCAGTGAACAAAAAGCTCTTTTAAAAGAAGTAATTTATCATTCCTTCTTCTCCCTGTTGAGTGAACAGAAGTGTGACAGGGACATACCTTGAATGGCAAACATTGATTTCTGGAGGCAGGATGGGCAGTTCTCTGTTTCTAACTAGTGACATTCTTCTTCTTTCAAGTTTTGAAAAGGAAGTCTTTGGCAAAATAATTTTTTACAATTATGTTTAAATTTGTGAATAATGCCTCCACTATTGAAAAGTTATAGCTATGCTCATCATTTGTAAGGCTGTTTAACCAGAAAACCATGCTACATCAGGTGGAGATGAATGCCATTATCACTTTTATAAAATAATAGAGCCCTGAGTTTTTCTAGCTCTGTGCATTAGCCTGAAATGAACTTTCTTGCTCAGTGGTTTCATTTATATCATTATTTTCAGTCACTAAACCATAAAAAATACACACTCCAATTCCCCAATGAGTTTTGAGCACTTTCTGAGTTAGAAAAAGACTTCATCTTTAATTTCTCAACTATTATCTGCCTTCATTTCAAGTATTGGCTTATGTCTTGGGTTGCAATGCAAACCAAAAGTATGCATTCTATTACTATCTGTTGAAACCAGGTGGGGCAGTTTTCTTAATCTCTTCCATGACCCATCCCTCATAACTGGGGGATATCTTCTGTTAATGGCCATTGAATCTCACTGCACAACTGATAAAATTCCATCATTCCATTGTGAGATGCTCCACCCAGGGGGAGGAGCCAGGCATTTAACGCCTGGATATAATCAAGTCTTGGAACACCACAGTCAGCCTTTCTCCACTGGATTCCCAGGGGAAGACCAGACTGTTCTATATCACCACTGGACCTTCAGAGGAAAACTACACCCTTCTGCAGGATCACTGCTTCAACAGAACCACATTGGTCACTCCAGGAGGGCTGCAGGCACCATTTAACTGGACTGCTATCAACACCCTGACCAACAGGGTGTCAGGCTGTATCCTGACTCTGTCAGTGGGTTGCTTTTTTTTGGTTGTTGGTTTTTCCTTTTTGTTCTGCTGTGTTTTTATTAGAATTTACGTAGTAAAGAACTGTTATTCCTATTCCCATATTGTTGCCTGAGAGCATCTTGATTTCAAGATTATAATAATTCAGAGGGGGGAGGTTGTTTACAGTTTTTTCCATTTCAAGGAAGATTTCTGCCTTCCTTAAGCAGATACCTGTCTTTTCAAACCAAGACAGATTTTGGTACCCAACATGAGGCTTGAGGGCATCGAGAGACATTTCTTGAGTAACCTAATTTTTTTGTATAGAAACCTTGTTAGGTGACATCATGGGGTCTGGCTTACCCTGGTTTGGGTGGCATGTGGTCGTTACTATATTTCTCACATTTGCAGGCCCCTACTTAAACATGGGTCCTATAACTAAGGCTACTGTGGCTGTTATCCAGTTTGCTTTATAGGTTAATAAGGGGAGAAATTAATGGTTTTTTAACGTCCTCTGAAAGGCGGGCACATGGATTCAGAGCTATCACACCCTAACTGTGTTTTTGGGGTTGCTTTAATAATGGTACTTTTTGTGAAGAAATGACAGGAGAAATCTCCCCCAGCCCTTCACCCAGCTCTTTGAGTCTACCCCACCAATTTTTGAAGGGTTCAAATCTTTTCTAAGTGCTGATAATATCATACAGTGGCTGGTGTTGCTGGTAGGCCTGTTCTATTTAGCATTCAGAGATTAGGGAATATTGACTTGGATAACCATCCTGACATCTACTCCAGAGACTGGGGATGCTGCCCCAGAGCCTGACCCTGCCCCACAGCCCACCTCAGAAATGAACTGCCTGGATTGGGTAGGGGTGCTGGTGAAGGAGATGCACGAGATGGGCCAGATGCTGAAGGAGTGCATTTACTCAGCTGTTGGGAAGCTCTCCCCTTGCCTTGAAGAGGGAGAGTGCAGCAGCAGAACCCACAGATGTTACAACCGTCCAGGTTCCAGCTGAACCACAAGGGCAGCTGGAACAGCCAGCAGCAGTTGCCCCTGTAGAATCGAAGAAGTCTGATATGAAATCAGAGCACCCAGG
>VWYI01011823.1:0-41968 GCA_013399455.1 Anthoscopus minutus
TATATATGTTCGTCATTTTATTTCATTATTTGTTCAAATCTTTTATTCTGAGCACTCATAATTTAAAAACCACTAGTATAACAGCTGAATATTATGCCATTATTTCTTAAGATAGAAGAATAATAAAAGCATTTGTTCACAAAAAATTATGTATTTCACATTCACTATGGAAATTATTGGTTTATGATATTTTTTGCTAAGACTACTCAGTGCTATGTTGTGTGGATATACCTTTCCTGTACCTTACAGCATGGATGGCTTCAAGATGCCCTTTCTTTATAACTACTACTAACAAGGGTGACCCATGTCCACAATAGTCTCTGAAGAAGCTGAGAGAAGTGCAGTTTTGTGGGCCACCATTTCCGAGATCTTCCTCCTTCAGTTATATGACAGAGGCTGAATTTTTCAGACTGCAAACTTGTCACCTAATAAAGCTATAATACCTGTTGAGCACCGTGTTAAGGAATGGGAATGATGAGTAACAGTACAGAATGTACAGCACTGCATGGCACTCAGCCATATAAAAGTCAAAGCAAAGAGAGAAGATGAAGAGGTTCCTAAAGGCACTTCACATTCACTTGGGACTCACCTACCTTCAAAATGTTCTATTATCTTAGGACTTTAGGAAGGTAAGCAGTGTGTGCAGTGACAGTTAGGACCTAGTTGAGAGAAAACAGAAAAGCTCAGTGATTGTATGTACTGAGCTTCTTTATTCCAGAGAAGTCTAGAGACAGACACTGAAACAGTCTAAGTATGAAAAGGAGCTTAATCTGCTTGCTATACCTATGGCTGAAAAGATGAGAAATAGGAGTTCAAATTGAAGAAAAGGTTACTTTATACTTCAGAAAACCTTCCCAGAAGGCTTTTTTAAGAATACATTAGAAAGGCTGTATCAGGAAGGTAAGGAAATACCCTAGATTATATCGAATGTTGGTTCAAGTTCCTGTCTTAGAATGTTAGATTTAACAAGATAAACTCTTGAGTTGCCTAAATGCCATTATTTTGTCAGCTGACTATAATAAATGCAGTAAGATAACATTACTTACATTATTATTTGTCTGCAGACCATGTTTTACATCCAGCTGCATGACACAGCTCTTTAAGTCCATGTTCTAACTTAAATATAGTCCCTATAAAAGATAACCTTGTAGAATAGGATTTGTCTCTAAATTTGAGGTGTTTATTTCCAGAACTTACTGAGTCAAATGTGGGTGTGTGCCACAGGAGCCATGACTACTGCCTCCTTCAAAACCTCCCAGAAAATCACGGTGGTTCGTACCTTAGGGGCATGTGTTACTCCAGTAGATTTGGGCTGAAGGGATTCCCATCAGGATGAAAAGTTTTAAAACACTTTGCATCCATATCTGGGAAGAAAAGTTTAAAGTGATGCTGTTGGTCACTAACCATACTAAAGAACTGACAGAGGTCTCTTCACATCCCACCTCATGCAGAAGACAGCCTCTAAGACTAGAAATTTGCACTAAAAATGAGTGAATGTGGCTCAGGTTCTGCATGATAAATCTGCTTGGCACTAATGCAGTATCTGCAGTAACTACAGGACATGTTTGAAAATGTTTTCACTGCCACTCTGATTAATTTAGATTTTATTAAATTAAGTAAGTAGGCAAAATAACTACCATTAGATTATTAAAATATTATGTATTGACGATTACCTGTCCCATAGGTGATAATTAAAATTTGTGAAATAATAATAGTGTTATAACAGTTTTTATATACACACTAGCACACACCCTTGCACTGCATCAAAACACTTATGGCTGCAGAAAAATGTAGCATACAATTTTGCTATGTATAGAAATCAAGAAAGAAAGTTTGAAATGAAAATTAACCATTGCATTTCAGGAACTAAACTATGTTCTGCTATTCTTCCTCCTGCCTTTTTTTGTTCTACAGCTTTTTGAGATTTTGAGGAAAGTATTGTAAGAAAAACTTAATGAATGACATTAATGGTGCTGCCCAGTGAGTTACCAGAATATATTTGTAGAATTTATGGTGTCACTGGTAGCACTCTTGACAGGAACTCCATAGCTGTGATACAAGCTTCCTGATTTGCTCTAGAATAAGAAGACAAGACAAAAGCCTTTTTCACAGTTTTCAGCACTTAGTGTAAGTGCTCAAAGTATCAGGTTTAATTATGGGGCTACCTTAAGCAGATACAATGTAAAGCTGTTAAATTGACCATGTGGCACAATGTAGTTATTTGCAAAAATTTAATTAGCATTCAGCCTGATGCTCTCCACTGTCTTCCTCACAACCACAAGTACCTTTCCAAATGTGGATGTAGTAATTTTTTATGCTGCTGTTCTTCACAAGTAAAATAATGCACATCACAGCAAAAAGGAACTCAGCACTCCTTGAAATGTTTCTAAAGAAAATGGGGACATTAATAATCATTACTTTTGACCATCCAAAATCTCTAGCATATGAAAGGATTGCTTATTCAGAAACAAAGCACTGTGGGTGTTGAGTTTTCACATGCAGCAGGAGGGGGCAATATGGATGTTGCAAACCCTTTTTAACTTTAGAGGTCAAGTTTATAATTAGTAATAGTTTGTATTGCAACAGGATGTGAGCATTTCCAAGTCAAAGAGCTTCCTTTAGCTACTGTGTGGGCTAAGAGTACAAGAAAGCTCTTGCTCAAAGAGGATAGTAAAATATACAAGAAAGTAAACATTAGACAGTAGAAAACATTTAAATAGTAAGAGCAGAAAGTGCCACTAAACATTTAATTTCTGTTTTCTTATTTCTTTGCTGCAGCCATAACTAGAATTTGTCCCTAATAATTTCTACCCTGAATCCATGCCAACCCAGAAATCTGTTTTTATTTTTTTTTTCTTAGTACTTTTAATGATGCATGCTTTTGCATGCTTTTTAGAGCCAGATATAATTATCATCTGGATTTTTCCATTTAAGAATTTTATTCTGAGTATTTAAGCACACTGACCATTTTGTAAGCTTATAGAGTCTTATCTGAATCTCTAAATGTTCTTTACTTTGTTTTTGAGTTTTCAGCAATAAATCCAATAAATCTGTTAGGTCTTTCCCTCCAATGCTTCTTTAGTAAAATAAATAATGACTTAGATCAAGGTTAACCAGCAAGTTTCATGTAGCTGTATGATTATGAAGCTTTTGTGAAAGTTTTACAACATGAATCATTACTTAAACTCTTTGTTCAGAGAGTGGGAAATACTTTTTTGAGATGGATAAAGTATGATAGACAGCTGAGAGCTGGAGTTAAGGCATAAGTATTGGAGGGCAATGATGCTCTACCAGAACGAGACCTCTTCAAGGTTTTCTGGTAACATAAGCAAAGCAATTACACAGTTCACCATCATTTTTTCACACAATTACAAGTCATTGGAAGCAACAGTTAGGTAGGAAACAGTTAGGAAAGGAAAGGAAGGGAACAGTTAGGTATAGTCAATAAAACTATAGTTAAGTTATAGTTAACTAAGGTCAATAAACAATCTATCAGAAAATTCAGAGGCTTTTATTCCTCTTTAGGCTTGCTACAATAAATACAGACGATATACAGAAGCCCACTGTATAGCAACAAGAAGACAATATTTACTATGATAATATTTATCATAGCAACAACTGGAAAAATGTTGTAATAGATCACATGAATAATTAAGAAGGAATTTGCTAGAGTACCTAACAAGAAGTAAATCTAACAGCCTATCCAGAACTGGTCCATCAAAATTTCAGAATTTTAACTTAGGTTTAACTCCAACAAGGGACCATGAATAAATTTTCCCCTTTGCAGTTATGCAAGATGTTGATATGGAGATAATGATACTGATTCAGTACCCAGTTTGTTATTGTACTGGGTCTGGCTGAGATAGAATTAGTTTTCCCCACAGCCCTCACAGCTCTGTGGTCTGCACTGGTATCTAGAGAGGTCTAATGACACACCAGGGTTTTGGCTACTGGTAAACAGTGCTCACATAGCCTCAAGGCTGTCTTTCCAATATTCCTTCATTAACCAACAGGTTGGAGTGAGCAAAATCTTGGGAGAAGGCATAGCCAGCACACCTGACCCAGATGGACAAAAGAGATGGTCCAAAGCACATGAAAGGAAAGGAAAGGAAAGGAAAGGAAAGGAAAGGAAAGGAAAGGAAAGGAAGAGGGAGGGGCATTATTTTTTGTGGCCATCATTTGTCTTCCAGAGCAACTGCTATGCTTCCCAGGAATGGGCTGGACATGGCCTGAGATGAGAAGTAAAGAATAAATATTTTGTTTTCCTATGCTTCCATGGACAAGCACCTGCTTTGCCTTTATTAAACAGCCTTTATCTTGACCCAAAATTTTGGTTTTCCTTTTTCAATCTTATTTTCTCTAGTCCAGTGTTCTGAGGAGGAGGGGAGTTATAGAACAGTGTGGTGTGTATACAGCCTACAGCCAAGGTCAGCTCACATTTATTAGTCTAAAAAAGAATACAGTATTTATATTACTTTGCATATTGGAGAAAATAAATTAAAGTATGTTCAGATTCCAAAGACTTCAACTATACTGAAGATTATCAGAAAGAGTGTATTTCCAAAATAAATTCTTTTTTCTTTTTATGATTTCTTCCTAAGCAATAACATTATGTCTGCTGAACTCTAAGTAGATTATTCAAGTTCTGTTTCGTTGCAGAAACCTTGTGTGCAAGATGTTAACATGGAAACTTGTTGAAAAGTGGACTTTGACACTGAAGAGACAGAAATCTCTTTCACTTTATTCCCTTTCAGTAAGGGTAAAGCTTCTGTAGCTTTTGCCATTTACTTTGTTTTAATCTAATACCTCCTCACACCGTAGGAACATCTGAAAAAAATTCAGAGGAAATTAAAACTGATAAAAAAATTGTCTGGCTCAAAAACTAATTTTAATGTCTGTAGTTTAAAAATTCAAAAGGAAAAATGTGAAAAGACATCCCCCTTTTACACAACTGTGAAGTGTTTGAAAGAGTGCATGAATCTGCTGCAGCACAGTGTCCAAAAACTGAGTAATGGCACCACCTGGACACTCAAGGCTGACTCATGTGTACGGCATTTCTTGCTTCCATTGGAAGGAACACATCTCTCTTAAGTACAGAAAGTACTGTTTCTAACTCAGGAAGGGAATGACATTGCCTTGACCTATTATCCAGCTGCCCAGAGAGCAGTTCACACACAGGTCTGAGACTGTTCTCCCAACCAAAAGGAAGCTTTAGATGAATTGCTCATTCATCATTCCCACATCATTAAATCAAGCTCTTCCTCTGTGTTGTTGCTTTGTTACTCCTCAGTACTAGCAAAGAAGCCAAGCTTAGCTAAGGCTAAGACAAACAAGATACTTTGTACTCCAACCTGTTGTTCAGTTAGCTTTCAATACTTATCTGTCTTATGGTAAGATCCTGACTGGAGAAAGATGAATAGAGTATGTGTTAAGTTTTAAGGCTCATGTGTCCGTCTCAGACTGAAAGGGATCTGTGCTTTTTCCCTTCTGCTCTATCTAGTACCTTTTTCTCATGCACAAGTATTCCGGATATAATCAATCTACATACTAAGAAAAGTACATAGACAGAAGAGATGCTCAAAAAATCCCACTCCAAAATGGTACCACAAAAATCCCAAGCATCCTGTATTCTATGCAGAAATGCAAGACCTCATATGTACAATTGCAGGTCTCAATGTTCACACCAAAGAGATGACTCTATCTTTTAATTATTTTCCTCCAAAACTGAGCATCAATTAATGAAGAAGAGATTTTAGGAGCTGATCTGAAGATCTCATGAATAGTGTAATCAAAGTGCAGTAAGCTATTCATGTGCTTTAGATTTGAACATTTGGACATTTAAGTAGGACTGAAGATCTCATGAATAGTGTAATCAAAGTGCAGTAAGCTATTCATGTGCTTTAGATTTGAACATTTGGACATTTAAGTAGGACTGAAGATCTCATGAATAGTGTAATCAAAGTGCAGTAAGCTATTCATGTGCTTTAGATTTGAACATTTGGACATTTAAGTAGGACACGTATTAACTTAAAAATGAAATGGAATATTTGGGTTTATTTTTTCTGGTCTATCTGGCTCATAAACATCTCAAAGAGTCCAATTTCTTATGTAAATTTTGTTTTCTGCTCCTGGCTAATGTCATGTTTCACAATGTCAAATAAGAACAAAAAAAACCTTATGACTCTCACGATATAAAAAGATTCTTCAAGTAAGGAACAAGAGATTGTATCATTTTTCTTTGGAAATCATTACTTTCTTCTTTTTTTCTCTTCTTTAAAGAATTGATTGCCTAAACTACCATGTCAGCATGCAATATAACATGTATTTTCTTTTTGCAAACTGATCCAGTATACTTTTAAGTTTTAATAAAATAAATAGTGCAAATGTCCATTAACTCACTTCAATCATCACTCAGGTTGGTGCTGAGGGAGGGGGATTTCACCTGTAGCAATACAGCATGTCTGAGCTTTTTTTTCCACTGAAAGAGGAATGAAATATCATTTTCCTGATGTAGAAATTTTTCCTTACCTATTATAGATGAATGTTATTCCCTTCGTATACATTGACTATCTGTGATTCATGTAAGTTTTTAATGGTTCATAATTAGATTGAGAAGTAATTTTTCTGAATGTCTAATTAAGTGGAACAGATATTTGCACATTGGATCATCACTGACCCATCAGCTTCATCTTGGGTTTTTCCCGCAGAAGCAATTCTATGACAGTGAAACCTCTTTAGACATTCATAGTCTTTCCACCTTTGTGGTTCTGCCATTCTGAGACACAATGGTTAAACTGAATATCTGAATACTGTCTCCAAGCAAAGAAAGTTGAATGAAATAACTCTAATATATCATTCTAAATCAGAAACACTGGTGGTCCTTCATTACCTTTCAGACTATGAAACTAACAAAACTCAGAGTTGGATGATCTATTTTTCATGTTACTTTTTTTTTAAAAAAAAAACATGATTTTATTTTTCTGACTTCTCCTAATTTTCATTACCTAGATTTTATTTAGGTCACTCCAGCCTTCCGTTTCCACTTCACTTTTTGTCAAAATGTTCCCTAAGCTTCTCTCCTTTTTATCTATGAATATATGGTCTCAGCATGTTTCTTCATTTCTTTTTTATCTCTAATGGTTCCATGAAATCCTCCTGTAGATGGATTTTGCACTTTTCACCTTCCAAAATAATCTGTTTTTTTCTGGTACCCTTATATTGACTTTCTTACATTTACAATCCCAAAGAAGGAATTCCTTCCTCATGTCATGTTCAAAATCTCAAGACTTAAAACATGTCTGTTTGAAGTTGTTATCCTCCTCTTCTCATTTTCCTTTTTCTCATCCAGATTATCATCTAGTTATAAATGTCTTTGGACATTTGTGTATAAACTATTACTTCATCTATTTTCTGCCAGTTAATCCTCTAATTACATCTTCCTTCATATCCATTCCATTCAGTTTATTGCATGTCATCTACACAAAACTCTGTCTGTAGAAGTTTTTCTAACAGCTTTCATGTACTGCTCTCTTTCAGTTGTAAGCGGGAAGAAAGAAGTTTGTGAGTTGTATTGTATGGCAGGAACACAAGTCAGACTTAGAATAGGAAAGTATTCTCCTTCTAAGTTTTGCTTCCCTTCCTGGTTATTAGCAGACTGGGATTGTTACAACAGACAATGTTGAGCAGTTTTGGAGGGAAGATGTAATACTATTTTCAGGGCCTCATTTGGGGGAAGCAAGATCTCCTTCGGCAAACTCAGAGTTCAGACAACCCCTGAGATTATGGAGCTACAATATCTCACAAAGGAATAAGAAATCTATTTTTTGGATGACTATTGCTTGTGGTTGTGAGAGGCAGAAGATCTAGAGTGGACTGCTTCAGTAAGGGTTTTGTCATGACCTTTCAGGCACCCAAAACAAACAAACAAAACCAACAAACAAACAAACAAAAAACCAAACCATACCAAACCAAACCAAACCAAAACAAAAAAAGAGATAGAATCCCTAGAGCTCAATCATTAAAACTAAGTTCCTGGATTTCTCTCTGTATGTATATTTTCTTTCCTTTTGTCTCAATTTCTGAATATAATTTGGCTGACATTACTTACTCAGACTGACCTAATCTCAAAAATAAAAATGTTGGATGTTGCTGAAAGATCCACATAATAATTAATAGACATTAAAACAAGGAGTACAGACTATGCTATTTTGACTGCATTGCCTCTGGTTACAGTAATTACATTCAACTGAAGTGTGTCAGTTTATGTTCTGCCCTACATACCTTGTCAGAGAGAAGGCTGCATTTTGTAAAATGGGAAAGCCTCTCAGTAAAATGAAAGGGCTCTCAAAACCTTCAGCTGGCAGTTCAGTGGCAGCTCCACCACAGCAGCTCAGTGTGTGTCAGTTGATCACCTCACTGACAGCCAGGCTACATTTCCAAAATACCACAGTCCTTCTCATCTGCCAGTAAAAGCTATTTCCTTCCACCTCTATCCTCTGACACTTGTAGTCTAAACCCTATAAAAATGGAGGCTAATTCTCTGCAACCAGAAGCTGTAAAATTAGCCTATGTTTTTAATAGGCAGATAGCCCATGTTTTAACTACTGTAGATGAAAAAATATTATGTGCCTGGATGAGTGCAACCCATTCATTTGTTAGCAGAGGCACAAGCCTTCAGAGAGAATTGGACATCTGCCTGGTGTCCCAGCTGCTGGAGCTCACATAAGAATCTGTGTGTTAGCTGACAGATGTGTAAAAACTCCTGTAGGCAGACATACAACTCCCTGCTAAAACTGCTCTGCTGCACAGGTTTGTGTGACTTATTAATTCCAGTATACAGATTCTGTTCTGCTTGTGAGAGATTAGTTTCAGACAGGGGGACAGACAGGCAAGCATGCTGGACCCAAATCTCTCACATGCTGGGTTTGCTTGGTGCACTGTAAAACGCTTCACTCCCCACATTAACTGTGACCTAGCTCATGTTTGCTGTCAAAAGAGCCCAGGTTGTGAGTGAACACCTGCATTCAGCTTTTCCTTCCATAAAAGCAATGAAACAAACTCTCAGCTTAGGCTACTTGTCATAATGCTGAGGGGCTCAGAGCAATTCAGGAACATCAGTTTAGGCACTAACGGCTGTCACTGCCAGTTCTGTTAAACACGCCCTGCTGCAAGCAGCTGGCACTAAACATCACTATACCCTGACTGATGTAGAAAATGTGGCCTAAAGCTACATTATAAAGACAAATGGTTTCATATAAAGGAAAGCTTAATCATGAAACTCGAATCTGGCCTGTGAATGTGTGGGTTTTTTTCATCTTAGTACTATAAGGAAATTTTTTAATTTTTACATTCAGTAATGTAAACTATGATTTTTATTTCAAAATGAAATGTGAAAGCAGTACAGGTAAGAAGCAATATATTCTAACCACAAGATCCAGAGACTTGGAGTTATGCAGAGTTCTGCTACTAACAGAACCAATGACTTTATACAAGGCATTTCACTCAAGTATCTAAATGTAAATTATATTTAATGCTATTTCCCAATGGTATAATATCAAAGTTCCCTTTTTAGTGTCTGTGGTAATAACCACAGAAGCTTTATTCAGCTTTGATAGATGAAATAGTAAAGGAAAATTTTCAGAAATTAAGGTTTAGGAGGGAATGCAATTCGAGGAAGAGCAAGCAGGTCTGTAAACAAATCTAAATTAATCCTAATATATAAGCTAACAGTTTTGATATACAGTATCTAGTAAGCGGAAGTTAAATAACGAGAACATATATTTCAATTACAAAATTTTTTCATATTTTGAATAACACAGCCTTTGGTCCTATCCTAGTTTGGGAGAGGTATCCCCCTATTTAGTACTCCCACTAAAAGAAAACCATAAACTGCTTCCCTCCCCATCCTGCGAGATGGGTTGAGACAAGCGCAATTTACTGGAAACAGCAATGAGATAAGAAAAATGAGCACTAAGGGCAACAATACTGATTACAAAAGTATACAAAAGGAGAGGGTGATTGACAAGCAAAATACTTACCTGGGCCTTCTGGCAATAATATACATGGCCCACAATGCTTTTCTCAACCCCAAGCAATGCCACTCTCCCTGGGAGCAAGAGTCCCTCACTTTTGTCCTCCAGGGATGATGTAACTGGTATAGAATAACAACCTGGACATGCCCATACAGATCCAGGCTCTGCCCCCTCCCAGTTACAGCAAAAATTTAACTGACCAAAACCAGGACAAGTCCAATGAGCAAAATGTAGGCAATTATTTTAACCCTCATGCTTCATTAGTTCACAAATATAGAGGTGTTGACACACATTCACACACAGAAATCTAGGCATTCAAGTAATTTCTTATTACTTTAAGAAAATATTCTTCTGTTCAGTCTAATTTTTTTGAAAGAACACTGATTAATATAGCCAGTGGAAAATCAAACAGATTTAGCTTCTTGCGACAGAATTGCTATAACCAATATCTTTGTCAAGTTCTCTCTGCTGCTGCTTCAGCTGTCAAAGTCAGTGGTGCACTGCAGCATTGAAGGTAATTTCCATTTCGTTGCAAAAGCTGTTTTTCTCAATTTTTTGGCTTCTTTGTCTTTTGCCTTTCTTGTCTTCCTACTTGCCCCCTATCCATCTAACACCACTCAGATGGCATTGGCACACTCCCGTTTACCACACCCCGGCGATTCCCATCCACCTATACATGACACGCCTATAGCACAAATGCTGATGATGCACTATATACATCCAGCACTTCTTGTCGCAGTGACATTCCTCAACAAAGTACTGCCTAGGGGCAGCTGCTGGTTCACAGTCACTCTCTTATTCAGCAATTACTCTGTTCGATTCTATGTTGATGATAAGCTATTAAGAACCACTCATGTAGAACTTTTTATTTGCCAACAATCATGGCATTATTTTTTTCTCTCTGCCGTCTAAATATCTAATCGAGGACAAAACAAACAAATAAACAAACAAAACCCAAACAAAAATACAAAGCAAAACAAAGCAAAGCAAAAATTCTGACAGGTTCTCAAAGTACATGAGTTAGTTAATGGATATAAATCTAGCTGTATCAGCCATACTGCTTAAAAAACAAATGCTCAGACAAAATGATACAGGGAAAGAGGGAAAATAGCTGTATTCAGAAAGTCATATTCTCTAAATAGCTTTTCTCTTGTGTTTTCAAATTACTTTGCAAAAGGAAGGATGGTAGAATGCACACAAATCTCATACTGATGAATTAGCAAGAGATTAATTAATTTAAACAAGAATTCTGCTGGGCAAGGTAAAATTTAAACACAGGCCAAAAAAGCACCTCTTTTATTTAACTAGTACCACTCTGTATGTGTTGGAGTTACAGAGAACCTCAAATAACCACTCTTTTTCATACAGAAACAGCATTCAGAAGTAGTTGTCTTGATTTATTGATGTGTGAACTAGAATAAATGAAAAAATCCAATTCATTAGAGAATCCTGTATCTTTAAATAGAAGAAAAAAAAAGATACAAAGGAAACTGGTGCAGATCTATAAAATGATCTGATATTCAAATCTGTCTATATTAGAGATATAACAGGAAGGACCATAACATTGTCAAATAAATTTTAGCTATATGGCAAATATGAAGTGATAACATGTATTCAAAAGCGAAGAAGCTCCCACACAACACTAGTAGAGCCTGTAAGTGGTTCAGAATGGACAGTAGAAAAACATGCTTAAAATTGAACAATACATGAGATAAAATACAGGAGTTTTTTGCAGGGCTAATTCTTTTATGCTAGAATTTCAAGGCTCTTAAAAGAGAAAGAAGTCAAAGAGCAACTACAAAATCAATAGCCTCTTGGAATGGCAAAGTTATGTAACAATAATAACAGTAACAATAACAACAATGATAATGATTAATTAATAATAATAATAACTATTATAATGATAGAAGGAATGCCATTTGAATTAGGTAACACTTTCATAAGTATATCTATTTGAGTTAAAGTTAATTAGCTCAGTAAGGTGCAAATAAATTCCTTAATAATTGTAGTTTTATGCCCAATGTGTAACTGTGCAGTGCAGCAAATTTGAGGAAGAAGATTACATTAAAAAAAAAAAAAGAAATATCTGAAATCTAGACAGTGCAAGGTTAATTCCAAGGGTCTGAGAGTAAATTTATTCCTGAGTCCCAAACCTATGAAACAAAGTGATCCTGAATTGAAGCCCATAGTTACCACCTCTTTTATGGATATTTACAGAAGCCATTCATAAAACACTTCAGCCTTCAGGTAAGCCATTTTGCCATCTAAATATCAGTAGCTGCTTTGATTCCCCCTGTCCTATTCGTAGCCTGATTACAAGACAGACTAGCTGCTCTGCCAAGTGGAAGAAAGGAAAACCATTAGTGAAATGTCACTCTGACCCCTTTCAAGGAATCAAAGACATTTCAAAGAATCAGGTCTCCCACTAAATCCTAAGATGCTCAGCTTTTGATTAAAGCAGGCTTTCTCCTCCTCTTGAAAGGGTGCTGGAGCCACAGCAGAAATAATGAACTGCTCCTGCTACTGTGCATCAGCAACATACAGTAGTTTAGAGCTGGATATTGTCAGTAGAAATGAACTGATTATAAAAGCTTTATCAGTCAACTCAATGTTTTCACCTGTTTTTAAATACATGGGTGAGAAATTAACAGATCACAGGGAGAAGAAAGCTGGACCACATGAAGTCATAAAGTGTCACAGATGGATTATGTGGAAAGTAATTACTTGGTATATTTATGGAATTCATTGTAGAACCATAGGGACATAGCACTTTTCCAGATGATTAGAAATCAATGGGTTTTAGAGATTCAGCAGTAGGTTTATATTTTTCACACTGGAAAAATATAGAAAGAAACATGTTAACATCTAAAATTATTTACAGATTCTAAATGAGATAGAAATCTTTTCTATTGTTCTAGAAACTAGAAGAATTAAAATCAAATCTAATAAATCAAATCTAAATAATCTAAATTTAGAATTATATTATCAAATTTTTTCTTGGTATAGGAGAAAATTAGCAAAGGTTTTCTCAGCTATTTTTCATTTATTTAATTTACTATTTAATAGTATGCATGTAGTCAAATTAATTACAGCTTACAATTATTTTCTAAATTAATTCCATAATTTAATTTTTTAGGTGAAGATTGCTTAAAAATCTGATTGATTGTCTATTTTAATAAACTTGTAATTTACTGGTTTCATATTTTCCTAAATTTATGTGGGAAAACCCTAATATGGAACATAAAAGGAAATTAATTGACTGTAGGCCCATAAAACTTAATAGTTTTTTTAAAACCTGTAAATTTAAATGTGGATTTCATACTGCAATCAGAAAAAAGAAAATATTGATCTAAATAATAACAAAATGCTAATTTCTGATGCACTATTTTTACTTCAAATTAATCTAAATTATAAAAAAAATGATAATTAATCTAAATTATAAAAAGAAATATAAAAATACAAGGCTTTGGAGTATCTTTCAGGTGGCCTTGGAATATGAGCAGATAACTCAATAGTGAAATGATCAGCAGACTCTTTAAAGACTTGTATGATTTCTCGGTCTAGTGGGAGGTACCCAAGGCTTGCAGTACCGCCTGCCTCAGCAGCTGCCTGCGCGGTGACCGCTCGCTGCCGCCCCTTGGCACCGAGGTGCTGCAGGCAGACACTCACTCACTGCTGAGCCAACAGGCTCTGGAGAACCTGATGGCTCTCTGATGGAGGCAGGACAGGGGAAAACTACAGCCAGAATGCTCCGAAGGATAAAGAGTGAAAACGCACAGGCTTTGCACAAAGCTGTGCACAACTCACTAAACCACAACCCCTCATCGCAGGCTATCCCGCCTTCTTGGGGGAAACAGAGGAATTTGACTAAACGAACGTTGTATCATCATGACTATGCAATATATGCTTTCAGAGCATAAAGATCTGACAGTCTATCTGAAATATTAATTTCTGCTGCAAGAAGGAAGAGATATAATCTTTCAAGATTTTTCATCAATCTAGTTTAACATTATACTTGATATTTCAAGCTGGTCTTTGCAAGAAAATGTTTGGAATTGTGACAAAATACTTGTTTAAGAAAAAGGTCATCATGTTACACTATGGTGAAGAAATCGTTTACTCCATAAAATTCAGCTTCAAAGGGTTTTGAAACAGAACTGGCTAAATATAATTTTTTTAATAATAATAATAATAATAATAAAGAGTAGCTTACTCAGACTGTAATTTGTACCATCAGCACTTCTATGGCTAATAAAATGTAAACTGAAATATATAGAATAGCAATGCTGAAATTTCTGTATATAGCTCCTCTGGGTAAAATCTTTCCTTAAATACATATCTTTAGCTTTATCTCATGGTAGATTGACAGTGAAGATCAATCTTTAGGGTAGTAAAACTCAAACTCAGCCTGTCTTCAGGACCCTAGCCAGCTGTCTTGCTGCCAGTAACTACAAATTATGGCAATAAACACTTATCTTAGAAGTCTTGTGTGCAGGAACAAGTATCTGTTACAGTTATTGCTTCTACTATACTAGAAAACTACTTAGAAGCATAGAATTTGCATGCAATGCAATACAGCTAATGCTTGTTCCTTGTACTCTCTTTCTTAAAAATGGGTTCTCTTCTGCAGGTTTGCCTGAACTTCAGCATTTTGGAAAGGAGGAAGACTGATATATCAAAATTCCATATTAACTAAAATGGAAAATGGGGTTTTTATCAAATACAGTTTGTTGGCTCGGATTTAAAATACAAGCTTAAATGTCTGGCCACAAGTAGAAGCATGAAAATTAAAATTTAAGGAATGTGTTTTTATTAGAATGATGAGGAAAATTGAAAGACAGAGAGAGAGAGAGTAATTTTGTCCTGTTTAGGATAATTCTGGAGAACAGCTCATCTGCAAAGGAAGCTGTAAGCCTCTCTGAATAAAAGGAAGGAAAATTGCTTGTATTCCCGCAGGATGACTCTAAATCTACAGAAGATGCTTAAGGCAGCTGAAGTACAGCTTTGAGTAAAGTTACAAATAATCTGAATAGTCTGTTAAAGACAGTCAAGAATAAAATTGGGGAAAATTTACAGCTCATCGTATGGAATCTGAGTATTTGAAATCTGAAAAAAAGAGAACTTTAAGGAGCAGAAGCAGCAGTGCAAGACTCAGCACTTGCCCTTGCAGATATTTTGCATTCACTACCTGTGATACAACAAGTTCAGGCAGGAAGAGCTAACTAATGTATAAAAGCAAGTAGCATTTGAGCAGGGGAGTTAGGGCAGTGAAAGGTAGCTCAGATGTGGTTAACGACAGGGAAAAAAGTGAGGTGTAAATACCATCTACTGAGTAAGATCACTTGATCACTCATTTCAGATGGCAGCAAGATATGCAAAAGAGTTAGCACAGGTGAATAGGAGCCATCCTTCCAACTTTGGTGCTCCTGAATCATATTATAAATGATCAAGGGACCATGGCAATTGACCTGGGTTGAGATCCAGTCAAGGCTATATCCCAGACCTCCAGAACCCTGACCAGCAGAATGGAGTAGTGCAGACAGGAGGCTGCCATCCTAGAATATGTCCAGGAAGGACATATTCCTTATTAGGTCATTTTGAGAACATCCGAGAACAAACTTTCTTAAATTGCTCTGTAGTGTAGGCAGAGTTAAAAGTCTTGTTGCAGGAAATAACAGGTCTGGATCAAATGAGTCCAGAAGGTACTGACAATTTCATTGAATTCCCAAGCTACGTTGTTTTGCTTAGAGTAGAAACACAAAGAGGGACTTGGTGGTGTATAAGAACATAGAAGCAACAGTAATTTCTAAGTTGATACTAATTGTGATGTTTTAGAATTCATGATTGAAACGCTTACTGCCCTCATGCTGGTCTGACTACCTCAGGGTAATTCAATGAATGGATACAGGGAAAAACATTTACATTTATTTACTCAACTGTTGACAGTTTTTTTTAAATTTGGCCACTTTCTGGTCTCCTCTGTGGTAAGATAAAGTCAGCTGTGATACTGCTGTGGTCAGTCACACCGTATATTATTCTCTGACTTTCATAGGACAACATCCTTGCTCATATCCTTCCGATTTTTTATTTTTCTGTATCACAGTGGAGCAAATTATAAGACACATTACAAGTCCTAGAAGTAATAGTGAATAAAAGAGTTTTGTTGCCATATCTCATTTAGCAAGCAGACATCAACTTCTGAATCTACTTATTAGCTGGGAGCAGGTATTTACAAATGTGCAAACTTTGACAGTCAGTTTCTGTGCCATTTGCTGTCACCACAAACTGGTGATGTTTTTGTAGATTCTGACAGTGATACCTACCAAATATGTTTCACACAGATGGACAGGCAAATCTGTAATTACTGAAGTCAAATGTGTACATATTAGGACATCACTTATAAATGCACATGTTGTTGTTAATGAATAGCAACATTTAAAAACCCTAATTTTATACACTTAAATTTAGGAATACAGTAGAATGGCAATAAAGCAATGTTTTCTAACAAAATTTATGCACAGTAAATTTTCACAGCCTTGGAATTAACTTCTGCCTTCCTTTATCTAATACTTTAGTGTTCACACTTAAATTGAGAGTGGCAAAAAATTACTCTATGTTATACAGCCTACCCAATAAAGTTTGTAATGTGAAATGCAAATCATAGCTATTGAAAAACTACTTTTGATTGTCTGCAATATCTAACATTATTCCAATACAGTACTTGGCATTTTAGTGGTTTTTAAAAAAAATTACAAGTCCTCATGCATAAAAAGGTTTAATCACTAGTATGATAAAGTATGCTCAAGTCCAAGACAGTTATGGCTAGCAGATTTACCTCTTTAAAGCACAGGTGTGGAAGTTAAGTGTCCACCATAAAAGACTAAATCTTTCACACTTTTGGCATGCGAGCTACAAACATAGCCAACCTTTAAATTGTAAATGTAATACCTTAACAAGGAAAGCTTGGTGATGTAACAATAATTTCCGGAGCCACAATTTCTGAGGCATGGAATTTTTTAGATGTTGCAACTTAGGATTACAGTAAAATATGAACCAGCAAAATAGCTGAAGTGGCAGGTCTTGCTTAGCAAAAAGACAAGAAATTTCAAAGAAAGCTTGGAGATTTTCTTTAATCTTTGGAATCCTCAGGAACCTGAAACAATAGATAACATGATTCTGACAAATCTTATCCTGTTTCAGATAGCCTCCATAAAGGAGCAGAAAGACATAGAAGATAGAACTCAGGCCACCCTCCCCATGAAGAGTTGCTAGTTCATCACAAGACTCCCTATCATAACAGAAAGTTTATCAACTAGATGAAGCCATCTTGCCAAGTAGGAAGTCTTGAGTTACTGCAAAGAACAGGATTGAATTACTGAAAGAAAAAAGTATTTGTTCTAATCTTTGTGCCTATGCTAATAAAGCAGATTGTAAAGCATACAGGAATACTTTCAGAATATGCTTCTCTCAAGAATTGTTGAGATCATGAGGGCTTGACAGCTAAGGTGTTTAGATCACCTCACCAGAGACAGCTGTAACCTTATGACACCTATCACTACATCTATAGATAAAAGTCTATAGATAAAAGTCTATAGACTGAGCAATCAAGCAGGAATAAATTTAGGCATTCATGTCCATTTTTTGAATTAAGGGCTTGATGGAAAACACACGGGTTGCTGGTTTCTCAAAGCAGATTCCTATGATGGAATAGATATACAAGTTCCATAGCACTTTGAAAATCTACAGTGTTCTTCCAAACAGAATGAATTACATGATGAGAACCAATTATATGCATGAGTTTCTCATATTTTGGTGACTGCCACATAGATATATTAAGACTTACAGAGTTGTAGTTGTTCATTCTGAAGATGACAAGGCTCCGGGGAGGCCTTATAGAGGCCTTTTGGTAAAAGGCTAAAAAATGCCTTATAAAAAAGAGATGGAGAGATGTTTACACGGATAGAAGTCAAGGGCTAATGGTTTTAATCTGTAAGAGGAGAGATGTAGGTGAGATGTTAGGAAGAAATTCTTTACTATGAGAATGGTGAGACAATGCAGGAGGTCACCTGGAGAAGTGGCATACCCCACCCCTGGGAAGTGTTCAAGGTCAGGTTCATTGGCTTCCTGAGCAAATTGATCTAGTGGGTGGAATCTAGTGATCTCTTCCAAACCAAGCCATTTTAAGATTCTATGATTCTTGGTATTCTACCCTAATATAAGAACATTACATACACCATAAAAAGGATGGAGAAAAATAGTTGGTGTTGCCATGCTGGTATAACTTTGGTGCATATACAAATATTGTATAATTTTATTTTAAATTGTGAGTGGGTTCCTAAGTTAGAAGAGGTGCTTTGAAATTTTTTTCTGATATATCCTCCTGTTCCATATTTTGCATTAGTTTTCTCAAATTAATGCAAATCTGCTTCATCTCAATTTCATCGTTTTTTATTCCAAATATGATTCCTCCTTGAAAAGCTGCTTGGGACTCAGTGCCCTACAGTTCTGGTGCCTTGGTAAACATGGCAAGTGCTCTAGTGCTCTGGCACCTGGTATGTTTCTGAGTGATTTGGTCCATCCTACTTCAAAAGAACATTCACTTTCATGATTGCTTCAGAGTCTACAGCTGTGGCCTGATTGCCTGCAGATAGATACATTGAAATCCTTTCTCAATAAACCAGTTTTTGGTCTTTTCATTTGATCTACATATTTATTCAGCTTGCTATTCCAAGATATTTTTGGGAAACAGTGAACCAAACTCCTAACATTGTCTATTAATGGAATTAATGTCTGTCACTATGGAACTAACTAATGTATATTAGAAATATATATAATATTCTGTGTATTGCTAACCTTCAAGACAAAAATCAGGGTGTGTTCTGTAGTTTAATTACTCTACATAGGAAGAACAGATGTTTTCTGTGTTTTAAGTTTTGTATCCATTCTTCATGCCCAGATTGAAACCCAGCTGTTGGATTAAAAAATGTCCTAATTTTTATCTTAGGTGTCAGTCACAAAAACATTGGGTGAGTTTTTTTAAAGCTCAGTTCATGCATTTTCTTTTATGAAAATTAATATTTCTTTAGAAAATAATAACAGCAACATCCTTAGGTTTAGTTCAACCTGCTCATTATTTCATATATCAAATGTAATAACAGGATTACTACAAAATTATGACTTTTGGGACTAACATTATCATTAATTATAAAAGGAAATCAGCTCCAAGCCTATCAAACCTAGTACTCAAAATTGTATTGTATTTTTTTATTTGGAGCTACCCTGGTATTTACATAATGGTTCCAATTAACCCTACTTTTAAACAGTCAGTTTAAACTAGCTCAAGATCAAAGTATTCATTTGCTTTTCCAAAGGCCAATTATTATTGAGTAGTTTAAAATAGTAATGTAACTTTACAAGACTGAACTCCATATGACCTTACCACAGGCATATGGTCACAATAATAAAAAATTAAATATTAAAAAGAAGGTATTTTTAACATGCAGCTGTTTCATTTCAATCTTTTCCATTCAGTAATTCCTTCCCTCCGTGAATTTGCAGTATGTTAAACCTCATTAATAAACCATAAGTATAATGTTAACTTGGCATCCTTATCTCCTTTAGAAAGCTTGAAAATTAGGAATAAAATGCTACAGATGAAAGTAAAACATTTTCAGCTGGCCCAATATAAATATATGCCAAGTTCTGTGGCAAAATCCTAGCAGACAGATCTAGGAATATTTCTGTAATGTTAGCGTACTTTAAAAATATTGGAATTAAAAATTGTTGGAATTCATCTTGAAGTATTTTCTTGAATAGGATTTTTTAAACATGGCTATGTAGGCCTCTTTCACATCTTTTCTTTCAGTTGATGTTTACTTTCTTATTGTTGCAGCAGACTATTGGCTGTGTATTTCAGGTAGTAATATGATAAAGTTAAGTATTTCCCCTGCCTGAAAGAGGGGTTAAGATGCTAATAATACCTTATCTGTTCAATAAAGTATACATATGTAAGTTACAAGAACTCTGTCAAGGGTACAAAAAAATCTTTGTAGTTTTTTCTATAACTCTAAAGCTGCAATAAAAGTCTATTGTGTAAGAGAGTTTGTAGAACTATAGCTTCACTTGTAAGGATAAAGACATTGGTTGGCCTTCAAAACATTGCATTCAATAAATATTGTCCTTGTACAGACTCTTCTTTTCATGATTTAGCAAGTTATTTATGGTACATAACTCCTTATCTGTGTTACAGTCCCACCATTCCTCAAGAAATTAAAGAAAATAAAGCATACTGATACTGTCAACATTTAAGAATGTATGACGATGAGAAGTGCAGATAGAAAAAATGCATTATGTTCTTATTACAAGAGTTATATGTTAAGACATCACCTAGGTATGAACTCAAAAAGACCTAGAATAGAATTTAGAATCAGGGAGTAGGTTTCCTTCAAAATATATGAAGAAGAATATGTATTTATGGAATGTAATTAATCCTGCCCTAAGGTATGCAATAAAATTGCTTCCAAAAGTATTTATCTCTCTCTGTTGACTATAAATTGGAACTTTATAGACTAATTTGCATGCAGAAGACTAACAGAAATCTAAAGTTAGGTGAAATTAATTCCAGACCTCCCATCTAGTTCCAATATAAAACATGGAAAATAGAATTACTAAAGCCTGTGTGTTTAACAATTTAGCATATAGAGGTTGCACTTTCTGCCTCAAAAACTGAATGATTCTTTGCTAAGTGTCTATAAGAAACAGAGTTTTTAGCCAATAATTAATTTCTCCTTAATGAAATCTTTAAGGTAATCTTTAAGGTCCCTTTGAACTAAACCATTCTTTGATTCCATGATTCTATGAAATCATATGTGGAGCAAAATCATGTGAATATCAGGAGTATCCATACACTGAGTATCCAGAGGACCTCAGTGAGACTGACATTGGGTTAGTACCCAGAGTAGGAAATGTCATAACTGGGGTTTATATTTCAGCAGTACAAAGATGATCAGACTTCAGACCCTGGCTAATGAGCAGATGCAGATAATATTTTTTTCTTACATTGACTGTGCAGATACTCCAAAATCATCAAATCTCTGGTAGAATTCATCACTCCACAGGTGTTTCAGGAAGCCAAGAAAACAATCTCAATGAAATAATGGTAGCTTTTTTGAATAAGCCAACCTGTCTTAGAAAGTGTGTTGCACTTTCAAACCAGCACCTGTACCTGTACCTAAATTTTCATGGTTAATCTTTTGACAAATCCAGTTGAAGACTAAGTGTTAATTTCAGGATATACAAGAAGTTTCTTAGCAGGAGAGATTTTTCTTCAAGTATTTTTATATCCTTTTTTCACAGAAACATGATTTGAAGTAAGTGTCACAAATCCATCCTAGAAATAAATTTCTGATTTTAATTAGTGTGATGTACTAGAGAAAAATATATGCTAGGGTATAATACTCAAAACCTGAAAAGAGAAATTTATTTTTTTTCTATGCACGTAGTGTTGTTCAAACAGAAAGTGTGAGGCCGATGTAGGTCTTACTGGGTGATGTTCCATGACCTACATTTTATGTGAAACAAGATGAAACAATTGTCTCGCTTTGTTCTGAAGTCACTTGCATCAAACTCTTATCAACAAACCTTTTAAGGATAGTCCAAAAATATTGTGCTATATTTTTAATTTTTATTGCTTCAGATAAAGTGCATTAGTATTTATACCATCTTTTTATTTTAAGATGCCATCTGAAATGCAATCTATTTCCTTTGTGGACATGATTGCATATAAAAAGCGCTATAAAATACTGTTTGAAAATGAATGGTATGAAGAGATGACTCACTATGGTTTATACATTAAATTTACACACACCAGTGTTGCAGTTATAGTATCAGAACTGCATATATTGTACAATGATGTGTTCATTCATACAGACAAAGGCCTGTCATTCTATCACAAATATATACAACATATAGAAAGTATACAACATAGAAAGTATGACCTCCGATAACTTTTAGCTAAACTGAGGTTAATATGCTTATTTTCAAAGTGCTATGGAACTTGTATTCTATCTAGTTTTGTTCAGAGTATAAATAGCATGCAGAGTTCAGTTCCAGATCTAGGATCACTGGGCTATAGCACACAAATTGAAGCTCCAGTACTGTGTGAGCAGTATGCTAATGCTGAAGTGCAGAATTTCCATGACATGCTGTATATGTGCAACAATGTGAAGTCTGTGTTTCTCAGGATGAAATGATTACCTATACAGCAAGTCTATAAAATAAATTAAATTTTTCTCCATTTCCTAGTTGTCATCTCTCTGGATTGAATACACTGAATAGAACATAAGTAGAACATTAAAATTCTTTCCGTTTCCTCATACAGTAATCTATGAAGCTATGAAAGAGTTGAGAAATCTTTGGATTTCTTATCTTTACCTCCTGATTTTTAATTCAAATTTTTATCTTCAGTATACAAGATGCCTTGTTCATTATCTGTTACTTTAATGTTCATAAGTCTTAAAAATATTCCTGTTAAAGTTCAAAAGGACAATACTTTTCAAAACAAATGCTAACATTACAGTATGTGATTCAGGGATTCTGTGTTTATTCACGATACAGATAACTTTGATAACTTTCATGTGGTAACCAAGGTGAGCCATTGGAATATATTTTGCAATTTTTGGAAGAGAAAGGAGCTAAGTATGCTCCTAAAACACAGAATATCCATCTCTCTCAACAACTGCAAAGAAAAATGTACTGACTGTAAAAGTGCTTCATTTTGAAATTAAAATTTTTTGCCACTTGTATAAGAATGAGGATTACATGTGTTTTGCCTCCTTATCACATATTACCTGATTTACGCCTCTATTCCAAACAATAGTAAAACCTCATATATAATATGGGGACTGTTGAAACCTGATCCTGCACAACTCATGTTATTTACTGTATCAAAGAAAGCCCAGCTGAATATACAAGCAATCCTACAAAATAATTTAAGCCTGAATCTCGACATTTTCCAAATTTAAAGCAAGCATAACATTATTTTTACTATTATATATTTTTTTGAATGTGTGAATGATAAAAAAAAAGTTGTCTCACTGACACATAGGGATGTCTATTTCTGATGAAAATTATTTCAAGAGAGATGGAAAAACCCTTTACAAGGGAAGAAAAAACTATGTTAGCAGCAAAAGCACATGACAGCTATTTGATCCAGTAAATCAACACATTATTCTAGATATTTCAAACAATCTTCCTCAGTTTAATTCATTTGTACTCACTGCTGTTAGCTGAAAAATTATATATATTATATATGTCCAATATTTAAAAAGAAACACCACTCACAATATTTGAATATTAACTTGTACCATAGAATCATAGAATATCCTGATTTGGAAGGGAACCACAAGGATTTTCAAAGTCCAGCTCCTGCCCCTGCATAGGACACCTTGAGAGTCACAACCTGTGCCTGAGAGCATTGTCCAAATGCTTCTTGACCTCTGTCAGGCTGATACTGGGACCATTCCTCTTCTTCTGTATGTCAATGTGGATCCTGTTGGAAAGTTTTAATAAAATTATAATTTCCTCACATGCGATCCCAAAGTTTCTTTGGTTTCTCTCTCAGAATTAGTTTTCAACTTTCATGCCAACAAATCAGCACTAATTTCTGATTCTTCACTTCATTGCATATTATATCAAAGTTCTTCACATAAAAACCACTGAACTACCAACATCGATCTTTGAAAGGTCTCAGAACTTTGAATTATGATTTGTGTTTTCATGTGGGGGAAGTGAATAGTTTTGAAAGTAATATCACTATGAAGAATGCCTGTGACAAAGAGTACATTAGCAAAAGTTGAAATATTTGCTTCTTGGAATTTTTAAACAGATTAGGCAGCTAGCCCTTTGCCTTTTCAATAAATGTTTAGATGCTTTTGCTGTTGCAAAATCTGCTCAATAGGTAACCATACCTCTGACTGTCTAAATTCAAATGAAACTCACACTTACATAATTCAGAAAATATATTCCTAAGGATTCTCTATTTGGACTCCAGAGTTGTCAGATCTATTTCTTTTGCAGAAGATAGGAAGAGTCTAATATATTTCACTGGCATATGCACAATCTGCATTTTCAAGACTTTTGTTGTAGTTTTAAAACTCAAGAACAAGTAAGGCTCCTGCTTATTAAGAGTGTTTGTGAAAGTGAAAAGAAAGTAATAGTTTCTAATTTTCTATTATCTGTCTAATAATTAGTTAAATATTCTTTGATTTAAATATGAATTTAAATGCATGCTTTCATAAACTGATTTTTTCAGAAGGTTTACAGATTGTGAAAAGTGCAGCAATCATGAAATACCTAGGGAAGTTGGCAGCTGCAGTAAAACTGGGATGATAGACATGGATACATTATTTAGGAGGGAGAAACTTTAGGAGAAAATTACCATAAATTATTGTAACATATTAAAAAACACACATTGTAACTATGGTACTTCTGTCACTGGATGTTCAATATTAAGCCAAAGACAATAGAAATGTCATAAGCATACTTGACTTTTAGGCAGGAGAAGGAGATGAGCAATGTCCTAAAGTAATTTTTGTATCATAATTCCGCCCTAGTCTGACTAAAAATAAAATTCTCACATGGTTTGAGATGACAATTCTTTAAAGTGACTTATGGCTTTCAGCAACACTGACTGCAGAATGATATTTCAGCTCCTGTTTAATTTTGCCCTCTAAGAAAATTTGACCTTGATGCTAATGACACTGTCACTATTCAGTAGTACCTGATGGCTTGCTCTTACCTGTTGAATAGCTATGAGTAGCAGACAGACTATATACAGATTACATTTAGTTCAACTAGATTAACATTTTACCTATTGTCCCCAGGGGATGTCAGATACACCTCAGCCAAAACCCACGTATATTTAGTGCTGCAAGAAATGTTAGTTGTTCTGAATACCAACTTGGTATATTTTCAGAAAATACAAATATTTCTAGGTTAGCAATACTTTGGAGGTTGCTGTATTGAATCTCCAGGAACCACTGCTGGGCATGAACAGCAGACACCTGCCAGAAATGTGCAGCTTTTTCTATGTTCAGATTGTTTTCTTAGTAATGTTTAGCTCAGTATCAGTTTTGTTTGGTCCAAGGCTTCTCAAACAGCCTGGCAAGAAATACAGCACGCTAAAACTTGTAGAAAAAAATAGTAGAATCATGGACTTTTTAAGAAATTTTTCATGATTATTACTTATTGTATGCTTTAAGGTTTCCTTGAGAATTTTTTTTAAGATTGAAGAGATTATTTTCACAGTAGAATTTCTAAGCTGAAGGGATCCTTATATGAAAAGACTGGAAGGAGTATGGCATTAAATGGTGAATTTTAGTGATGAGTATTTTTAGCAATTAGACAGTGGCATTTTACTAAAAATTGGCACTCCTTATACTGTTCACCAAAACCACAAAACTCCTTATGGAAAATCCATATTGTAGCTCCTGAATCATAAAGTTCCTTATAAATATATGACCAAATAAAGCTATAAACTAGTTAATACAATGTACTGGAGTTGGACAGCAGAGGACAAGTAAAGATACTAAAAGGATGTCTGAACTGGCACTTCATTTCTAACCATCTTAAATAAGTACTGTAATAAGATTAAATAGCTTATTCAGGGCATTTATTCTGTGTCCTGACTTTGATAAATTGTTTAAGAGATTAATGAAAAGTCAAAGTCTAGTACATGAAATGTTTTATTATAAATACTGTCCATTTAGAACCATGCTCAGTTCTTGAGCGGAAGGAACACAGCACTTTGGCTTGTTGGGGAGAAAGTAGATTTTGCCTGAAGAACATTTGTGTATAGATAGACACAAAGTGATAACAAGAAAGCTTTGCCATATTTTGATGGTCTGTATAGTTTTTCTAGTGTTACATAGTAATATATAGTGTAGTGAATTTACTCTTCACACGTCCTTCAGGAATTGGTTCTTAAAATGTGGTTTCAATTTGAATGTAAAAGGAAGAGTAACTTTTCACAAGTAAATATATTTACATCCTTATATATATCTTTAATATTCAAATTAGATAAAGGCTCTTTCAGTCCTTAATGATAAATGGGAAAGAATTCAAACACACCTCTGGCAGAGATGACTTCACATTTTTTCCAGGCAATTTTCTTTGATTATTTTCTCCTAATATTTAAGGACTCCAATAGAAAAACCACATATCTTGATTTTACATAGTAAACAGATCTATTTTGTGAAATGTGTGCTTTCTATCTCAAAACCATAACATTAGAGCGATTCCTCTACACTGAAATCTTAGGAAGCAAAAGACATGACATAGTTTGTCTTCTAATTATTCCTCTTACTTTTCTTATGTGTCAAATTTTGTTGATTCTTTGAAAAATAGGTCTTTTTTATGGCCTCTTGGTTTTTTCCAGATAAATTTTACTTCTAAATAATATTACCAATAACTGAGAGTGTCATCTACTTACTTTGTGTTGTCCAAACCACACAGATGGTAAATTAGTGAGAAGGGTAATAATCTCAATCAAATTGACTAAGTACAGAGATCTGAATTTCAGGTGCAGTTTGATTTCATTTTCCTTAGTAACTACTCAACTGTGACACTATTTTAGTAATAGTAATAGTGTATTATTAGTATTATTATTAGTAATACTTATAACTAATAGTGTATACTACTAAAATTAATAGTGTATTATTAGTCTATTATTAGTAATACAGTATTTGAAGATTAGAATTAAAATCATCACTAAAATACAAAATATATGATAAGAAAATACATTTTGGAATAGAAAATAAGGATTTTTATAAGATTCCCTTTTTTATTCTTTGGCTAAAGTCTGAAACCTCCTGACTTTAAGTGATTGCATGAGACACTTTATGTTCAGGTGTCATCTCCTATTTGTATTCCCCAAGTCCTCTTTGATTCCTAAATGTGTCTTGTTTCTGCAGTTTTATTACACCCATTCAGCTCTGAAGTACAAATAGTTATTTGTCTCATCTGTGGGATTTGTGGTCTTTATTTTTGTTGTGGTTCTAAGCCCAGCCTGAGTTGAAACACCACAAAACCACTTGCTCAACCTCCTTTCTCTTCCCTCCACCCTGTGGCACAGGGAGAATTTAAGTAAAACTTGTATGTTTAGATAAAAATAGTTTAAAAACTGTGAGTAAAGTAAAATGCAATAATGATGGTAAATAATGATGGGTAATAATTATAATAATTGTAATAATGAATAATAATTAATAATAATAACTATAGTAAAAGGTAAAAAGCAAGTGATGCACGAAACAATTGCTCACCACATGCTGACCAATGCTTGACCTACCCTTCCCAAACCCAGACTGGTTCCCTTCCAGGTAACTCCCCCCACTTTGATGTTCTGTGGTGTGGAATATCCCTTTGGTCCTTCAGATCACTTGTTCTAGCTATTCTCTCTCTTTTCTTTTGTAAACCTCTTCCCTGGCAGAACACGAGACAAGGATAAAAAGGCCTTGACTTAGGATTCATTTAGCAAAAAACCCAAACCCTCGATGTGTTATCAACATCATTTTCATTCTGAATCCAAAACATGGCACTGTAACAGGTACCAAGAAGAAACTCGCTCTACCCTAGCTGAAACCAGGACAGTTTTACTGCTAGTTCTTTAAATAATGATAATACACAGCTTTGAACTCTTCAGTGTCTTTATTCCCTTTTTCTTGTGTTCTTGTGTCAGCTATGTTAAATCATTCCAGAACTCAAGATTTACCTGCATTTACGGTAATGGAAAAATTCTGTACAGATTGTGCAATCTAAAGGATAAATTTTATACACACATGGGAAGTTCTTAATACTATATGTGGCATAGAAATTTAGTTATTAAAAAGGAGAGAGACAGTATTCCCTGAGTTCTTGGAACTTTGGCATGGAGGCAATTAAATTACTGAGAGGGCTCTGGCTGTACTCTTTACAGCTTGGCTCAATCCTGCATACATGCTTCTTATCTATGACTAAATGAAAACCTTTAAAAATTTTCACTGGGTTAGTAGTCTATTTTTCTTTTTTTCATCAGTCTGCTGTACAAGGAATGTAGTTTGAAAAAGATTCAAGTATTTCTAAAATTCTCATTGCATGTTTTGTCATAAGTAACTTTTACTTCCTAGGAAATTTAGATCTCAGTAGGATTGCTAGTTTCATCTAACTGTAGCTGTTACTTTTGTCAGGTAGACAATTGAAAATAGCCATATGATTAATAGAAATAATAATAACTATTAAGCACAAATGTTACAAACAAGTCCTAAACATAATTCCTAATTTGAGATATTGACTGTATGAGTATAGAAACATTTGTGAATGAACTAAATAAAACAAAAAGGATGAACCTGTTGAAGTTATATGAGTTATATGAGAAATAGACATATATGAGTTTTATGAGTTATATGAGAAATAGATACAATTTTAAAATTAAGTGATTTGGGAACATTCCATAAATTTCTTTGATCAGGTTTACCTTTAAAATTTAGTATTCATTCATATCCATCCCACAAAGCAGATCAAATAGGATGCTTTAAAATAAGTATGCTAATTTGTTCAATTTCACAAAATATTTACCTTTTTTTTCCCCTCACTTTTTTCCTTATTCAGCTTGTTCATTTTATTTTTTAAAAAATATTGCATTTGTTACATTTCAGGAAGCATTTCCTTTTCTGTACATTGAAGACAAAAAGGTGCTTCTCTGTAAAGAATGTGAACATGTTAGCACATATCAATATCCATGAAAGGCTTAAAACAACATAAAATATTTGACAAGGATAGTAAGAGGACAGAAAAAAAAAACCATTTAATTGCAGAGTTCCCATTAAGATCATTATTTTGCTCTATTATTCATATACAGTGTGCTGTATTGATCATTTAAGTAGTAGCCTGAAAAATAAAACTTGAAAATATGCATGATTTATAGTCTTTACTTTCTCACTCTTTAGAGACTGTGACACTAGTATTGTTCCCAGAAGGAAATATAATCCTTTCTTTAGTATGGCTATATTTATTTCATTAATTCCCCTTTAGGTCTGCAATGGCTGGAGCTGTTATGAAATGTAAAATGGAATTTGTTGTAGAGGTTGGAATTTGAATTTCATTTCAGCAGTATTTTGAGGAAACATAGCCGCCTTCACATAAAATTAGTGGAGCCAAATTCATGAGGAAGTAACTTTTGAAAAAAAGGCTCATGCAGTCATCTATGGCATTTATTAAACTATTAACTGAATGCAGCATTGATATTATGTTTCTTAAAGGTAATACTGTGATGTTTTGCACTGTAGGAGAGTCTATGATCTTTGGAGAGGTATTTGGGTTTTTTCTTGAAGTGGTATCCTATCCTTGTTATTAGATTTGGTTTGAGAAGTATTGATCTTCAGCTGAAATGGGGCTCACATGCTGTCAAGTCAACAACACTGAGGCTGACTGACTTACAGAAATAGCAAGATCTTTTGTACCAATCCAGCTGGTAAGGCAACAAGGTGCTGACATTCAGGAAATGCAGGAATGAGTGGCAAAATAAAATTGTTTGGATGATATACACCCTGGAGGTATTGTGGTTTGTTGTATAATAAATAATGCAGTTCAAATTATCCGTCCTGTGTTTCTGCAGTGTAGTGGAGCTAATAATGTGTAACTGATGGAATTTATAATAAAGGCTTATTAAAATTGTTTGTTCAGCAATCCTATCGTCCCTTAGTGCTGACTTCTTGCAGCTGATGGTATTGCCCTTACAATTCCCAACCAGCCTATGCTCCCTATTTTGTTTTGGAACACGCTCTTAACTGGTTATTTACTCCTGTTTGTTAGCAACTTGTCTTAATGAATTCAGTCAAAAGGGTGATAATATGTGCTGGATGTTTTATACCCCAGTATAACAAGTCTTAAAACTGAAGCACAAAATGAGAATCCTGCAACAAAGGGTACAAAACTCCACTTCTCTCTCTAATGCTTAATTTTTTGAGCTAGAAGCTTGAAGTGGTTTTCTGTGTCTCCATGGACACGGTGGGCAATGACTTCAACTTTTGCTTAGATTCAGAAACAACTTTCAAGATATTTGCAAAACTTTACTTAAACACTTGACAAAGTATAACTTGCTTTGCAGGCATTCCTGGGGGCACCACTCTTTAACAGAAGAGACTGTGACACAAGAAGGCAGAGCCAGGAAAGACAGAACCTCTGCATTAAGTACATCCTCATGAGGGAAGCACATAGCAGTCTCAAACTATATCCATTAGAATTCAACAAGATTTATTTCCCAAAATCTCGCTGTCATTCATCTTAAGTTGAAAGCAGTGACAGTTGTGAGAAAACTATTACCTTGTTATGAAAAAGTGTCAGTGGACTTTCAAATGCCTTCTTCTGAAACTAAGTTATGTGCAAGTAATAAATAAAAATGTAAAAAAAAAATTTCTTTTGAGCAAGCTCATGAAGAGTGTCGTTGAAATTTGCTTGAGAGTATTTTAAATATGTAACTATGTTACTGCAATGTACAATAATATTAAAAAGCAATTGTTCTGCTGTTGTGATTGCTTTGTATAGATGCTTTCCTAAGCTCGGATAAATACAAATGCAAGTAAATGTGAATGAAGGCTATACCTGTAAAATTTTGCTAGTTATACATGAGGGATGAAATTACCTTTCCAGTAATATGGCCGCTCAGAGGAAGTGAATCATTTCCTACACTATACTAATGCTCTGGAAACAAACCAAACCAAACCCAACCAACCAAAATCACAAACCAATACCCTGCCCCCAAATAAAACAACAAACAAAACTCCAAAGGAGTAACGCCCTCAGACTATTGATGCTACCAATAGGTAAGGACATTGAACAATTGTTCAGGAATCCACACATAGGAATGTAGGAATCCACAATTCATTTCAGGTGCTATCATTTTGTGTACATAGGCTTCAGTGACTACAAGATCTTCAAGACCTTTGCATTCTCAGTGCCATTCTGCTACACTCTGATAAGTTTTGTTAAACTGTACAGTATATACACGCCAAATTCAACAACAACAGGTTTGTGGAGCATGTCAGTTGAGCCATACTGTTCTCTTACACTGAAATATAATGAGAAGGAACAAAACCATCCACATTCTCCTCCATTATTTGTCTGAAAGAAACCAAAACCTGATTTACCTTCTGTAAATGTCTCTTCAGGATGTTAAAATGAATAAATGAGGACAACATTGGTAAAGCATTAGAAGGAAATCATCATCAAAACAATGAGAAACTCATTGATTTGTGTTTAGTGAAAAGTCTAGTTCTTTCCGACTCATGTTACCTAACAAACACAAACTCGCCAGATGGTGAATAAGAAAATCAAATAGATTATATTCAAACAAATGCAAAAACACATTGAACAGCCATATCAAGAACAGCCACAATCTGAACTTTGCCAAAATGAAAATAAATCCAAGGAGGAAAGCTCAAGATGAACTGAGTATCCATGAGAGACAGAGGCAGACTATAAAGGAAGAAAAATGAGATAGACAATGGAATTCAAGCTTCAGGGCTTCAAGCCAAAGACTAGGAAACTAGCCAAAGAGGAGCACTAGAATAAAATAAAAAGAAAAATTAAAAATGGGGAAAAGCAAATAATTAAAAATAAAGCAGATAAAACAATGCAAAGCAAATGTGTCTTATATTGTGAAAGCAGTATATGAAAAGAGGTATATGGCAATAGTAGGAAATGCAGATAAATACTGAAATTTTTCATTATTTCAAAAGCTCAAAGGAAATCATACTTCATAATGTGTATAAAATTTGAAGAACAACACCATTGAATTTAGGACCATTAAATTCTATGTAAAACAATTATTTTGAAGTTCCTGTTACAAAAGTACTACAAATTATTTCTCAAAAATTAGTAGAAGTAAATTTTAAAGTCAATTAATAGACAACAGATATTTGTTAGACCTTTTATTTTATAGGCCAATGTGTTTGATAGAGTAGGCTCATATTTGACCTTTCTGTCATATGAAATCTTGAGAGTTAATGTTCTTGAGAGAAGAACATAGCTGAACATGAAGACTAGCATCAAATGTATCTGTTCTCTCTATAATCACTTCTAGCAACTAGAGCATAAAGAAATACATTAAAAAATGCTGTTGATATTATGTACAGATTACTGGGGAAAAAAATAATTTTAAAAACTGAGGGCTCAGCATTATGACAATGCCCTGAAATACAAAAAGAGAAAAAAAAATATTTAATATGATAGAACAGCTCAACAATCTCATCAGAATTTTAATGATGCATGGAAACCTCCTAAGTGCAGTAATAGCAGGATGAGAAAAAGTATGGATGGACTCAAAGGCTCAAAGTAATAATTTTTGCCAACACTGAGGTATTTTCACTCTAATATGTTATACAAGAATGATGTTGCAGTGTGTTTCTGTTCATTGTATTTGGTTCAATTACCCTCTGTACTGTTAAGTTGTACCCCTCACTCTGTATTGTTAAGTTGTACCCAATCTCCCTTATGCTGTTGGTTCCACCCTAAGTTGTATCCTCCCATTCAGTTGTCAATCCACCCTGACACCTGCCCCTTGTTCCTGAATGTTTCCCCTCCCATTAAGTTGTCCATCCTCCCTTGTGCCAAACCCCTGCCTGGACTGCTCCCTTTGGAATTTCCCTAAACCTCAAACCCCACTGGCCCATGTGACCCACTCTCCTGCCCTTGTTTTCCCCACTGGTTCAGGTGTAATGTAATCCTGCCCTGTGCTCCTCCCCAGTCTTCCCCTATTGCTTCATGATTTGTACCCTCCCTTGCTCCTCCCCCGTATATCAGTTGCTGCGCCGCTGGATCTTTGGTCTTTTGTCCCTGTCCCTTCCAGAGAATAAACCCCTTTGGAAACCACAGAAGAGACCTCTCCCTCATCCTTGCTCCTGCCCTCGACGCTGAACCATCTGTGCTTAGAGCATAAGCCCTTCTGCAGCTGCATCCTGGGCTGCGCTGCTCTCCGGGAACAGCCGCTGGTGCTGGGAGCTGGCTGGGGAAAATCCAGCACAGCGTCAGAATGAGAGTTTAGAAGCGTTCTGTAGAAAAAACCATCCCTTTGAAACAATAGCTGAGATACACCTTGCCTTCCTGGCAGCCTTTTTCCATCATTCACTTATTTAGCCAATATTCCTTATTCTGAAAGCAATGGCTTGAAACATCCCTGTGAAACTTTCTCGCTAACATTAAAGAGATAAATAAATCATAAAATCATAGGATTTGTATGGGAATTGTATGGGACTCACAAGGATCATTCAGTCCAACTTCTGAGCCTGCACAGGCCCAACCCAAGAATCACAGAATGTGCCTGAGAGTGTTGTACAAGTGCTTCTTGAACTCTGGCGGGTGTTTGAAACACAAAAGCAGCTAAAGAAATTTATGTGCATTGAAGCACACACAGAATATCTACACTTTTTCCTTTAAGACTGTATCAATTGCTTCTTAGATGTGTTTGATACTATATTTCAGCTCTACTTTTTATATGACTTTTCAGTACATACAATTCAAATAAGTAGTCAGGAAGAAGGCTAAATAAATTATGTCTGAGAAATCAGTTATTGTATTTTAACTCTTAATGTATGCTTAAACTTTATATTTGGAAACTTTCTAATTGTGTCTTGTTTTACACATCTTCATTTCTAGTTCTAAAACTTTACATTATAAAGAATACTGATGATGGCTTTTGAGTTCAGTTATTTCTGTGAAGGCCCTTAGATTTTCATGGCTGTCCCAGTCCCACAAGTAACTGCCTTCTCTTTGATGGAAGTTCCCTGCAGTTCCTCTTGGCTGTGTGCTACAGAAGAGTTTCTGGGTTTCCCTATAACAAAGACTGCATTTCAGCAGTTTAAAAAATTGATCCTTGTTGTTACAATTTAAAAAAGCACTCAGATGGGGCTTTATCAACAGCTATTGCAAATTTTTTTAATAGTTCCACTTGTATAGAGGAGTCATCATTTCACATTATGAGCACACAAGAGTGGAGCTCAGGCAGTGGGATATGCTGTATGTTTAACACTTCAACTCTTGTGCCTCCTATCTAATCAGACAGATTTTAAAGGGCTCACACACAGTTGATACAAAGAAAGAATTTTATCTTCCAGCTGGCTTATCCTCCCAGTATTTAGCCTCTAGTTAGCTCTTGCTCTTTTTTCAGTCTCTATCCCTTTGAAAGGTTTAGAGAAAACACTTCAAAGTGCTGTTTTCAAAGATGAGCTACTCAAGATAAACTCCCCTCCAGACTGACCCTCTCCTCATATTTCTGCCTTACAAACATTCACATTCAGTTTTCTTTTTTTCAGTTCGCTGCTGTTACATGCAGTGGCCAAGTGCTATGCTCGTTTCCCAGATGTTCAAAATATATTAGAAAAACTAGTAAAAGAAAAAAAATGTCATTTTCTAGACTCCTTTAAAAAATTTCCCAGTAGTTCAGTATTACCAGTCTGTCTGTGAATGAGCAGATTGAGCAAGAGAATTCAACACTGAAGATGCACTGGTAATGTACTAATACATAAAATAATTCACAATTTTTTCAAAATACCCTTAAAATAGAAAAATTTGCAATTCTAACTGAATTTCAAAAGTAGCTAAAGGAAAATAAATTTCAATAAATTTTCTGCCTATAGGAAATTTCACATATAACTATAGCTATCCCTAATCATTATCTGATTTGAAATTTTCCATTGCATGTATGTGCATCACAGATTGTCTTGCCCATTCCCTAAATTAAAAGTTTTTGTTATAAATATTTGAGGTGGTCCAGTGCAAACCAAATTAGTTCCAGTCTTACAGTTCTGCATCCAACCCTGTCTTCAGAGTTCATGTCTTTATTTCATGATAAAAAAAACACCCTCACCAATAACACAGACAATCATCCTCAAAAACATAGTTACTAAGCATTTTGGCTAACAAATAATGCAATAACAAAAATTTTTTCTTCACCCTTACTCCACTTCATTTCCCCCTGGAATTCTAGCCAGGTCAAGTGCACTGCCACTTAGATGATACTTGATGCAGGATTTGTGTCAGCCAGGACAGATCATTGAGACTGATAAACTATCCTGAATAGCGCCTAGTTAAATGTGTTAGCTTTGTTAATAAATTGGTGTTATGCAAAACATGTAGGTCATGTTGCCCCTAGCCTGCTCCTTAGCATGCACTCAAAGCTGGCATCGTGTCATCCCTGCCACCTGCTTATTCGTTGGCAGGACACAGCAAGATGATGTGTTCTGGCAAACGGATGTCCAGCAGCTGAATCACTGATGCAGTAATGAAGGCAAAAACCCCCGAATATTCATGAGAAAGCATCCTAGAGGGAAGATCCTTTGTGACTGCCAGTACTGCCAGTCAGTCATTCCTATTTCCCCTCTTTATGCCATCTATGGAGTCATGTTACTCCGTACCTCTGACTGGCTTAGTGTGCTCTTATAGATGATATATTTGAAAGCTTGACTAGCTTCAGAATGGTGCTAATTTAAACTGCTCACTGGCTAACTTCCAGGTCACACTTCCAAATACTCTGATATCTTAGTAATGCCATGGGACATTTAAAGAAGGATATTCTGCAGTGACAGCAAAAACACTGCCATTTTCACAGAATTTATAACACATTTGTGTTGGGTACTCTTATACATACTTACTGATGCCAGAATATGGAAAAGAGCAGAGGAAGTAAACCCTATCATAAAAAAAAGATCACAAGAAAGAAATCTTGCCTTTTTACATGCCATTGATTCTATGATTTGTTTTTCTCTAAGGAATCACTTTATGATCTAAATAAATTTCTGCAATTATGGCTCTGATTCAGAAAAGCACTTCAGTACATATTTAACCCAAGCCTCATATTGCCATGCCCAGTTCTCAGTGCTGGCTTGTGATGTTATTGCTGTAACTGAAGATAGAAACCCTACACCTTTTACTCAGTACCCAGCAAAAGTAAACCTATCAGATGATAGCTCAACAAAATAAGTCACTTTCTGGCAAGTATATCCTCAGTACTATAAAATGTACTGTGCAAGTGAGTTAACAATGTTGTTTTCCCCAGCTTCTCCTTGACGTACCTTGAAATATCCCTGTCGCATCAATGAGTAGAAACTTGATTTGTTAAATGAACACTAGCTACTACAGGTGTCTTTGAAGGGAAAAAAACCACACAATTATTTAATTAAATAGGCAATTCAGACTTAAACCATCACCCCTACCCAATCCTGTAAAATAATTTTTTAAAAGGAAATTGACCTAGAGCAATAAAATATGGCCAGGACAGGTAATTGTGTGAAAGACTGAAATTTTTATCATACACGATTCTAATCCTCTTCTGTCCATCTAATCCACTAGCAAGTAATTATTTATTCAAGTTACAACAGACCTATCAATAAGTTTTCGAATGAATACAAAAAAAAAGTCCACAACAATAAATCAAATGGGGACCTTTTTAATGTATAACAGTTTTGATGGGAGGCAGATATCCAGCTGCACTCTAGGCCATTATTTAAAAGAACTACTTATGTTTGCCTTGTTCCCACTGCCCATACTCAGTGCTGCAAGAGATGCAATATGGACAAAGAACTAGAGAAATTTCAAGAGGTTTTTTGCATATTTCTTCTCTAATAAATAAGTAACTTAAATAAATTAATTCTTACACCAAAGAAGCAGCAGTTTTTAGAGTAGAAAGTGTCATTGAGCTTTTTTGCTCAGCATGTTTCACTTGTTTTTAGGAAGTTTGAAGGAAGTAAGGAGTTTTTACTGCAGAATGAGCAAACTGAACATACGTAAGCTCCTCTTTACAGGTCTGCACTATTTTTGAAGTATATTTTTCATGTTATGTAAATCTGAGCAGACAACAGTGAAAAAAGCAGTATTCCTTAGTGAGACGTGATCCTGTAAAAATGCAAAGGAGAAATGAAGTAGAAATGAGAAATGCAATTTAGTAGAGACTTGGAAGGCACAATAAAATTTCATAAAGCATATATTGCAAAAAAAATCTAGACAGAAATATCTGAAATCTGTGACTACTTCAGGATGAATCCCTTAAACTACTTCTCAGCAACAGCTTTTATGTTATTGCAGAATGTTGTTTTCCTAACGTGACTTTTAAACTTTTGGATTTTGACAGCACTATGAGGTAAAGGTCTTATCTGACTCATTAACTTTCCATGTTCCACTCCCTGCTCTTAAGTTGAAAGTTTAAGGATTAATGTGGCAGCAAAATCCTAATAACAGCACAATGATTTATGGCCAAAAACTACTGAATAACTTCACATTTGAGTACACATTGGAATTTGACAGAATCCTTGTACATGATGTTGAAGAACAGTGAGAGTCCATAAATAAAATGCATTGAGGGCAAGAACATAAATACCATGAAATGCCTTGTATGTGATGCTGTACAAGGAAACAAAAATTCTTTAAGAAGAATTCAAGATCAGAGTGATTTCAGCTGTGATGATATAATTTTATTTAATCACATTACTCTTTTATTTTTTTTAAACAAAATCAGTTTCTGGATTTATTTGTGTGCATGTATATGTGCATGTGTGTGTGAGATTAAGAGGGAGAAAAAATTTATGTAAATGACAAGTGGTTTTCCATCTCTTTCTGTTCCAAAAATAGAAATTCTTGTAAGTAGTGTAGCAAGAGTACTATAACTGCTTGCTGTAAAGGTCTAACTGGGCCTGTCATCTGTCACTTCTTTATCCTTTTTATGAGACAATCAATAAAACTTGTCATGTTGTTCCTTTTTTATGGCTCATTGAGCTCTTACCAAATACTCAGTGAACTATTGATTAATGGACAAACTGGGGACTATCAGCTTTTACTCACCTTGAAACACTTTTTCTGTGAACAGCAAGACTTGAAAATACAACTTTTAAGAGTTTTAGTTCTAGATTGTGAATCCTACATGGAATTTCAGCTGTTTCAGTTCAGTATCATCACTTATTCATCTCAGGGTGTTCTGCTCTGTGAAATCTGCAATTAAAATTGAATGCTAAACAGAATACTAGTGCTTTTATATGGATAAGTCAGGATTTTTTATTCAACTTTGATCACTGCAGAAATACAAGTGGGATCCATCAAAGCATAAGTTTTATTTGTCTAAAAAGATTGCATGTCAATTAAGGGATTTTTTTAAAGTTTTTGCATCTGATGCAAATGAAACGAAGTTACTCTGGTCTGCCCTGAGTCAAGACAAACTGGAATTCTTATTTCAAATCACAATTTTGCATTACTACTTGTGCTTTTTTGTTTCTCCACTACTTCAGACCCCTGCAGTCTTCATTAACTTCCCCATTAATGTACCCAGTAAAGGTTGAAACACGTTCTTTGTGAGACCAATAATTTCACTGTAGCTGCTGCTGAAGATAAGTTCCAGCAGTTGTTAGGTTATATGTTTATATATATGAAAATTGGAGAGATCATTGTTCTTCAGAGAACCGACAAAAATTCAGGCTTTCAGTTTTTGCTTTTTTGGTGCACTGTATTTAATGTCTCTTTTTCTTATTATTTTGATTCTGCATACATGTGTGTATGATTGTACCCAAAAGCTCATAAGAAAACTCTCTTTGCAGTATTTTTTTTTCCTTTGGTGTTGTGTGATGTCATTGTAAAGTTTAATTTGCCTATTTTTTTCTTTAATTTTTAAAAATATTTTTATGCAATTAATCTGATTCTTTTTTTTCAGTAAAGCTGCAGTATAGAGACACCTACTGGGAAATAAATGAACAGAAACAAATGCAAATATCAATAATAATAATAATAATAATAATAATAGCAATAATAATAGAAATAATTTTTTTTATAGTTTTCAAGATGGTATTGGCTAACCGTAATAGTATTTGGTATTTTTGATTTCCACAGAAACCATATTAATTTGATCCAGACATTCTAGACAAGAATGTTGAATCTGAATATTCAATCTGACTGATTATAACAGTGTTTAAACTATCCATGGAACTTCAAATCTTTCCACATACTTTTTTCCCTTTCAGAAGCAATCAGAGAGAATCATTGTGATTGGACTCAGGAGCTAGAGATATCATGTGCCAAATTCTGTGCATTGATTTCAGAAGATTAATCATCGAGGAAAAGATAGAACAAGATCTAATGATTATATAAAGAAAAAATAAAGGCATTATGGCAAAATAGAAGCTAGGGAACATATTACTGAAATCTATACTGTGTCCAATATGTTTACACATATGGATAGTTAAAGGCAAAGCTTCATTTCAATCTTATATTGAAAGTTTTATCTCTCATTAGATTACAAGCCCCCTGTCATTTGTATCACTCAGTAAAGTCTTCATTAGTCAGAAAGTCAGAATAATATATTTGGCTGATCACTGTTTAATTATTGTATTATGACTTGATTCTTAAAGCATATATTATGTACTGAATGTGTTATTTAATTAGCCATCTAAATAATGGTAAAGAGTAGAGGTGTTGTTTACTCTTTTCTGTAATTTGTGACATAATTCATAAGAAAATAGCTTCCTACTCTGCTTCAGAAGTCTCTTGAGAATAAGTGCTGTAGCACATATTCAAAACATTTACAAGGGTGTCTCTATGTATGTATAAGTTAATACATTCCTGGAAAATATCATTCTAGCAGTTAATATTTTCCAGTTTCCTAGGAAAATAAATTATATAAAAAAGTTAATATGAAAACTATTACACTTTTTTTTTTTTTAATTTGCTACCGGTGGGAACAAATAACATTTTCCAAATGATTGCACTCAGGAATATATTCACAAAGGTACTCTCATGCTGCAGTGTTTTGTATTAAGAGTTCTTGGCTTGAGGCATCTTGCTACTGGTAGAAATGACAACACTGAATTAGCTTTTTCTGAGGAAAGATAGCTGAGGGAGATTCACCATTCACTTAAAGGAATTTGACCATGTTTTACGCACACCCTCTTAGTCCAAGTGCTGATCACCAGACTGCAGGATCGTGGTGATGATGATGCCCTCATGCATCCTCTGCTTTCTAAGGAGCTCAGTCTGGGCTGGGGAGCACAGTGTTCATTAATGGAAGTTCATATATTTTAATGTAGTTCAGATATTTTGTAAACCATTTAATCATGTCCTTTGAAACTGCCTTCTAAATTCATAAATATACCTTATTATGCCCTGGCAATTTTCTGTTGCTTAATTTAATTTTTTTCTATCAGTGGATCTCCTGAAGCCATTACTCCTTGATACTTAATAAATACCTATAGAAAGGATGATATTAATTGCATACCCCAACAATCTAGGTGGTGCATGCAAGTCAGGACTAGAGCAAAGAAATAATTCTTACCCAACCCAGTGTTTCTTGAGAAAATACTTCCTCACATAAAGTGAGGTGCCATATTGTTACATTTAGGGGTAATTTTCATCCAGTAATGTTCGGTCTCTCTATATACACACTTATGGTCTCTCTTTATATATACTTATAGGGGTTAGATGTTCTGAGTCACCTGTTTTTTATTTAAGTTGATCATATTTGGTATATATAATTGTGTTTGTTTTTTTCTTGGAGGAGATACAGGGGAGGAATTGTTTGCCTCCTACTTACTTCCTTTGCATGATGCTCCAGTATTTTTCTGGGCTGTAGCTTTTGATATCACTCTACCTATCATATTGTATCAAATCACTTCTACCAACTCATGTACAATTTCTGTCCCAGACTGTGCTTACAGCTACAACATTATGTGTGTCTCAGATTCTAAGTAGAAGACTGAATTCAAAGGTCTATTTTTGTCAACTCTGCTTCAGTGTATAGTTTAAGTAGATTCCCCAGTTAATTTCACTTACATCAGTAACATAAGATAGAAGCTGAGATATGAAGAAATGAAGAGCACCAAGCAACTTCTCTAAGAACTTTGAATAAATATTTTTTCTAATAATTTGAAATTAGAAGATTTATGAGAAGCTTGTCTTCCTTGTTATCAGCTATGTTCATTCTGATATGATATCCAGATTTCATGTAAAATGGAAAGTTAAAGATTAGTGTACACTTATCTGAATAGGTACATGCACAAAAATATATGTGTGTACACAAATACACATACTAAATTATAGATACTCTATCATACAAGTCACAATAACTAAGCTCTTTGAAATAACCCATTCTGTCATCTTCATTTTGCAGGCACATACATCTATCTCAAATTGTTTCTGCATGTTTTTCATGACCAGCATCTGTAATATATAGCATTCAAAATTAACATAATTTACTATTAACCTTCTTACTATAATAACAGTTCTTTTGGTATTTTACATAAAGCCTAGCCTCCATTGTGGAGGATTTATTAGCACTATTTCATTCATTGAAGTTTCTTGTTTCTTCTTTTTTTCAGATATTTATTTAATATATATTCACAGATCACTCATAAATTCAGTATTTTCTAATAATTCTCTATAAAAAGGAAGTTCCATGTATATTTTTCATAAAGTCTGGATAGCTACTGCTTTAGCACAAATTTCTGCTGAACTCCTCTTCTCTCTCTAGTAACAGAGCAGGGGTTCTGCTATTTTTGTTGTCCTTTGACAAACTTTGCCATCTATGTAAAGCATTATATGAAAACAAGACAGTTCTGTGAGATTTTTCCTCTAGTTGGTATGATTAAGAAGACTACATAAAATACTGTCTGAAGAGTAGTAGCTAACTGCATCAGTTTGATATTGGTTGATATTTAGGAAGAAGGAAGAAAACCATTCACAGAAATGGTTTTCCTGAGAGAGGAACCTGGGAGCTTCCTCTGTGAACAGAAAAGGCCAGCGGCTGTCTAGGTCTGAGAATTGACAGCTTTGTAAACCATTGAGAAGCTGGGTCTGCCTCCGTGAATTTCACATTTTAAAACCCGGGAAGATCCAAATGTGCTTTTCAGTTTCCGGCTCCAGAAGGGATCGGGAGCTCT
>VWYI01011827.1:0-21423 GCA_013399455.1 Anthoscopus minutus
TGTAAATGTTAAATACTAAATCTCTTAGAAAAAATCCTAGATTACAGCAAGACAGTCCAGTAATGGAATTACATAAAATGTCTTCCTTCTATTAAGTAACATTATTTTATGATAATCCATACATGAAGGCAGAAAGTTAAAACTTTCACAATGAGACTGTTAGTACCATGTTACCAAGAAACCACAGCTTAAAGACAATTAGAATACACAGAAATAGTTATTCTCCTGATTCTCAGAGCTTCTTCATCCACTCTTCATCTGTCCTTAAAGTTACTGAGTTCAACTCACTGTCAAACTAATCGTGGTTAACTCCCTCACACTACAGACAGTTCAGCTAAGCTAAATGAGCTTGGCTCAGCTGCACCATAAGCTCCTTTTTTTTGTAAAATAACACTTCCTCTCAGAGTCCAGTCTCTTCTACTGGTCAGGACAACTATCATATCCAGTAGAAAACATTCTCAGCAACTCTCACAGATGTGGCTGAAATGACAGAAAAGGAAGAAAGAATAGCTCGGAAAAATTAGAAACCACATTGCATGTATTAGTTAAGTGCAAGACATGTTGAGTATTTATTAATATTTTAAAATACGTAGCTTAGAAACTCTCCTGTGGACATATACCATCACCATTTTGCCAGTCACTTAAGGCTGTCATAAACATGGCCTTCCCTATATCTCTGCTGAATATTAACTCTCCAGTTTACTAACTTGTTCAAATCTATTCCCACATTTAAAGGAGAGAACAGCTTGTTATTCCAACTGTACCACTATATATTTAGGTTTTCAGCAGATACAGAAGACAACCTGAGGAAAAGTAAATGATGTATGATGCTTCACCCACAAAAGACAGTATAGGCAAAAAATTTCAGAGAGGTGGAAGCTAAACTTAACCTCCTCACATTCCAGGCAAATCAATATAATCACATATTTCAGTTTCCAGAAGGTTCACAGCATCCCAGAAAAATGTATCAGTGCATCCTTGAAGCCTTGCATCCCCACTGGAATTTAATTTGCAGTCTGGTTACATCATTTGTCTGTCAAATATACTGTATATCCTAATGAGACCAGAGAGTTGCCAATGTGGGACATAATTTTGCATTTGAAGTACTGAGCTTCTAAAATTTTAACCCAAATGTTCTTCTTCTGCCATGTATGTTAAATGTGCACTACAAATTGTATGAAATTCTCAATGGTTACTTTTCCTAAGAGATACAACCCACAGACTCACAAGACCTTAATAAGAACAAACATGTAATAATAATGCAAGGTGGCTTCAAGAGCTTTAAAACCAGTATTACTTTAAAACCATAGTTAGAAGCTTTTCATATGTACACCACAAGCTTAATAAAACACACAGCTTCACTATCTCTCAAAAAGAGTTCTGTTGTTTGGGTTTTTATATTAGAATATATTAATTTTAAAACACTACAAAGCCCAGAAAGCATAAGATTAACAATTAAGAAAATACTTCCAAAAATCTGTTCCAAACATTATGAAAAAATCTCACTAGAATCCACTGTTGCATTGAGTTAAGCTATTTCAGAGCTTAATGTGACAGAACCTGAACATTCCCTTAGCCTTTAAAAAATAAAAAGGTCAGCAGAAACACATGCATCTATTTTCATTTATCTCTTGTTCAAAATATTTGGAACAGAGAGCCATTTTCCTTGAGTAAAACTATAGATACAAATACCTAACACCGTAATTACGGTATGGTTACACAGAAGTTCAACCTGATGAGAAACATCAGCACAACTATTCTGTTTCTAGTAATTCATGACAGATTAGGAAAACCATAACCAAACTCCTTACCAAGAGAAAAACAGTCACACCATTGAGTCCAGGACTGAACACTAAGTTAAACATGAAGAACCTTACCAGATATGTACTTTACTTCCATTTAGACTGATATAGTCAAGAACATATTTTGCTCGTACCTTTAACCTCAGTCTAGTCTAAAGATGTAGAATTTTGCCAGAATTTCCTGACTGGGAGCGTACTGGGAGCATACCTTGCACAAAAATTTACACAGGCAGGTCATATGGTTTTCTATCACTAGGAAAGCCTTACTTTGCACTTCAAAAACACTGCTTTAGTAAGGATCTAACATATGTCTGCTAGAAGGTAAAGGGCTAACACTGTCCAGAGTATCCAAGCAAGGCCTGAAGTTGCTTTGTAAAACAGAAACTAGTAGAAAGTATTTTGCAAGGGCTACAACAGCTCAAAGCAAGTATTTATGTGGACTACCATACCTGAAGCATCGAACAGGTAACAACACATTGATAAAAATTCATCATATAATTTATTTATTCAATAGGTCACAGGAAGTCTGGCAATCTGCTCTGTAGAGTTTGGTTTTTCTCATTTACACAGCAATTACATTTGCCATCCTCATTTCAAATGTCAAATTCAGTTTTTCTACCTTATTGCCACAATTCAATTAATGCACCTTTTTAGCTAATTCAATGCTACAAGTACAGTTTACTGTTAAAGTACTTGTAAACTAAGATAAATGCTCTAAAATTGTCACTCACAAGTTCTTGCACCTGACTTCAGCCATGTCATGCTCACATTAGTCTGCTGTCTTACCTCAAACCACAGGAGTTTTAGGGCTTGAACAAGTTCCTCCAGTGTTTCCCAGAGTACATCATGACAAACATGCTTGGCAAGTCAGACAGACCCACCCTTTCCCAGGTACATGGGGAGCTTTTCCATGGCTATAGCAAATCTCCTCAATTTTATCCTTGACAAGTCACAGCGAATCTACACTTCCTGAAGTATCTGCTCTAGAAACAACCTTAGAACATCAGTAGCTGAGCACTCATCTAGCTTACCTCCTTTTATGCAAGTGTTCTGATTTATCATTAATATGAGTGACTCACAAACATGAAATTTAGCTCTCACCCCTGGAAACTCAGGCTATACAGAGGTCAGAATGGAATTTAAAATGTTTTTATGCCCTGAGAAGTTATCTTTTTCTCTGAAACACAATTAAAATACAAAAAAGCAATAAAAACAACACATTCCTGAACCATTTAAATTGTTAGTTAATAGATCTGAAGCTGGCCAATAAAGACTCAGTTAAGAGTAATCAATTCTATTAACGCTTTTCCCCCTTTCTGTGCTTCAGCCCCCACTGATGGTTAAACTGAGGGTTTCAGATAAGTAAAATTAAAATGGTATTGCTTAACCCATTGAACAGTTATGCCATGCAAATACCTATTAAACACGCACTGAAGATAAAAATTTAACACTCACATGTAGCTCCCAAAAGTCATGACGAACAGCAGCAAGCAGCTGGCAAGTCAAAATTCTTCCTCCACTTGCATGTTTTGTGTTATAATAAGCCACCATTAACTGCTGCTAAAATACAATTCTATTTCTTAAATTCAGTACAGGTTACAAAGTGACTTACAGTCTACCTAGCTCTTGCAACACCAGAAATTGCAACACCAGAAATTCACCAATTAAGTCCAAAAGTTCTCATTATGCACAGGAAGCTTTTTTTTCAGGAGCCAGCTTTTTAACACAGCAAAAGGAAGATGCTCTGCAGAAAAGTAAAACCTTTTAAGACTATTTAATATTTAGGGCCTGTTGTTTAACATTTTTGTCCCTGATTTTCTGACAAAAAGTCACACCAGAAACTTTGTTTTATATTTTTATTGTATGCCAAAGTTCATTAAAGATGAGTGTTTGCTTGTATGCAAGTTACTCAAAAAATGTGTCTAGGCAGAAATTCGTTAGCAATCTGACTTACTTCAAAGCATAGGTTTGTTCAATTGGGCCACAACAATAATATCGTGTACAAGCAGTAACTAAGGAGCTGTAGATTCAAGGAATTTCCATATATCACAGATCTTGAGTTCTTATCAGGAAATAAAATCAAGGCAGTCACATTATAAAACAGCAGCTCCATGTAGCTTTTTCAAGTTTTAATTTTATTCAGGAGGTGACAGTTCAGTTTGCCTCATTCTTCGAAGCTTCATCGAAGTTTTCAACAAGATCTAGAAAAAGATTGTTGGAATTAAATTTTGACCCACTTCCCCCTCTGCCAAACATTTTGAGTTTGAATTTTTTTCCTAAGTCCTACTTCCTAAAAAGTTTTTACACCATAAGCATTTTTAGCTTTTAAAACACAGAGCAAATAATTTTTAAGAGCTTTGAGGTTCATCCTCCTTGCTCAGCCAAGGAAATTTTGGATGGTTCGTTAAAAAGCACAGTTCTAGAAGCATTTAACTTCACTGTAACAGCTGGACAGTGATTCTGACAAGGCAGTTTCTTACAAAATCTTAAGTAATTATCTTAGTCATAGCTATACTTCAACATAGGACCAAAATGCTAGCTCAGACTGCAAAGTCTCTCATGGTATCTGAAACTAATGAAATTACTTGCCCACAGTAATTCTGTGACAGCAAGTGACCAGACAACACTCTTAGTATCTCTGGTCTGATCTTACGCTATGCTAGCGAAATTCACTTCCTTTTCCTCCACTGCATGTTTATTCTTACCTGGAACTTCATCATCATCATCTTCACCTGTAGCAAGTGGTGCCTTTCCGTCCACAGCTGCAAGAGCAAGTAGTTCAAAAGCTTCATTCAAGCTCACTACAGGCATTTTGATTTATGGTTTTTGTGTTTTTGAAAACATTATCAAAGATTCTGGGCTAAGCTACAATGCTTTATCCACTTCTGTAAATAAAAACGTTTATCTAATGCAGAAAGTTCACATTCACTTTGTTACTGGCAATGCTCAAACAGCCCAGTAGTGAAATTAGAAGATGTATGGTGAACAGCATACTAACCAGTATCTTGTATCTAGGTATACTGAGTGGCCTGCACAACAATTTCCAAACACAAATGGAGATTGATTTTACCAGTTTTTCCTAAAAGTAGGTTTGTTTATGGACTACCACATGGCTTTTAAATTTACACTATTTTACATCATCAAGTTTTATGGAATAGAAAGGATCTTATCCTTTCTACACATCCAAAGAAAGCTGAGGTGTAACTGTGAAGCTGCAGGCAGACGTACAACTGGAAGTACTTGAAAGGTATTACTGTTCCCTGGCAAAGTCAGAGGAATATGGAACTGGATGCACAATTTTACACTCCTTGGATGTTTGAAGTGACCTAGTGTTCTGGTCCACATATTTGCTGACTCAGTAATTTCTTTAACCATTCCTATTGCATTTGACAGAGGTAGTGAGACTTAACCATCTCCATTGTAGCAGACCAGTGAGCACCTGCTGAACTGGGCAGAAGTATACTGCTTAGAAATAGATATCTCAAGTGTCTGAGTGCCTGTGCCACTACTCTACAACCATTCTGAGCTGTACTGTCAAGTTGTCTCTTACTCTCTACTACCTCAGGTTTATTCTGTTTTTAAGAGAAGTGTGAGGAAAAAGATGTTTTTTTAGTGTACATAGATTTCTAGAGAACCAGAACTGATGAATAAACATTGTTTTGAAAAGACGTGGGACAAGGACATCACTAAGCTTGATTTGTTTTTTTAAGCAGCAGAAAGTTGTTAAAGCTTAAGTGCATCTTAATGTTGAAAAGCAAACCATGTTAGTTTGTCCTAAAATACCTGCATTCTCTCTCATCCTCAAGAACACTCCAAGTTTACTTTAGCATCTGCAATCATCACAGATGCTTCACTCGCTGATGTTAGGCTTCCATATCTAGCTGACAATGCTGAATGGAAAGTTTTCTGCAGCTAGCCAGGCATCCATTCTTAGTTGAAAGAAATAGCCATTTACTAGAACATAAAACGTCGTCACTTCAAACAAGCTTCCCTCCTTCTAAAACTCCGCAGTTGAGCATAGAATATAACCTCTTATAATTAGCCTGTCACTGTTATCAGAAGACAGAACTTCAGCAATCATTCTAAATCTTTCTTTTTCCTTTCAAGCCCTACTACTACCACAAGAAAGTCAGAAGAAAGGATTTGAGGATTATAATCAAGAATACTTTACCCCACATCTTGAAAACAACTAGTAAAAATTTTCTCATTAGTGAGTTTACAGGAGGGTACCATCAATTTTAGGAATGTAAACAGAGGCTGCTTTGTTGCCAACAAAGCAGAGGAAGAAAAAAAATAACAGTCAAGCCAGAACTGAACACAATGATATTATCTCATTTTTTCCATGTTTAGGCTTTTCCGTATCTTTAAAGGAATGGGCTTAAGATATTTCAGAAAGTAGGAAGACTGTACTCACAGGACACCGGGAACATTCCCAGCGTCATGTCTTTCACTCCTAATTCTCTTCCAGCAGCACCTTTTCAAACACGGCATATTTAAGTCCCTCCTCTACTTTTCCCAGTTTTAAAAGGAACATATGTTCATGCTCTTTTACTATTTTAAGTATGGAACAGGAAGTTGGTGTATCTAACTTAATGCTCATTATCAGTCCTGTTCCATACATTGTTCTACACATACAGTCAAAATACGGCAGCCACATCAAGAGGAAACTACCAGAAAATCAAGTCTGGCTACAGTTTTCCAGTGCTAACCCAGTGGTAAGACTCACCAACAGGTGACTTTGCTTTACTGAGTCATACCTGCCATCAGATCTGAGCTATAAATAAAGCTCATTTTAAAGAATTTGATTTCTTTACAAACATTTTATAATATGCTTGCAAACAACAGGAGTGCACAGAACTGCTGCTACAGAAATGAGCCTCATGTCAGCTGCTAGCATGAAATGCATTAAAGTTTCAACCTACATTGCTTGGGTAGGGCTTCTGCCAGTCTCCTGAGGCTGGTCAGACTGTCAGCTCCAAGCTGGTTTAGGATGCTAGGCAGCATTTCTGTCAGCTGCTTTGTCTCAGCATGGCCGGTGATAGTGAAAGTGTTAGCAGCAAGAGATGCCTGAACTTTTGGGTTATTGAAGTGAATGACTGTTCCTTGATTGGTAAACATGTTTACCTGCAAGAAAAAAAAAAAATTTAAAAATCCATTATTTGAAGCAGTCTAACAGGATTTTTCAATTTAAAAAATTGAAATCAAAGTTCTTAAACCTCCATACAGACTATTGATAACTTACAGGCAAGTTTAGGACCTTTGTTACTTACCAGAAAATCAACTAATACATTTTCTATTTATACATAGAATTTTTTTTTTCTTTGAAGCAATTACCTCTTCAATTCCAGAAATATTGTTGACTCCCAGTTTCTTCAATGAAAACTGAAGTTTTTTATCATCTGCTGTAGCTGTTCTGTGAACAACCTTCTTCTTTCTGCGGGCAGTACCCTTTGAAAAAAAAAAAATTACAAGGTAAAACTTAAGTAGTTCTCAGAGACTAATCCTAAGGGCTGTCTAACTACAGTATCTACAAATCAACTTAACATACTGCTCCCTGTGCATGCAACACTGCTGCCCAACTGCACTGCAGCAGTCTTTATCTTGCACTAAAGCAAGATTTGCACATGTGGGAGAAGGCAGAGGTTTTAGGAAGCAATGCCATCAGAGTATTTATTCCACAAATTTCATGGTTAACTGCAGCATCTTAAAAAGGGAAATTGCAAATTCACCCTTGTTAACCCAAGTTATCACAAAACATAAAACCAAATCAACTGTTTTAAACTATTGCCAAAAGTTATTAGTTTTTTCCTCAGATTATCTTTCTTAAATTACATCCAAATTTTGGTAATAGTCAGAGGCCACAAGGCCATGAATACATCATTAACAAATTAATATGAGAAAAGTCAAAATACAACATTTTTATTCTAAATAGTCATCTCTCATAGGGTGGGCATACATATTTAAAGAATGCTTACTTTTCTAAAATATTTCATAAACACATTTTTGAAGACACTTCTAATGTTCTAGACCAATCCTGTTTAGAAACCATCCAAGCAAAGGTTAAACTGGCCTACAGACCCAGAGCTCTAGATTTCTCCAGGGAAGTAAATGACCCACATTCGAAGGTATCTATTTCTATGAAAAAGCAGAAAATGTCATTCTCTAATTGCTTGCACAAGGGTTCAGGAAATTCAAACATAAAATGTCTGCGAATGAGTGAAACTAAGCAACTTTTTGACATAATGTAACTACAAATCTAAGTCCCCCCACTCCAGGCGCTCATCTACCACCAGCTAGTAAGAGAATGCGTTGGCGCCTAGCCACATAAATAGCTGCAATTTGTTTTCAGTTTAAGGTCAAGAGTTTGAAGGTTGGCTGGACACTAACAACTCTAACATAATTCTGTTAGCAACAACGAGGAACATTAGTGACAAATTCATGTGAAACTAACACTTGGAAGACTACAGCTGAAACATTTAGCTTTTTGTCCCGAACACTTGATATTCACACCCTGCTACTGTCAAGTCAGCACACAGAATGGTTCGGAAAATACTAAAGTAACAGAAATGCGTTATTTTAGTGCCTTGTCTAAGAATTGAGCTAGGTAAGTTATAGGCTAAGACCCTCTGGACAAAAGACCATGATGTCTTGAATCAAGGGATATGGAGGAATATGTACCTCCTCCACACTCATCTCAACTTACATAGCAGCAATGCCATGAAGATCCCAGGAATTATTTCTCACCATAAAAAAAGGAAAATTAATATGCTAAATTCAGGCATTCCAACTATTTCACAGGCCAATTTCTAAGCTAAATGACCATTCTAAGCTTTCCCTAATGTCTCTAAAAGCCCTACATTGACCACTGAGCCACAGGAACTGTAACGTGTATGCATACTCTCACACGATGGACATTAAAAGCCTCTATAGTCAATAAACACATGATGGTTAACATACATACAACCAGCAATATAATACAGGAGTTCTCTAATTAACCATTAACATATACCAAGAATATACAAAAATTACCAAGGCAGTTAATTACTACATAAACCCTGTTTCAAGGCTGCCTAAATCTCCAGCAACTGGCAAAAAAAAAAACCAACAACAACCCCAACAAAACAAAACAACAACAAATCACTGGAATGAAAGCTCCTGGAAACTGCCAGCAAGAGATCTGTTGAATAATTTGTACTCTAACATTGTGTATACTTCCTCAAGAACAAAAGATTCCTGACAAATTCCTGAAATAAGACTGACACTGAATTAAAATGTTTACTGTCATATGACTATATTAAACATACTTTCCTCAGATTATAAGTAAACACACAACACACTTATATTCAGATATAACAAAATAAAAAGTTGTTCTGATTATATTAGTCTGCTATCACAGAAATATAACAAGTATAAAATTTCCAACTTTGTGCAGAAATGCAAAAAACTGCCTTGAGCACCCTAATTATTTCTAACAAGTCAGTAACATAACTCTCTATGACCTCTTATGAAAACTATACCTAGCTGTAAGTGTATACTCTTATATACTTACCCTGCTGTAAGGTATACTCACTCCAAGCCCCTTATTTTCTAAAATAGCCGATACAATTATTATGGAATGGCTGGAAGAGGATCATCTAGTTCCAAATCTCCTGCCACAGGCAGGGACAGCTCTAAGTAGACTAGGTTACTCAGAATCCCATCCAACCTAGCCCTTAACACCCCCATAGGTGTGGCATCCACAGCTCCTCCAGACAACACTGTTCCAGTACCTGACCAGCCATACAGTAAAGAATCTTCTCCTAATATCCAATCTAAACCTACTTTCAAATTAAACCCATTCCCCCTTGTCATGCCACTAGAGGCTCTTGTAAATAGCACTGAGGCATCTTTTCTGTAGGCTCCCTTCAGGTACCACAAGGCCACAGTAAGGTTACCCCAATGCCTCCTCTTTCGCAAGCTGACCAGTTCCAATTCTCTCAGATTGTTCTGACAGGAGAGGACCTCCAGTTCTCTGATCAGCTTGCTGTCCCTTCTCTGGACTTGCTCCCACATCTCTTTGTCTTTCCTGTGCAGGGCCCCCAGAGCTGATGCAGCGCTGCAGGTGGGGTCTCAGCAGAGCAGAGCAGAGGAGAATCTCCTCCCTGGCCCTGAAGCCAACGCTGCCCTGGATGCAGCCCAGGACACATCTGACTTTCTTGGCTATGGCTGGGTCACATCCAGCCTCTCACCCATCAGCACCCTCAAGTCCTTCTCAGCAGGGTTGTTCTGATCTCTTCATCCCCAACCTGTGTTGATACCAGGGGTTGCCCTGACCCAGGTGCACTACCTTCCCCTTGACTGTGCTGATGATGAGATTCCCATTAGCCCTAATGTAGAATATTAAGTCTCCTGTAATATAACGTACACAGACAAAAATGACTGCAGACTCAGCTACTACATATTGCAGCTACAAAAGTAACTTCAGGGAGGCCTGAAGAGCACAACTTCCCTTGAGGACAGACCAGCGAAGCTGAGCGCACTCAGGGCTGCTCCCCATACCCATTTCCAGGACTCCTTGTGCCAGGCCCGGTATGTGGGCAGGGACACGCAATCCCGATGGCAGCGCGGGGAGGCGGCTCCTACCTTGCCACCGATGCGCACTTGGGCCTGCAGCTTGGCCAGCTTTTCCTGGTTCATGATGATCTCCTTCATCTGCGGAAACATCAAGAGCGTCCGGAGCAGCCGGGTGCGGGAACACGGAGAGGTAGGAGGAAAAGTGAGCACAGGGGGCCCTGCCTCCGCCCCTCACCACACACCCACACGCGTCCTCCGCGGCACCCGGGCAGCCCNTCGGCGAGGGGAGGGGCGCGGAGCCGGGCTAGAGGCGACAGGTAGGACGCGGGGCCGGGATCCGCACGCGGGCGCAGCGAGATGGCGGCCGGAAGGAAGGAGCTGCGCGCCGGGCCGCGCGTGCGCCGCGCCGGGCCCGGTAGGCGGCGCCCTACCGCCAGCGGGGTGGGCGGGACCTGGCGGGTCACGGGAGCCTGGGATCGGTTTGGGATGGGGAGGAGCTGCGGACTGCGTGCGCCGAGTAACCGAGCATTGCCGTGTCAACCTGAGTGCCACGGCCAGTCTTTCCTTAGACAGTCTGGGTTAATGACTCTAGCATATCCCAAGGAGCCCATTCCATTCTCTTGTCAGCCTTTTTGAGAAGAACTTACTCTTGATGTCGAACCTAAAGCTCTCCTGGTGCAGCTTAAGACTATGTCCCCTTATCCTGTTGGATAGTTACCGGCCCTCCCCTTGCTGCACCTGCTTTCCGGTAGTTGTAGAGAGTGATCAGGTCACCCCTCAGTCTCCTCTAGGCTAAACAACTCCAGTTCTCTCAGCTGTTCCTCATAGGACTTTTGCTCCAGACCCTTTACCAGCTTTGTTGTCTGCTTATGGTCTTCTGGAAGCACCGTAATGTTCTCCTCCTAGTGAGAGATTGAGAACTTGACTGAGGTGTGACCTTACTGGTGCCAAGTACTTGAGGACAATCCCTGCCCTGCTCCTGCTGGTACCGGCCAGGATGCCATTGGCCTTCTTGGCCACCTGGGCACTGTTGGCTAATGTTTGGATCAGCACCCCAGGTCCTTTTCCTGTGGGCAGCTTCCTAGCCACTCTGCCCCAGCCTGTGGCACTGCCTGAGGTTATTGTGGACAAAGGGCAGGACCCAACATTGCCATGCCTCCCCTCACCATGCCTCACTTTACTATGCCTTGCTCACTTTGCTCTCTTACCCACTCTGCTACCTGCAGCCTTGCCAGGGAAGTTCCCTGCTGCAGGTGTGACATCCACCATGGTCGGGCATCACAGAATCACAGGACCACTGGGTTTGGAACCCGACCTCTGGAGATCATCCAGTCCAACACCCCTGCTAAGTCAGGGTCACCCAGAGCAGGTAACACAGGAACATATCCAGGTGCATTTTGAACAGTTCCAGAGAGAAACACTCCACAAACTCCCTGGGCAGCCTGTTCCAGTTCTCAGCCACCCTCAACATAAAAAAGTTATCCCTTATGTTGAGATGGAATTTCTTATGTTTTAACTTATGGCCATTGCTCGTCATACTGTCACTGTGCATGGCTAGCACCATCCTCTTGACATTTGCCTTTGAGATATTTAAATGTATTGCCAAGACCCCTTCTTAGTCTTCTCTCACAGTCTCTCATAAGAGAGATGCGCCAGAAACAGTATTTATGTGGCTGGACCCTCTCCTGTCGTTCCTTGTCTTTCTTGTACTGAGGAGTCCAGAACTGGACATGATACTCCTGATAAGGCCTCACTAATTATGTGTTTATTATTTTTCGTGCTAGAAAACATGAAAGCATTGTGTTTCTTTCTCACTTGTGTAGTGCAGGCCCTCTCTCAAAGCCCATGGCTATGCTTCTCCTTGCTGTCACCAGCAACTTCCTTCCTTCCAGCTGGCCAGTGCAGAGCTCTGTGGTCGAGCCCCTTAAGTGAACCAAACCCAGATGTTCCCAGCTTCCCCTGCCCAGCCAAACTACTGACTTTTTTTCTGTCACTACTGCCTGTGTATCAGTCCTTGTTAGTTTTATTTCTTCCACCTTGTGTGTTTTTCACTGTGGCTTTTCCACCCCTGTTACGTTATTGTAATGTATAAACTGCTTGCTGCTGGTCACTGGGTACCCTCTGTGTGCCCTTGCTGTATCCCTGACAGGTGTTCCCCTGCAGCCATGTTTTCCCTCACTGAGGCCCTAATATGCCCATTTATGTATTTATGTAGTCTTTGTGTTTTCCGAATCCTATTCTGAGAGCCAAACACATGCTTCCCAGGCCCTAACTCATGCAGTTGCTGCTGCCTTTGAGTATATGTAAACCTTGTTCTTCATTTTGCCTTTCTGGGGCACAGATCATTCACGGCCTACAGTTTTATTCCCCTACAAGTTTGCCAATGTGTTTGAGTTTACTCTGTCTGATGAGTCCAATCTCACAGCCATGGGGAATGCGCACGTCTGCCTCCAACAGAAGGCTAAGCACTCATTGCAGGACCTGTGTTGCACAGCAGAGGGCCGGAGGAGATATATGGGGGAAGAAGCCTGGCGTTCTCATCAGTGCTACGCGCGTTCACAGAGCAGTGCAAGAGAGGAGAAGCCTTGTTGCTCCATGGTCCCAATCACCACCACAATTGAACCCGATGAGGCTATTGGCACCAGTAGAAATACTATTGACCTTGCCATCTCACCTGGTATTATGGTGCCTTTTATACTGGTTCTTCTATGGAATACCCTCTGTTAACTATTCACTTCGGTCTTGTTTCTGTAAGACTATGGTAAATAATTAATTTATCCTTCTTTATTGATCAACATTATCTCCCTTGATAGTAATCCCCAGAGCCAAAGGTTTTGCCAAGGCGCTACTTCTCATGTGTCTGTACATTTTGCTTGCTCTTACGTTATCTTTTCACTACACCAGAGCTGAGTGTTAATTTGTAAAAAAGATTTTGATCCTGTTAAAATCAAGACTTTTGTAATTGGTGAAAAATAATCATAATCCCAAGATGACTCCATCTGGTGGTGACAGAAATTCTCAGGGAGATGATTATGCAAAAGTTGATGCTGAAGAGCAGCAGCCTCTGTACTTCCCACCAGGTAAATCACAGATGAAAATTAGAGGAAGATCAAACAACTGTAAAAGATGTGGGGGACCTCCAAAAGTTTGGTCCACTATATCTGAAAACTTGGAGAGTCAATCAGTTTATGGAGAAAAGATAGTGGGAGAAGCCCATATTTGCTGAACTAGCAAACCCAGTATATATTCAGAGGGGTGGAAGAAAGCAGATTTAGGAGAAGGGAGTGTTTGGGGATAGTTTGGGGAAGACAGAGCTTCTTTGGAACTAAAAAGAAAGCTTATAAATTTATTGCAGGATGAAACTGCCAATGTACCAAAGTGAAGAGAGCCAAGATGAAAAAACACAAAGCAAACCTAAGTCACTGCAAGCTATTGAAAGTAAAAATCTATCTGCTTCAGATTTATCACAGTCTGCCATCAATATATATGAAATATTCTAGAACTGCTAGGCTAAATAATGATTACAAACAAGCAAAATATTTTATTAGACTCAAATAATGAAGTGAAATTGAATCACAGAAAGATTATTCCAAGATAAAACTGTAGAAAATGCTGTTCCAGCTGGCATTTTAGGATCAACTGGTCTAGAGATATGATCTCATATGCCCTCTTGTAAGATTTTTGAAGACACACTATGATGAAAACCACATTGCTGAATTGTATCAGGACTCAGCTAAAGCAATTGAAGAGTGGCAGTTCAAATGACTCTAAGATTTGGTTACATTTTGTAGATCAAACAGGATACCTTCAAAAAACAAACTTTATGTCTGAGAAAAAGTATTTTAGCATGCTAAAATAGTATTAGCTGGTTTTCTTCAGTTGTTCTTTTGTAATTCCGTAATGGGAAACATAAACCTAAACCTAGATTTAGTTGCAGCTGAAGAACTTCTGTTGAGAAATGAAGAAGAGCCAATGGCTGTACCACTGAGAGGGACCCTGAGCTCAGTAAGCGCCTTTTCATTTCTGAAAAGTCATGACCTCAAAACCATCAAAAAATACATTGCTAGAGGAAAGTTCATTAGCTACACAGAAACAGCATAGGAGTGGAGGAAGATCATTAAAATGGTCACTTGGAAAAATTGTTTCCTAAACTATATGTAAGTTGAAAGGCAGAAGAATGACATTTGCTCTCAAAAAGCTCTCCTAAAAGTCATGGCCAGTGCTGCCTAAGTAATAACAGGGCATGTTGAGGAGAGGTGTCATAGAGGATCATATTGATGGAACTAATCACAGGACATAAACATAAGTGATCAGGCTATAATGAAGTAATGTTTGTCCTGATTATCAGAGACAACAAGGGGGAAGAAAAAGTCTTTTTAGGCAGCAAAGGAAATCTGATAATCAAAATTTCATTTGGAAATGTTTGTTCAGAAGAATGCTGTGTTTAACTGCAGGACATAAGGGGAAAATCACTAAGCAGTTTTGAAAATACTCATGTGTGTTAGCAATTTAATGTAGGAAAACAGCAGCATTATGGACTAGAGAACCAAAAGTGTTGAGAGAGAGATGAATGGAAAAGAAACCATTTCCAAATATGTAGACATAAGACTCACTGAAGAATTACTAACTTTTAAAGGGATATGAAATATATAAACATTGATAGGAGCCAAGAAAGATTGAACAGTGCTCTTTTCATCTCATATATTACCATGTTGTATCATGTGCCACAGAGCTGGTTTGTAGTGGACTTTAGTGTCAAGGAAGAGAGGGTGATACCCAGCAAACAGTGTCCTTATCTCACCATGCTTGTGGCTTTTAAACTCAGCAACCCAAAATACCTGGGCTTCAAGCCATATCACAAGCCTTTCATGACCTCTGAGATGTCTCTCTCTGTGACACCCTGCAGAGTCCTACTGGAGAGTAGTTGGCGAAGTGCTTCTTCAAGAATCCCCTGCCTTCACTGTACACGGTTCAAATGGGCTTTGCAGGATTTTTGGGAGTTCGTGTTAATAAAACTGCTAAAAGCTCACCAAGAAAGGCTTGCCTGTTAGTCTTAGTCAATAACCAATATCTTGCTAGCAAGTAAGTAAGATGTTCCTTACTGACTATGTGTGAAAAAGGCGATACCTTAAATTTATGCACCGATGTTAGAGACTTAGACATTTTATTACTATAGGCGTCCTATATGCAGAATTCAAGAGGACTTGAATCCTTCAGCCCATGATCACAGAAGTGTTTTGACCTCTGCTAAGACAGTGGTCTTTGTGTTGTCTTTAAACAATTAACACAAGTTAAAACATTGTTGAGACAACATGACCCAACATCAGTATGTAAACGTGTACTGTATTGTGGGGTGCCGCGGCCCGAGGAGGGGGGGAGGGGGCAAAGATTTGGTTCCAGATAAGTTTTGTTAAAATAAGAGGCGTGCCTTTGAGTCCCGGGTAGAGTGGACTCCACCCCTCTGCCTTGGGGGATGTGTCCTCTAAACCCGGGAAAAGTAAAACTCCACCCTTCCTCTATTAATCCCACCGCCCTGCCCCTATTTGGGGTTCTCTGCCTCTGGATTAAGCTGAGTTTGTTCCTGCATTGGTGACGCCCCAATAAATGGATTTTTGACCTTAAACAAGCAGACACCCGTCTCCTTCTGTCTCATGCCGGTCACTAGACCTGCCTGGACTTGATCCTGCTGCCACAGAACCCTACAGCGTATCACATTTAGCCCAGGATAAATTTGACCCACTTTAGAAATGTAGGTGCCATAATGTTACCTTTGACTAATGCCTTGACAACTGCAAAATTCTTATTCGTTCTGGATTTGACTTTGATTTTACAGACCTCCCGGTCCAGCTGGAGGTCGGCAGGAGGTAAGTAGTGCACATAGGTGGCAAGAGGTGGAAAAGCTGGACTAGGCAAGGGCCTTCCTCCTTCTGCAACAGCTAGCTGTTATTTCTGCACAAGTCCTGGCAGGAGCTCGTTACCCACTAAGTTTTAGATGGGAAAACTGATATTCTTTGTCTTTGATCACAATATAGCTTATCCCCAAGGACTTCTAAGTGAACAAAGAATATACCTGCCAATATTCAGTTTGTATTCCTTTGCAGCTTACTTCCATCTCTACAGAATGAAATGGAAAATATCTCAAACACTTGAGACACTAATTATGGGATCTCCCTCCTAGTTTACTAAAATTATAGAATGAAAAAAAAACAAATACCAGAACAAACTACAATGTGGAAAATATTGGAAAGGTTTTCAGTAGATGGTGAAGTTATGAAATTAAAGGTAACCTAAACAAGCATGACTCATTTTTTTCATGTGAAAAGTACTCTGCTATATCAGCTCTTGCAGCCAGTGCTTCATTTTGTAAATCTGATATCATTCCACCAACACTGGAAATAGTTACTGGCTTACAAGTGTAGAAATAATAAGTTGAAATTAAAACTGGTAAAGCAAATTTAAGCATCTCATGCTGTTTTGAAGTGCTATTATGAAGATAATAGGAGTGAGATGAACAAGGAAAAAGGTGGAAAGAATGACAAAGAGTGTCAAATACAAAATTGCTTCTGTGCTAGTCCATTGATTCTGGAGGAGAACCCCTCAGCATGTAAAAAAGGTGACCAATGAAAGGATTTATGGTAGAATCTAGAAAGTCAGGAGCAGCAGGGAGAAAATGTTTAATGACACTTGTTCTTTGCCTCTTCTGGTACAAAAATGAGAGTGCATCACATTTAAATGAGAAGTTGACTTGCATAAAGCAAATGAAAAGGGACACTCCTTATCATTCACGGTTAGAGCTTAGGACCATTTCACCGCAGAATATGCTGAGTGGTGTAAATGTACATGATTTCAAAAAACGACTGGGCAAATTAATGAAATAAATTCTCTCACAAGCTATTAAATTCAGATATTATTTCTGCTTGAAACCCAGATTTCTGGCAGCTAGGAATCAATTCTACACACTTGTTTTGTTCTTATATTCTTCCCTAAACATCTGGTCTTAGCTGATGTTGAAGTCAGTTTATGCTGCTAAATGGGTCTTGGTCTAACCTGACTAAAAACACTTTTTAAGATCAAAACATGATGAGAACATTAAATTATATCTTACAGAAATTAAAATCCCAAAGGACCTTAAAGGAAATTAATTTCACTGGTCAGAACAAATGGTCATGCCCTGCAAGAATTATAGAACAAGGAGGAAAAAAACCACAAACCAACCAAACCAACAAGCAAAACAAAACCCCAACAAAATCCCACGCAACCAACCAAATAAATCAAACCAACAAACTCAAGAAGAAAAAAATGTTTGATAAGGGTAGAGGAGAGATCACCTCCAAGGATGGTAAACCCTTTTTTAGCAGTAGACGTGGCTGTGACCCCAGATTTTTCTTCAGTTTTTTGGATAACTGCTGCCAACCCTCTCCAGTGCATTGTGTCGGTGATCACACAGACATTGTAATCCCAGCCTCTGCAGAAGACTTAAAGGAAGTGTTACCTTCCTGGAAACTACATGGCAAGAGTAGAGGAAAATAAACAGCCAAAAAAGTGGAGATAAAATACTTGTCACTGTTATACTGGGCAAAGAAGACCACAGCTGTCACTGTTACTGTTGCTGTCATGGACATCAACATCCTTTTGCAAGATCATTGCTGGAGCATTTATTTGTTCCATGACACAAGCTCAGAATTCAGTCCAGTCTTTGACCCAAGACACAACATTCACAAAAAATTTAAATTATTCAAGAAATGGTTCTATACATAAGAGAAAGTCCAATTCTGCAGCTACAGAAAACTCAGTGCACCTCAGCCAGTGTGCCAGTGTGGCTGCTTGAAATATGCCCTAAATAGTGCCCAAGGTAATTTTTGATTTTTAAGGAAGACCTGGGCTGCGCTGTTAAAAAGTCGATGCTCAGTATATGCATGCAGAAATTGTTTGTATAATATATAACAAAAAAATATAATTCATATTAATTTAAAATTTGTATTTGTAATATGCCCAAACAATAGAAAAAGTGTAAACCATAGCTAGGTAACTGTATTTCTTATCTTGCTTCTGTGCAACTGTGGTTTTAGGTGCATGATATGTCAGATCATTCTAGCTAGCAGGAAACCCTAGAAGACAGGCCCCTAGATGCTGGGTCAGGGGTGCTCGTTAGCTGGTTGGGTGTGTGGGCTGAGAGCCCCAGGACGGCAGTGTTAACGTGGTGGAGGAAGTTCCAGCCATTTCGCAGAGGGGTTATTTATAGGTCCCCTCCAAAACTCTGCATTTTTTAGGGTCTCAGGGTAGTGCTCAGTCGTTGAGTGAGGGATTCTTGCCCGACCCTGCGTTTTTCGGGAGCTGCTTTGGGCAGGGAGGCCGCCTGCCCATGGCGTCCCACAGCCGGCGCTCATTGCCGGTAGATGGCATCTCCCGTCCGCGCAGAGCAACGCACGGAGAGGAGCGGCGCGGAGCGGGACCGGCCGCGAGGTGGGGGACAGGGCAAAGCCTGCGGCCCCGCTGCTGGCCGGCTTTTACCACGGGAAATGCCACTCACGGCTCTGCTGCCGCTGCTCGCCTTCGTCCTCTTCTATCTTGCCTTTTTGAAAAAGCACCTGACGGGCATGGGACCGGAACGATACTAAGATATTCACAGACACGTCGCGATCTTCAGAGACTGAAGTAACATCAGGTCTTAATTGCCTGCGCTGGAGGCTGACTCAGCTGATCCCCAAAAAAGGAATCCCCTCAGCAGCCCACATACACAACATACACACCCCGCAGCCACAGAGGAGAGCTTGCAGTGTTGCCCAAGCCCTCCAGAGTGGTCCCCACCATCACCTCCCGAGGCCACCCCGATCGGCCACATCCAGAAGGACCCGCACCCCAGCGGAGGCTCCCGGGAACTCAGTGCTATCGAAGAGCCGCCGGCGTCACACGCTCAGTGAAACATCGGCGTCACACGCTCAGTGAAACATCGGTGCGTTCTGCTAACAGAGGACCGAGGGCAGATCCCAGCTCTTTTGGTTTGTCGCTACATTGGTTCTTTCCCGTGCATTTTTAAACTTCACCATTCTTCATACTTAAGAGCATGGTTTTAAGACGGTTTTAAACGTTCAGGCTAGAAGAAGAAAAAGAAAAAAAGGAGGGGAAAAGGAAGCAGAAAGCTATAATTCTAGCTCTTTGTAAAGACAAGAAACCTCTTGAAGACGAGAAATCCTGTCTACCTTTCTTTTAGTAGCTTGCCCTGGGACCTCAAACCTAATTCGAAAAGAGATTTTATGAACTGTAGGAATTGTGAATCTCGAGTGATATCTATTTTTCTACAGATAAAAAAAATAGTGGTCAGTTGCTGGAGTCTAGAGGTCTTTTTTTTTTTCCTTTTCTTTCCACCCTCCCCGTTTTGTAACTTTTGGTAGCATTGTCTTGCAGGCGCCTTAGTAGTGAACAAAATGTAAATAGGATTATTTGGAAATAGTAGAAAGGATTATGTTGTAAATCCATGGAACTGGGTTTGAAACAGGCTTGTAGCTTTGGGTTAGGAGAATATATCGAAAACATATTTCAAGAAATTGGGTGTGTACGTTGTTTGCAAAGCGAGATTTAATCAATAAGACTTCATGCATCAGTCTGCCCTTCCCACGACGATTTCTGCCTACAAACGAAATACTCCCCTACTCCTATCTCAGTCGGATTCTGATTGCGGTTTATCCTGCCAGAACTGGGAATGATGGGATTTTTCAAAGCCTTTCTTTTTAAGACCATGGTAATTGCATTTCTGTCTAAATTTGTGGGGGTTTTATTTTGTTTGGGTTCTTTGGTGGAGTTTTTGTTTCTTTTTTTCCCCCTGTCAACCCTTACATAAAGGGGGCCTCGGTCTTCTGTTGTCTCATAGATCACCTGAAAAGGAGAACAGTGCCACTAAATTAGCAGGCAATCCTCTGTCGCTTTCTCAGGGGTGTTGCTCCTGCTTAAAGCGAAAGTCCCGTTCTAAAGGCCGGTGAATTTATTTCCTTAGCGTACAAAGGAGGTGACGCTAATTCTCTGTTAATGTTTCTCATAATGGAGGGAGCTGCTTCTCTCTAACAGCCATAGCCTTACAATTAAATGTAAATGATAGTGTGTTCTGGAGGCTGTTCTTTTAAAGCTTGTGAGGTCGACATCGAGAGATATTTTATTTAATTCTAAAGTAAATTAAACTCTGTAGGTTGACGGGGGAGAGGTAGGGAAGGATGTGTCTAAACCATTCCGCGGACAGAAGTCTGAAGTTTATTAACTTACCATCTCCCTGTCCGGTTTGATTTTTTTCCCCCTTCCTTCCCACAGGAAACAACACCCCAACTCTGAGGGCAGCCCCGGAAGATAGGAAGCTCCTAGACTCTCCAGACAGTTTCTGGCAAGATGCTCCTACACTTTTTGACAAACTTGCACTTTTTTCCTTTTCTCCCCCCCCCACCGGAGGGGTGTCAAGTGTTATCTTTATTTCCTCCCTTTTCCACTAAATAAGGCACCGGTCTCCCTGCGGCCCCTCCCAGAGCCCCTCCTGGATGGAGTGAGGCCAGGGAGCCGGGACGGTGGCGAGGCACCCTTCTTGAGGGGGAGAAGACACGGGGCCGCTCTCCCCGCCAGGGTCTGACGCTGGGAGCCATGTGATGGCCCCCTCGCTATAAGGCGGGGAGGAGGGCCGCCCTCCCTGGGACTAAGCCCCAGCCTTTTCACCGTGTTTCCTAAGGCCCAGCAAGCCATCCCCTGCGCCCTCCCTCCTCGCCAGCCTCCTCCCCTCTCCTCCTCCCAGGACTAGGCGCGCTCCCTCCTGCCCCGCATCCATTAATGTCTGAGGCCTGAGGTGAGGAGAAAGAAGGGGTAACCGACTTTCAGGAGCGACGCCACAACCTCCCTACTCCCACAATAACCGATCTCAACCGAAAAAACCCGAAAAAGGTCCCCAAAAGAGGGGAAGGAAGGGGAAAAAAGAAAAAGAAAGAAATCCAAACGGCAGCAAAAAATACCCCGAAACAAAACCCTGACCGGCCGCCGCCTTCGAGCGGGCGGCGGGAGCGCTCCAGAGGCGCGGCAGCGGCGCTGGGGGCCGGCG
>VWYI01011830.1:4146-43940 GCA_013399455.1 Anthoscopus minutus
GCCTTATGTTTACCACGTTGAACACAAGGAGCTTTTATTTTCCTTTCCATTTTTTTGTTCATTTGATCTCAAGTCAGCCAGGCATTTTGAATGTGATACTGATTGCACATTCAGTGCTTTTCAAAATTTTCAGTTGTTTCATGTACTCAGCATAGTTACAGTTTGGTTCTCTATTTTTCTTTGAAGTATAGAAATTGAGTTCTTTCAAAATAAAGATATAATTGAACTTATATTTCCAAATTAATTTAAAAGAAAAAAAAATTTAAGTATGAAAAAAACTACAAATATGTTAGTATTTGATTTTGCAAAAATAAAGTCAAACTAAAATTTCCAGCTACAGACTTTTTGTTTAACAGTGAACAGTGCCAGTACAGTGGTCTATATTTTTAATAGAAATCATATATATATATTTACAATTGAAACATTACCCCTTTAAAACAACTTATAAGTAATTACAATTTTCTAAAACTTGTATTTAAAAACTTCTAAGAAAATAATATGTTATTTCTGCCTTAGAATTGCTGCCTTTAAATCTCAGAAATACATTCACTGGAAGCCCTCATTCTCCAGAATCTTATTAGGAATTCATTTTTTGAATGAAAGTGCCATTATTTCATGAGTTGTCAATCATCTTGACATTGCCTTTGATTCGTCTGATGTTCATTGTCTTAGTTTTGAATAGTTCCACTATTTTTATAGTTGGATGGATACTGAAACTTTCCTAAGTTTACAAAGAAAACAAATACTTTCCTACACCCACATGTGGCCCACCAAATATTCAGTAATCTAGTTTCTCTCCATTTGCTCATACGTGGTTTCTTAAGAATTTCACTCTCTAAATATTTTGGGGGGGAGGGAAATTATTCTTTTATAATGAAAAATCAATAAAGAGTATAATATAAATTAATTTGTTTTCACAAATACTTCTCTGCAAGGTTTATTATATAGCATCAGATGTCCTTAATTTACCTTATAATTTCCCCCAGTCAGAATTTCAATGAGCACCACCAGATGCATCATCATTTATGAGTTTCTCACACCTGTATAATCTTTAATTACAGCTGAGTTTAAATAATACAAGTGGAACATCCATACATGTAACTGTAGTCAGTGCAACTACAACCATAGCAGCACAAACAATACCTAAGTTATTTCTGGTACCCATTGAATTTATCAAAATTTTCTTCAAAACTTCAAAAAGCTAGGACATGGTATATTCCATATTATTATATGTATGCGATTTCCTGGCATTGAAGCTATAATACATTAAAAATTAAGCAATATGAAAGGTGTGTCAGGTGTTGAGTTTATGACTTGTATTACTTGTATTGGAAATGCACTGATTTTCAAATGTACGATGGCACATAAGGGACTTGATACTGACATAAAGGAAAGAAAGGAAACTCCAGGTCAGAGGCTGTATCTGCACATATGTACTCTATCTAATGCATAAACTCACACCTATCAGGGGGACATAATAAAAAGGAATTTACTGAAATTCCCTTGTTATCCTAAAAGAAGAAAAAAAGATTAATTTGAAACATTTTTAGAGTGAAAGTAAGAGATATAAAAAGCTTCAGCTTTGCTATAACTGCTAAAAGCACTGAAGTAAGCTATGACTGTCTATTGGTACAAAGAGGAATATTCAACCTCACTAATAATTTCAAAAAGATAATATTTAAACTCATTAATGGTTTAGTCAATAGTTCTATGTCATAAACTGAAACAAAGCTTTTTTTTATCTTCAAATACCAGGCGACATTACATTTGTTAAGAAATGTTTGGAAACAGCTTATTTCAGCCAGCTAAGCCATGAAAGTACAAGAAACTAACTACATGCTGCTTTTACCCTCTTTGAAGTTTTGACATTTTCTTTTGTGATAAATGGAAAGGGCAGCAGTCTTCTGAAAAAATATGATTTTGAGCTGGAATGCGGCATGCGTTCACCTGGGACCTGCTAGGAGATTGGGAATTGAACTGCTAGAGGTACCTTGGGAGATTCAGTCACAAAGGACAGAAAAGAAAAAAAAAACTTTTCCTAGACACATCTTCTAGGTGACTCATAGTTTGCAACATAAGATATTGATTCTGAAATACATTAATTTTTTATTTATGTACTTTAGGGAGTGAAATTCCACAGAGGCTTAAGATTTGTGCTGATTCAGAAGGCTTTTCTCCAGATCAGAGGCTTTTTGGAACTACAGTAATTCAGAAATGAAAGATTTTCTGGCTAGATTGACACCCATGTAAGATACTGAAGTCAGTGAGAAAATGCTTACACATTGATTTTTCTAGTGAAAAGCTGAAGGTCTTATATTCCTATATTAAACTTTCTTTGAAGTTCAATTATGTGAAAATTAAAGGCCTGATTTTCCCTTTTCATACAGTTAATTTTTTATATAAATGTGAGTACCCAAATAATTAAATTTATAAAAAAAATGAATACATGTTATCTGTTTAGAGGTACAACTGACAAGGTTAAAAGATAATGTAGTCTTCATGTGTACTCAGACTACTACGACTGCAGTTTCCTCTTCAACATGAAGCAAATTTTCTATAAAGGAAAGTGCAAGTAAGAATTGTCAACTGCTGGGGGGAAAAAAATCTCTTAATATTTTTTAGATATGTTGAAGCATATTTTCTTAGTGTTGGAAAGAAAGTTAACATGGTGCCAATAGCTGGCTATTTGTTCTGCATTCTTTTTTACAGCTATTCATCTTTTTAAAAGGAAACATGGTTGTTTCAGTATATTAGGTATGTTACAACCACTTCAAACATTTAAAAAAACTCTTCTAGAATAATATTAATGTTTGTGATTATTTTGTGCAATAGAAAGAGTCAGTGCAGATCTTTTGGAATTGGTAGAATATAAGTAATCAAGATTATTAACTTGAAGGACTACAAAAGAACATGGAAGTAGCAAAACCTATTTGACAATGAGAGATTAAAGGAAGTTTCTGCACTTCTTCTCCATGTGCTACGAATAACAGAGAGGTCTTGTCTGTAAGATCAAATTTGTGTATAGTTTCACCTCGTACTGACACGTAAAATACACCACATAAGGGAAGATTTGTTATAATTGTTCCCTCTTGGGATGTCTGTTTCAAGTTTACTGAGGAAGATTTCATATTACATTCTAGTTATTTCTTCTGATCAGACCCTGAGAAAATAAATATGCCGATATACTTTTTATTTAAACTTTGTAGATGACATGACATTATTTTTTTTCTGTACTTCTGTATAATAAATTAAATGTCTTCATGTCCCTGAACTAATCTACTTTCTTGACAAATTCTTAGAATAGACACTAAAGTCCAAGCAAAAGTTGCTATATATCATCAGTTGAAAAGAATAATGTACATCTGTATATTATGATATGAACATGGTAGTAAACAAGTTATTGAAGCATATTTAGTAGAAAATGGGTAAGCAACTTAAACATCAAATGCTTTCTGAATGGTAGCATTATTGATAGAAAAATTACTATTTTTTCAGTTACTGGAATTATTGAAAGAGAGTGAAAGAGTATTTCCATTGTAATGGTAATTATTGGAATTTTCACTATTTTAAGTAGGGTGAGAGACCACATTTTGCACTTCCAACTGCTGGTGCAGACTACCTGTTCAAAGGGTCGAAATATTTTGAAGGTGAGATTTTTCATTTTATGACTTACTGTGAAACGTGCTGCATTTCATGGTAAGGAACTATTTTCTTTTGGTTTTATTGGTGAAAAAAGCAACAAGCAAAACTATAAAAATTTCTGCCTGCCTTTCTCTCCAAATGATTAGAAAAAAGTTAAAAGAAAAAAAATATTTTCTTAAGGAATAAAATCAAATTGTGTCAAAACCAAATACAATTTCAACAAATGTAATCTTAAAGAAAAATGAGTAACTTTCTAAAAGTGTCTAGGTTCCTCTTTTTCTCAAGAAATGACAAAATATATTTCAGCCATTAGGTAAGGTAGTAAATTGCTTTGAAAGAAAATTATGTTCATTTTGCTGAATGCAGCATTCAGAAACTTAACAAGAATCAAAAATTTACATTAGGAAGAGGAGTATAAAACATTAACTTTTTTCCTTGAGTATGTAGAGCAGCAAAATCTTTTCCTCTTTTCTGTATCTCAAGGTGGTAATATTTTAGAATACTTCCTATTACTCCATTCTAGATATCTTAACATTTGCTTGAACAGCGTACCAAGCTAAATGGCTGCATCTCAAGGTTCAAACCAGGTATGGGCAATATGTCAGATACTGAAGAGATCAACTCTTTCTATTAGCTCTAAAAATCTCTTATAGGAAAGTTATGTAAAATATGAATCTTGCTTTCAAAGGCCACTGGTATGTCCTTTCTTACATTGATTCTATGCATTTTTGAATAGAAACAATTTTTACTTTCAATAATTGAATCATGACTGAGTTGAGCTCCTGCCTCGTTCCTAGAAAATCCACTGACTCATAGAGAGAGTTTGAAATAGAAGTTCAGATATGAAGCTGAAAGTGTTAAAAAGTAAGGTTATTCCATTCATGCTTAAAGATGAGTTGCATCAGAACTATTAGTAACAAAAAATTGGGTCTAATCAGCAATAAATCTCAAATACCTCTGAATCAATTGGACACCCTCCTCAGCTAGTTCAGAATTCACAATAGCTTTGGTGGACATAACATGGCAATGCATGATCAAGCAGTTTTCTGTTCAGGCCTGATAACACATTTCCTTATGTGTTCAACTCCCTATGCCTAAACAGAGTTAGGAACAGCTGTTAGCTCATAAGGAATTGCTAGCTTCTGTTAATCCTGATATGGATGAGATTTTCAAAGTAGTCATTCTTTGGAAATCATTCTTTGTTCCCAGGAAACTGTTTGCCACTCCCTTGACTCAGGCCAGGATTAAAACTGATTTTTAATTTTCTGTTGATAGCACTCAAAATGGAACATCTACATTAAGAGCACATTTTGCTGAATGCATATATTTTTTCATATAAGTATGGGATTGACACTTGAAGAGTGAGAAATGGAGAGAGGGAAGTCAAGGAAGAGAGAGAAAGAGAGAGAAAAGTGAACTTTTCCCACTAAATGTAACACTTAAGGACACATAAAATTCTCCTCCCTTTACTTACATCACAAAGTAAAGTGTTCTTTCCTTCTCTTTTCCTAATAATTTCAGAGACTTTTAGTCAATCATCTTTACTATAAATTTCTTTAAATTGTAACTGAATAGTCTTCCAGACTATAGAAGGCCAATTTGTCATTGAAATTTTGGGATCATTTCCTCTCTGATGAAATTAGTAGTTATCAGGTTTTCAAAGGGCTAACAAAATATGGGGTTTTTTTGTTCTCAGCTGAAACACCAGCTTATCAGCAATATTTCAAAAACTCTATAGCAAAATATATATTCCTGTATATCCATGTTCCTGAATTTGCTCTTTCTCAACCATGTCTCTGAGAATATGATTATCTGCATATGTGTGTTTTATTGAGTATTTGGACCTTAAATTTCTTGTTTATGGCCCTTGAACGTAGAGATCTTACATGCAGGCACATTTTGAACTAATGAACTGAGCTCTTAAATCGGCTTCATTTTTGGACTCTGAGTGTATATTTGCATCTTCACCTGCAAAATCCTACACATACGAAGTTGCTTGCTTAGGTTGCCAAAGTTTTGCAAGAAGCAGTTGGTTATTCAGCCAAGCTAGAACACGGTAGGACTTTAAGAGAAAGCACGAGAGTGAAGAATCTAACACTCCATCCTCATTGATGGTGGTTTTCACATTCATATTCATGTCACAAATGTCCCTCTAGTCCATTTTTCCTTGTCCTTATTTTCTTGTGTGATTCTTAATCACACTCTTCTATTCCACCCTTCAACATTTAATTCTGAGGTTTTTATATTGAGAAGGTGATTTGTTTTGACCAGCAGCTCATTCTATTTATACATTCCTGCTAGTTTTCTTATTATTAATACTCTAATCATGACTGTTTAACTGTTCTGTCCATTATTTTATCCATTAATTATTGTCCTGTCCATTATTTTATCAATGCTTAATTTTTTATTTTCCAAGTTCTTCCATTTTTTCATCAGCAGAGTTATATTAGCCTGCACATTTGCTCCACCTGCTCTGGTGTGGGGCTCCTCCACAGGGTGCAGGAGGATCTCTGTGGTCCTCCATGGGCTCCAAGTTGCCTGACCATGATCAGTACCAGAGGCTGCAGGGAAATCTCAGCTCGTGTGCATGGAACACCTCCTCCCCCTCCTTCTGCACCGACCTTGGTGTCTGCAGAGTTGTTCTTCTCACATCTTCTCACTCTGCTCTTTGGCTGAAATTAAAACTATGCCACCGCTTTTTGTTTTGATTTCTTAAGTCTGTTACCACAGAGGGGTTACCACCATTTCAAACTGCCCCAGCCTTGGTCAGCAGTGCATCCATTTTTGGAGCCATCAGGGATTGGCTTTCCTGGGCCCTAAGAAAGCTTCTAGCAGATTCTAACAAGAGCCACCCCTGCAGCCTCTTATGCTGCCAAAAACCAGCAAACCGAAAATACATATCTTCTTTGACATTATCAGATTTTACAATTAATGTCCTTACAACAGAATAGCTGAAAACATTAAATATAAAAGAAAATTTATAGCTTAATTTCATGAAAAGTTTCAGGGATAACCACTTAAGTCCTGGAATATTTTAAGAAGATTTAGAAGCAGCAGTTTCTCTGCAACTCAGCTTGACACAAAGCTGATTATTATCTTAAGGGGTTTTTTATTATATCTACATATCTACGTAAAAGAGTTAGGCAAGCATGTCTTTTTTTCTTTTTTTTTTTAAGGAAAGATTCATATGCAGACATGAAAATAATTTAGCACAATTAAATTACTGTGATGGAAGGTTTGAAAAAAGATGGAAACATTTATTTTTTGAGGAGGAACAAAAACGATGAATGACATTGATCTAATTAAACTCCGTAGGTGGAAGAACTATGCTACTGTGAAAGCAGTATTTGAAAATCTTTTCTTCATACAGAAAATTTGGAATAAAAGTTGGTGATGCTAAGCTATGATGGACATGTTTGGTGTCAATGCAGAGAAAATAAAAAGAATAGAAAGAAATAAAGGAATGATGCCTGTAGGATTATTGTTCACAAGATATCTTGCCTGATTTCTTTCTGCAGATTTCCTGCATGGTGTTTTTCAATACAGTTTCCTGAACTGATTTATATCTATCTACTTTCCCATTTTCAGTAAAATGATATAATTTTTTCCCTTTGAATCTAGACCATGTCCAGATACTTTTGAGTGCTTGTCTCTGTAGGATATAACTGCCATATCAAAAGTTTCTTAGGCTAGTTTTAAAAAACTTGTTAACTTGCATTACAGATAAAAAAAGTTTTGACTTAACCAGACAGACATGATGTATAAAGTAGTGAAAGAATTGTACTGTGGGATGTTTTCTTTTGTGTATGTGTGGGTTAGTATCTTAATTTCTTGTTATATACATAAGGTCAGACAAAATCAATCAGAGAGAGACAAATTGTCCTGTAATGTATTCTGCTGCAAATCCTTGAGGTCAAACAGGGTATTAACGAGCCTTCATTTCCTTCACAAGGCTGTACTGATAAGTTAATTTTGCCAATGCATTTGGTGAAAAATACCTTAGTATTATGGTTGATGGGAAAAGAATAAAGTAGAACATGACTAGATGTAGAATCATTAAGGTATGAAAAGATTCTTAACATCAGAGTGCAACTGTTAACCTAACACTGCCAAGTCCACCACTAAACTCCATCCCATATGTCACATCTACATTTTATTTAAGTATGTCCAAGGATGAAGACTCGCCACTTTCCTGAGCAGTTCATTCTAATGAATTTGATAACTCTTTCTGTAAAGAATTTTTTCCTAATATCCGACCTAAACCTCCCTTGGTGCAACTTTAGGCCATTTCCTCCTGTCCTATCACATGCTAATTTGGAGAAGAGACAAACACTCACCTCACTACAACCTTCTTTCAGGTAGTTATAGATAGCAGAAAGATCTCTCCTGAGCCTCCTTTTCTCCTGGCTAAACAACCCCAATTCCTTCTGCTTCTCCTCTTAAGACTTTTGCTTCAGACCATTCAATCAGCTTCTTTGGTCTTCTCTGGACCTTCCCCAGCAGCCTCCATATGGTTCTTGAAGAGAAGGGCCCAAAATCGAGCACCATATTAGAGGTGCTGCCTCACTAATAGTGTGTACAGGGAAACAATCACTGCTCTGGTCCTGCTGGCCTCAATTTTTGTGACAAAGGCCAGGATGTCATTGACCTTCTTGGTCACTGGGCACAGGCTGGCTCATGTTCAGCCAGCTGTTCAACTCTCAGGTCTTTCCCCACTTGGCCACTTTCCAATTACTCTGCCCCCAGCCTGTAGTGCTGCATGGGTTTGCTGTGACCAGAGTGAAGGATCTGGCACTTGCTCTTGTTGAGCAACTTACAGTTGACCTCAGGCCACCAATGCAGCCTCTTCATTTCCTTCTCTCGAGGCGTCCTACTCTCCAGCACACCAACACTCCCACAACTTCCTTTGATCTTCAAATATACTGAGGGTATGCTCACTTCCCTCATCCAGATCATTGATGAAGGTGTTAAAGAGGACTGGCCACAGTAAAGAGACCTTGATAACTCATCATTGTTGGCCAGCCAACTGACTTTAAAGCCATTCTCTACTACTGTCTGCGTTTGGCCACTCAGCCAGTTGCTTACCCAGAAAAAAATACACTTGTGTAAACCACGAGCAGCCAGTTTCTCTAGGATAGTGTTGTGGAAAGCAGTGTCAGAGGCTTAACTAAAGTTCAGGCAACCAACATCCACAGCCTTTCTTCTATCCTATACACAGATGTAGTGGTTTAGGTTTGCCAATTTGAATTTCCTGGCTACTGCGCAAAATAATGTGGCGGGTTTAGAGCTGGCCAAACTCACCAGTTCACTTACTCATTTCCTGCTGTGAATTATGGATTAGGAGGAGGGCAAAACCAGGCTCAAAACTTAAGACTATGAAGAAAGCTTTATTAACAGAACTAAAAGAATAGGAAAAAAAAGAAAATCAGAAGGGAACCTCCAGAACACTTTCCCTCCTCTTGCTCAACTTCTTTCCTCTCTCAACTGACAGCATAGAGACAAAACCTGAGATTTTAAATCAGTCATCACTTCTACAATCTTTCCTAAGTTTTTATAGGGAGAGTAGTTTTTTTCGCCATGTCATGAAAATGTCTCCACAGGAACACAGTCTTCTTGTGGCCTTTCATTTTCACAAATAGCTATTGTGAAGCTCCTCCAATTCTCACAGCTTTCTCACAGCTGAATGAATAGGCCATGTCAGCTTATGGGGTATTATTTTTTTAAGGATGAGCTGTTCAAAGGGAACAGCTTCATTTATTTCTGTGATCATCTTCATGTCCAGAAACAGAGGGTGTCCTCTCCCTAGGAGCATGTGGTCTTCTTCAATCTCATCTCTCTTTCTCTCTGTTCAAGCTTCTCATGGAGTCACTGCTTCTTCCACATGTGCATTGCTTAATTATGGTTGCCTTGGCTCAGGTCTACAGTTTGAACACTCCATCCCCCCATACTTTTCTCATGAATTAAAGGGAATATGGTAATATATCATAGTCATCTTCATGGCATTACCAAAAGAACTTTCAATCTCAATACTAGGGCATCTCCTCATTCTCCTTCCGTCTGGAACTTGACTCCTTCTTTACTGACCTTGGTGTCTTCATGTTGTCTTTCTACGAGTCGTCACTCTGTCTCTCACCCAATGGAAAAGTTGTGATCTGCAGGTCTCGTCTGTGCACTGGAAGGGTTAACACTTCACCCAGGCCAGCAGATGTTGGTGGGCAGTGGCCCAAGCACAAATCCACGGTGATGGATTTCAGCCACTCTGGGATCCTCCCTCTGCCACAGGGGGGGCCCCAGCAGACGTGGGGCTTGGCCTGGCCTAGGCTCAGCAGCTCCAGGGCAGGGCTGGAGGCCAGGGGAGCCGAAGCTGAGCCAGGTCACAGCTGCTGAGATCTCAGTAACATCAGGTCCTGCCCCTGCCCCTCCGGGCTGTGCTGAGCTGGGATCCAGCCCGGCCCGGCCCGGCCACGCAGGCCACAGCAGAGCAGGGCCAGCCCCACCAGAGCCCAGTCACCTTCTAAGGCCAGAAGCAAAAATGGCCTTTTCAGGCTTCCTGGGTTTTAAAATGTGGTATTCACAGAGGCAGACCCAGCTTCTCAATGGTTTAAAAAGCTGTCAGTTCTCAGAACTAGACAGCTATTGGCCTTTTCCAGGCACAGAGGAAGTTCCCAGCAGCTTCCCTCAGGAAAGTTGTTTCTCAGGAAAGTGGTTTTCTTCCTTCTTCCTAAATATCAACCAATGCAAAACCAGCACGACAGATTATGATGTATGTGAAGGAATACATGACTAGGGTGACAACAGAAAAGCTATGGGCCAGATGTTACCAGAGATGAAAAAACGGTCTGGAATTATCAAGAGCTCATGAACTGTAAGTTACTGGTAACAATATAAACTCAGAAGGTGAGAAAACCTCATTTTTAGGAGCAAAAAGAAAAAAAATGTAAGTATCTAAAACATATTAAAAGCCATGTACACAGTAAAGTTGAAAATAACAGAGAGCTGCAAACTAATGGAGAAAACCCAGTATTTATGAAGACAGGTTATCAATGGACTTAGGTGGGAAAAGAAGAACAAATTATCATCATTGATATGGCCATCCAGACAAAGCGAAAGAAGAAATTCTCACCATGACAATAATTGCATTCCTGGGAAAAACATCAGGAGGCTCACAGCTTGTCATAGCCATGCTCCACAGTCTCTTATAATCTGTACACAGGAGCAGCCCAAAGGTGAATGCAATGGAAAGGAAACATGAGAGATACTAGAACAGCAAACTTTTCAGTGCAACAATGTTTAAGACAGACATTTCACAGTACTTAAGTAATTCAGACTGTGAACATTAACACCATCATAGCTGGTTAGTTTTTATTAAATTGTTGAGATATTATGTAGAGTAAAAATTAAAAAATCATTATGCAATAATACCTTTTGTTTTTTTTACACAAGCACAATTTCATATTCACTTTCTGATCTCAGAGATTTTTTCTTGACCTTCTACAGTCTTTGTAGTTAGTATTACTTAACTCTGAAGAAATTACAGTAAAGGCCGATGAATTACAGAATGTCTTAAATATAACCAAACGAAAGAGAGGGAACAAGTGGTTTAAATTTTTAAAAACTAAATTTTAAAATCAATGGCTTTGGAAATTTATTTTACAGATAGTTATTGTCAGGATGAAAGATAGTACTTTTCAGAAAATGATCAGGATACAATTTTCATTATAATGTCAAGAACAACTCAATAGTTCCTCTTGTGAATGTGAAAGGACTTAACATGAATCATTCCCCTCAAAAATCTCTGATGACCGAGAAACATTACAGCTCACAACTTAAATGTTTAATAGGTGATATTATTGACATAAATTAGTGTAGAATCACTAGAATCACTAGAATCACTGTATATTCAAGTCTCCATACAAGCTCTCTGAGTTTGCATTAAGTATGAACAACAGTAAAAACAGCTTTAAAAAGAACAAGCAATTATTCACCAGAGGCAATATTGCTCCGAGTATCTGTATGACTAGAGGAATTTTCTGGCATTTAATATGTTGGAAACTATGAATATTTCTTGTGGGGAGAAAACCAGAAGTATAGAAGTGAGAAAACCATGAAATGAGATGCAGACAGTTTAATAAGTAATGTGAAAGCTGTGCACATAAGCAAGACAAAGCAAGGAATTAATTCATTGCTTCCCATAGGGAGGGCAGGTGTTCAGGCAGTCCAAGGAAAGCTCTACTCACACAGAACAGTTTCTTGGGAAGACAAATGCCATCACTCCAAATGTCCCTCATTTTCTGCCTTCCTCTCTCATATATATATACACTGAGCATGATGCCATATGTTATATCTCTGTGACCAGCTGGGGTCAGCTGTCATGGCTGTGTCCCTGCAAAACTTATTGTGCATCCCCTGTCCCCTCACTGGTGGGCTGGGATGAGAAGCAGAAAAGACCTTGGTGATGTGCAGCCACTCAGTAATAATTATCAATACTGTCTTCAGCCCAAATCCAAGCCATAGCTCATAGTCCCATAGCAGATACTGAGAAGAACAAGAGACATCAAGACATCTATTTTTACTGCCTCAGATTAGTAGAAGATATTTCCTTTAAAACTCAGTTACAAAAACATAGACATAAATACACCAAACCCTATAAATACTTATAATTAAATTAGAATATGTAGAATAGTAACTTTATATTTAAGCAGTAAATAAGTATTAATAACCTTAAAATATCTGATTTAAAATAGGTGGCCTACTTGCTATTGAATGTGAAGCCTGAAAACACTTGTGTGCCTCTGGTGTTGATAGCTCTATTAAGCATAAAAATAGTATACATCAAATATTTACTCCTATACTAATAAACAATTTAAGAATTGCTCAGACTTAGGCCTAGAAATATACTTCACAATAAATACAAGGAAGAACAATCCTCTGTGTGCTTTAATTTAATTTTTAAATTGTCAGTTTACTTCTCTGTTTTAACTATAATAACTTTTTGTTATTAGAGAACTTAGTGTCACATGTCTTTGTTTTAAAGACTGAATAAATTTGTAGGACAAGGGAAGGAGCTTGCTCATATTTCACAGCAATTTCAGCTAATATCCATGCCCAGATGCTGGGCTTCCTTACCCAGTACACAGGTCCTCTACTCTCTGGAGAGTCCAGCTTGATGCTGCACAGTCATCTCAGAAGCACTTCTGTAATCATATATTTGTACAAATGCTTGGTCTGCCTAATATCCATTCTCGCAGACTGTGCTCTCCCAACCACTGGCTCAGGAATTGCATCATTCCAGGTACAGGTCTTCTTTCACTCTTCAAATGGTCCTTGTTGATGTTTGGTAGTGGATTAAATACACTGACATGCATGCAGGACTGAATTCATTGAGGAAATGCACATACTTCTAGATAATCCTAGCTCTTGGCATTTAGACCTCTCATGCTTGCACCTACACCCTGGTCTCTCCAGTACTGGCATAGAAGCCTGTAAGTTCTGTTGTTCATGGTGTCTCCAGCTGCCTACACTCATACCTTTTTACACATTTTATATTGCATATATATTGACACCCCAGTCCCTCCATTTGTTAACATCAAGGCTGTTTCACCCTGGGGAAGTTCTGATTCTTTTTGGATGTCAAAAAAAAGGCATAAAAACTTGCAAAGCAAATAAATACTATCTCTATTTATGAGATAAATATTTACAGATACTATTTACAGATAAATACTGATATTTATCGGTAGCCCAGAAAGGGTAACAGGTAGGAGTAAAATCTTATGTCACTTCTGATGCTGGGAACATGGATGATAAGACTTTGACTGACACTTAGAATCCCAAGATGATAAAATCTTGAGTGTATCTCTGGTCAGGGCACAGTATGCTGCACAGATTCTATCTGTGATGTGGTTGGAGCATTAAACTCCGTAAGTATTCTTATGGGTTCTTGTTCACAAAACAGGTCCATAAATCACAGACATCAGTCAAATCTGGAATATGGGCACAATTTTGAACATTCCCTTGGACAATACACTTGAATGTTCTTATAAAATTGACTTGAACAAATTCTTACTATATTTCAAAAGGAAAATACAATATGTATACAGTTATGTTAAATGCACATTGTAAGTATATTGAATAATTATGTAGTGATTATGTATACAAAAGTTATACTATTGATTGAGTTTACCTTGATTAAGTAGTGGTCAGGTATTATCCATGACACAGATATATATGACCCTAGATTAGCCATTGTATGGATCACTGTTGTCTTCTAAGCTGAATACTAGACAGATCAAGACATCTGACTTGAGGTGTCTCTTCCAGTTCCTACCACTCACATACTTTTCAGCTCTCACATGTAGGATAGAATGAGATTACAAAGGAAAAAAATTAAGAAATAGAAATAGTTCATAAGACAGTACAGACTGCTGCCCTCAGGTGTAGGGCTCTGTCAGACAGGTTGATTGGCTGACTGCAGGCTTACAAAACATTAACACTTTAGGGTCCTTGACCCACTTTTACCATACTTATTCTTCACCTGAATATTCCACAAAATTCCCTCAAATATCCCACAGTAAGTTTTATACAGTTCCAGAAGCTACAGCAAATATACCAAAATATTCATGTAAGTATGGTTTCCTCCTTTGTATGAGTGATGAATTTTGGCCAACCCTCTTCAAGACAGTGCCTGAGCTTCTCCCCTCACTGGCTGATAGATTCTGATCTTCTATGATGTCCCTGTTGCCACACAATACTTAATGTTCGTGCAACTCTGATCTATGGGCATAATTAAGCATTTTCCTTTTTATTTGCTTTTGTGTTGTACTGAACAGTCTTTAACCAGATAATGGAAAGGACCAAATATTTTGACATTTCTTATATCCTCACACTCTGGTCAACACCAAATGTGCAAGCAGCTGTTGACCTGCAGATCCCTGTCACATCTCAAGATATTTCCCTTCATCAACAAGATTAAGAAGAAAAACACCTGATCCCTCTATGCCCTTTGCTGTCACCTCTAGAGACATGCAAGCAAGCTCTGTGCTCTCCAGGCTTTCCCATGGCAGTGTCAGCACCTACATGGAAGATGAGCAGAGTGTAATGGTCTGAGGTCTGGATATGGATTGGCAGACTAGATTGTCCTTAGTCTGAGCCCCAGCAAACAGGAAACCTTTCTATGTCAGGTCAGACAGTGGGGCCTTACATCTGATATAGGGAGGGATTTCTTTGGTTTTCATTCATGCCACACTCATTAAGATTTTTGTCAACAAAAATCGCACTTAACATGTTCAGTCTGTAAGGTTTATTTAAAACAGATTCAGATTTGGTCTTTTCCTGTCAGGCCATATGTTTTGGTATTTTATAAATAAAATATATACATTTTAATAAAATGTTGTCTGTCCTTACAGGCAAAATCCTTGCTCCTCAGATCTAAGGGATTTTAATGGACAGATAGCCTCTTAATTGTGCATTAAGAACCAAAGCAGCATTGTAAAACCCCCAAAGCAGACTGTACTCTTGATTCTGCTGGAAGAAAAATGGAGTTAGTATAGATCAATGTTAGTCTCTGAAATGCTGAGCTTATACTTAAAATGTTTATCATCTGAACAAATTGTGTAGGAGATTTGAGGTTTTACTGAGGTACACAGCACTACATTTTTATACTTTAAATTGCTCTGTTTGAAGTGTTTTGAAATAGAAAATGACTAGCTGCATGAAAAAGGGATAATGTTAATGAGATGAGGCCAAAGTACTGAAATATTAAACAAGAATGGTAAAAGAAATACCCTCAAGTATTTGTGATGAATAGTCAGAAGTCAGATCCAGTTATGCTCTCATTTATAAGAATGAAATAATATCTTCTTAGGATTGGTTAATCAATGTCATATTTCATATATAATAATTTCAAAAGTATGATACCACAATAACTAATAATCTGCAGTATATTCATGTCCATATATAGCAAATGTATTGAGAAATTTTTCACTCATTTCACGCATTCAGTTATTTGTTGTCTCCTGATATTTTAGTGATTCCACTGCTTATGGTATCATTTAAAGAATTTGAGTGTTTTTTGAGAAAGAAAGCCCTAATCAATCTCTGCACGTAGCTGTAACCTCAGGCAAAATTAACACTGCAGAAATATGTGAACCTTTTTGGTCCTTTCAGTATGCTACACAACAAGATGTGATGCTTCTGGGGCAATCTTGGGTAGATTTGTGCCTGCTATATATTTCTCTCCTCCTAAGTTTTTGCTGTTTCTTTGCAATACCTAAAACTTTTGCTAGTTTAAATCCTTCATGTCAATCTTTTCAGATGATTATATATTTTCTTCAGGCGATTTCTTTAGTCACTGTTTCTATCTTCTGAGAATTTTTTTTACTTACATGTTTGTTTGTTTGTTTGCTTACTACATGAATTGTTGGAATTTTAGAAATGTTGAAAAGCTCCCACTGAAGCCTGTGGATGATATTAGCTCCTCTCCAGACTCATGTAATTGTTTCTATAGAAAGGGCTGCTTCAAGAGTCTTGCATGCTAACTGCAGAATCTTCTTGACACAGCAACAGATAGGTGGAAGGAAAGAGAAACTAGTCCTATTTTCCAGGTCTCCCAGCTGGGGCATGAAGAATCACAGTAAAATATATAGTGCTACACAAAATAGACTAAATTGTCTATATTCACCTTAGTGAATTCAGCCCATAGCCTGACATCACTGTTAATTTCATGTTAGTGTGTTTGTTTTTCATAAAAGAAGATGCCATATCATCTAGTCCAGTCCCTGGTTCCTCACTACTGTTTGAAAATTTCATCTTTCAGTCTCTCTCTTTGACATTTCTTTCAATTTTTTCTTTTATATTCTTTTCTGTCTTACACTTTTAAATCAACCTCTCACAGCTAGGATCCTACTAAATTTCAGATAAATACTAGAAATTCAGATTTCAGCAGCATTAATCATGAGTACTGAAAAAGTAGAACAAATTACATAAATGTAATTTATGCTAAGACATTTAAATTTGAAGAATGTATATTAGCAAGAATAAAGTCTGAACAAGTCCTTCAGTCTCCAGTGGGAGTTTTCCCATAATATCTGTAATTCCCCAAATGGCATCCAGAAGCTAAAATTTATGTCATGATTGAATAAAGCAAAATTTAAGCAAAACAGTGCACTCACATTGCAAAATGTCCATCTTGAATACTCCAGCTGTATTATCTCACATTACGGGTGTCTTGAGTTCAAAATCTTTTCTCCGATAACAAGGGGTGTTTTCACAGTCATTTCCATAAGGATTATGCAGGACAAAAGAAATAGTATCCTGTAGGTAAAGTTACTAATATTACAGTTCCTAGTAAATGATGTGAAATTCCACTTCTCATATTAGAAGCATCAAAAACACTTATTCAGCAGTCCATTTGCTAAAACTTGTATAGGTTGAAGAGTTACTGAAAAGCTAGTAAAGATGATTAAACAGAAAAATACCAAAGCCTTTGCTTATGCTTAATCAATATTAAAGGCCTGGATGCTATGGATAAATTATTAATTCTGAGTTTTCCATTAGTAAAAATTTTGTAACTTGTCTTTTGGCTAATAAAACATTAGACAATATTCTAGTAAAAGTCTGAGGAGAAGTATAATTTTTGATACATATTATAATCTAGTAGAAATAGAAATTACTTTCAAGGTGATGATATTCTTCGAGATTATTTAAAACACAGAAATGGGATTTAAGATATGATGAATAAAAGGAAAATTATTGGTTGTTATACATAGTTCATTCTAAATATTCTATTAATTTTATATTGCAGATATCTGTCATAGGAAAATACTATTATCTATTTAATTACTTCAAGATGAGAGAAGTGACAGTACATCAAAATTTAGAATTGAGTGAAAGTAGCAAGGGCAATGTTGATGAAAAGCCCAAATCATAAACACTGCCTAACAGAACCAAACATGATTTCCTAATCACTAGTACAGCGGAAAGAATATAACCAAATGCATAATGAAGGAACAGTGTCCAGGCAAATATATGTGGTCTTGAAAATGAAAAAGAAAACATAATGGCCCAAATCCAACTTGCTTTCTTACATGGCTAATTCTGCTGCAGTTCATTTGCCTTTCAGGTATTTTTTTTCCTCAATATCTCCATCTAATTAATACTAGGTATTTCTTACAAATGCCTGAAAAATCTTAGGTCCCTTTGAACATGGGAAAAATTATGTTTTCTCTAAGTAAAGAGATAGACCCAGGACAACAATAGGATTCCAATATTTTCAGGTTTATACTCAAATCTTCCATCCTGTCAAACCCTTCTTAATGGAATACCTTACACATTGCTGCCAAATATGGACATATTACAGAATGCAACTCACAATGCAACTCATGCATAAAATAATTAGTATGGTAAATCAAACACTAGACAGTGAATCTTTAGGTTACAAAAAAGTATAAAAGAAGCGTAGAGGTACCTTGGCCATCCAAAGTGGAAGTATGAATCTCCAGATACACAGATGAAGATTTACCTGTGGCTAAAGAATAAAAGCCCTTGGGCAGAAGTCAGACATTAGCAGCCACTGTAGTAATATCTGTGGTTTTTCTCTCTGTCTTAGCAGGGTTGATATTGTGCATGACTAGCTCTTAGGATTAAATCAAAAGGAAAGAAAGACAAGCTTTGAACGGGTATTGATAAAGGATGTTAAACAGCAGTCATGAGGAGGACAAGGAGATAAATTTTTGTGTTGGTGATGAAAAGAATGATGAACCAACAATACCCAAAGATTAAAGTTTTAAGTGACATCCAAAAGCATTGGGCCACAGTATTATTCCATTTTTGGATAGCAGTTGTGAAACAGATAGACAAAATAGCCTTTTTGATATACTTCAACTTAAAGAGGAAAAATTGATCTCATTTACTGCATTAAACAAAGTGGCAGATGGCTGGTGTACCAAAACATTTCAAAATTTCTTTAGAACAGGCCATTGAGATACGGATAGCCAGCAGGACTCTCTAATTTTCCATTGGACTCAAAAACTCATCAGTTGCAGCCCAGCTAGTTCAGGGCTACAATCAATTTTAGATTGACAATACAGGGCATGAGATTGTTGTGAATTTAGCCAATCTGGATTTGTTTCATCTGTGTTAAAAACTGTGTTGCAAACAGGAAATTTCTGCCTAAGTTGTTTTTGTATTGGTTGAGTTTATAGGAAGAGTGGTAATTCTCTGTGAATGAACTAGCTGTGACCCTGGAACAAAAAAGCAGAGAAATGAGATGATACCACAGGTATCTTGGTCCCACATACTATTCTCAGCTTCTGATCACTGCAGCAGTACAATTTTGTGAATCTGATTAAACCAGTTTCATTGATAACAAGTGGAACAGAAAAGATCAGTCTTTAGGAAACAAAGAAAAGAGAGGCAACTCAAATTGTATTCAGTAAGGATAAAAATGGACCCAAGTAGCCCAAGCTGATGAGGAAGAAAGCCACAAAATAAATGCCATACTGTTCGTGATTCAGGACTCATGATTTTGAACATGCTATGCCTGTGTTTCTAAGAATGGCATTGTTTCAAGGACTTCTCCCAGCTTAGTGAAATAAGCAATGAAATATGTAATAAGTAAGTAATTGCAAGAAAAGAGAAGTAGTCTTGTGCTTAAGCTAGCTAAAGAGGACAGGGAAGTTTAAATCTTTAGAAAGGGGTGTTTATCAACATTTGAAACATAAAAACTACTTCAAAAACCTTCAGCAGACAACCAACAAGGCTTTGGGATCTGTGTATCTTTCACTAGCTTCCTGAGGAACTGAAAGCAATGGGTGAAATCCCTTCCTTGGAAGTTCTAGCTCCATAAATAATATTTTTAAATTATACTGCAGTCTAGCATAAAAAACCCAATACATACATACATAAGAAAGTCCTTTTGCTTCAAGTGTTTGAGATGATTTCAGAAGTCAGCAGCTAGATTACAAAGCAGTACTGCTGGATAATTAACAATATAGATTATATCGAAATTTCATTAAGATGGACTAAAAAGATTTTTTTTCATATCTAATATCTATGTGTTTCATGGCTTTTAAATGTTTGAGACTTTTTTAAAAACACATAATATAGTAGATTCTTCAAATTTTCATTAATATATAATCTGTAGGACTATAGGAAGATTAAATATATAGTCCTGGGTCTTCTCTTTTTTTCCTGAGGAATTTAACTTTGGTCAATCATCTTTATTTATTTAACCTGCAGGAAGAGATTTTCTCATTTCAAGTTTAAATCACATACTTTATGTATGGGATTCTGTTGTTTATATAAATTTCTATTTATTAATTTAATACAATTTAATTTTAGATAAATTAAAGATACTAATGCCATAGCCTAATTAAGAAATTCTTATTAAAGTATTCTGATATATATTAAAGTATATATTAAAGTATTCTGATATATCTCATGTCACTGCTAGTAGAATCATGCTGCTGTCTTATTTAAAATGAGCCATCAATCAAACATGGAGACAATAACAAACACTACACTGACAGTTTTCTGACCCAGATAACCTCAAAATGAAATATTAGAATACAGAGTGGTAAAAATTGGTAAGATCTGATAATTTTCTGTATGAGCATGACAATGAATTTACTGGCTAATGTATAATAATAACATGCATAAGCATTTTTTTATTCTTTGTATAAATAATGAAATGCTGCTGGTGTGAGTTTTGTCTGTTTTCCAAGAAAGGTTTATTTCACTTTACTTATTTCTTATGGGTTTAGACTCATTCTTTAAAAATTTTCATACACGAGCTAATTAATAGAAATTAAGAACTGTGCTTAAATTGGATGTTTAACTCTGTATTTTGTTTGTTCCCATATTTGAATGACTACAAAATACGACTGTTAAAATCTTGGAAAGTTATTTTTATCTCCTTGAATTGAGGAAATTAATGTGTTTATGATAGAATTTAAAGCATCCAACTTCAAATGTCAAAGCATGACATAGAGGACAAAATGTTTCTGTGTTCTACAGCCCAATGCATCCTTTTACATATTCACATCCATAGAAGGCATACAGAGGTCTTCCAATATGTAAGGAAACAAACACCAAGGAAATAGACATAGCAGAGTCAACTTGAGCTTGATATAGAATTTCACTGCGAGGTTTAAATCTGGGGCAGTTTCTATACTTACAAAAAATTTTGAATTAATTTATCAAACAATGTAGAAAATGAGACTATTATTTAAGGTTTTTATAAAGTGTTTCATAATACATCTTGCAAAGTTCAATTACAGCAAGAGGAATACAATTACCTCAAACAAATACATTACAATCAAACCTTCAATGTAATGAGAGAGGAATGCCATTGTGTCACAGAGACAGCACTGAGATTGCAAATAATCTAGGTGTTGCCTAAAAATTACATAAATTCTTCATTCAGATATCAGAAAAGAAGATAATTTTGAACACAGGGCAAAAATAGAAAAACTAAGGGAAGTGGAAGCATACCTATGGAACTGTGATATGTTTGACTGTATTTCAGAGTACTCCCATAATACTAAAATATATTACAAAGCTACTGAGGCTTTTAGAAGGAGATCATAATAAATCTATTTATTTAGTCATGGTTATAACCCTGCTGAATTTCCAATGTGGTGAACTCCTAAAAAATCTGTCTTAGGACTACTCATATTAATATAAAAATTTTTGTTAACATTGTTGATGGAAGAAGAATGATAATGTACTTAATGATAACATAAAATTAAAAAGAATGAACAAGATATGAGAGAACTGGAATATTATTCATGATGGGATGGATAATCTTTAGGGATGGAAAAAGAAGAATGAAACTCAGTGGAACAATATCTAGTTCTTTTATTGATGCTAATAAGAACAGGGGACTCATTGGATTAAACCAGAGGAGGAATAAGACCATTATTTATGAATTGATAATCAGGTGGTTGTAAACTACCAACCTGATGAAGCTTTGAAAGTAAACAAATATAATGTTTGTATATAGGAAACACAATATAGATATCAGGTAATATCACTGTCAATCCACAAAGTATTAATTGCTACTCATCTATGTAGTATGGACTACTTTTTAACCAATATTTGAAAAACATATATTTGAGCCAGAACAAATGCAGGAAACGCCTATTAGAAACTGTAGGGTAAAGAAAGGCTTTTAGAAAAGGAGAAATAAGTCTAAAAATTATTCCTTATGTAAAGTTGTAAAGGAATGTAGATTTCTTTCTATCGTTAAACTAGGGATGCAAATAAAAAGAGCTAAAGGAAAATGAAGACAGCAAAATAATACAAACTGACAGTGGATAAACTCAAAGTTGTTTCTAAGCGAATAAAAATAAGAAATGAAGCACAGAATTATGAAAAACAGCATCAAGTGTGACTAGTGTAGCAAGACAGGGAATTGGCCATACCTCTTGCCAGAATTTACATCTGCTGCACAAGACCGTCTCTAGACGGGAGACTAGACAAGCATAGATGCTGTCTGTCTCAAATTGGACACATTTGTGTTGTAAGTGGGGTGGGACTTCTAAAAATGGGCAGCATTTTCCTTTTAACTAAACCTGTAAAATTATGACTGGTAGCTGTCTCCTGCTCCACACAAAATGAGTTGATTCATCAGAATCCAGTTCCTATAGTTGTTCACCACATTTGAAAATAAAACATATTCACACTTTTCCCCCTTTACTGCCAACATACACAAAGCATTAAATGACAGTATCATGTAGTTAGGAAAACTCTTTTATCCTAGTAGCTCATAGTTTCAGTTTGAGTTTCAAATGTATTTGCAAAAATAATCTTCCACTGTATTTTCCCTTTACTATTTTGGTTCATGTATTAAAATAAATAAATAAAACAATCAGGCTTTAATTCAGCTACTCAGGCACTTTTACTCAGGGACTGAAAATAAGTAATGACTTAGGAGAGATAGAAAAGCACTGAGAATGTCACAGAAATTTCTGGTAGGTTCCTCTATCAGGATATTCTAATACAATAATTTGCTTTTTATTTATTCATGGTCTGTTTTACTGGCAAAAAAAGAAGGGGCAAGCAAGACTCCACCCAGCAGCCATATTATGAAATGAAACTTACAGAGATTTATTTTAATAAATGGATAAGATACTATTATATAAAGTATACTGTAAAAGTTCAAACATCCTGCATATCATCCTTACATATGGATATGTAAGACCCCATAAGTAAGTTGTTCATCTATTTTAAATAGATAATTTAAATAACTTAGAAAAATCTAATGCTGATGAAATGTGTCTGGGGGCATTTTAAATTTCAGGTTACTTTAAATTCTTAAAAAGTCTTGATAGCATAAACAATTATCACATTTGTGTCTTAGCTGGAATCACTGAACAGTAGTCAAAAGAAGACAGTTTTTTCTGTTCATTTTTAATATACTCTAAAGCACATGGCGTTCTGTACTCTTACAAAATGTGATACTGTAATTAATGAAACTGGCGAAACTCATAAATAAAAAGAGTGGGTTTTATATTCTCTTGCAATTTTTGCAAGGAAAACAAGGCAAGAGCTTTGCTTTAAAAGTTTTCAGACCACTGTCTATGCTTTTCAGTTACCTGAGAATTTGTTGCACCACTTTTTCATCCACTATTATCATCAATCAGGCATGAAAAATCCAATGACCCATGCAACCATAAATGTAGCACTGATTATTCAGGTTTTTCTGTTATAATGTTCAGCATGGATATTGGCAAAATCTAACTCCAATTCCACTTCATTTTTGGGAGAAGAGACTTAAAAAAAATAAAATATTTTTCAGTGTGGGAACCCAGGACGTCCTTCTGACAGTCCTGGGTGATCTGAGCCCAGGCCAGGGGGGTTTAAAGCCCTGGCTGGGGGGTCAGAGACCCTGGCATGAATTCAGAAATTATTGTGGCTTTGAGTTTGATCCATGGAACAAATTACCACCACTGTATGAAGAAGTAAAAGTCACAAAAGTGTAGATTTAGGATTCTTATTACAGTGAGCTGGGAGGCAAGATGGAGGGAACTGGGCATTGTCCTGTCCTCCTTCCTTCTTCTTCCCAGCCTCCATCTTTTGGGTGATGGTGGCACTCTGGCATTGGTGTAAAGCAAAAGGACTAACATAAAGTGAAGGTCTAACATAGGTGATAGCTATTGGAAAGTAATTGTAAATAAAATATACGTAGTTTATAGTATAAAAGAGGGCACCAGCCCCAGGGGAGGGCAGAGAGTGCCTTGGTCTGGTCTGCTGAACAGACCTTTGCAGATCAAGCTGAAAATGTTTTTCTGATAAACAACAATAAACAACCTTGAGACCGAAAGCTGAAGACTTCAGACTTGTTCTTGGACAGCCAGGTTGGAGAAAAGGGACTTTTTACATGTCTTGGGGTCATCTTGACTGCAGGAAACCGTGAGATTTGAGGTTGTAGATGCTTTCAATCATAAAAGTGAAGACTAGCAATTTTTTTTCCCACTAATTTGTTACTGGAATATCTTACAGAAGAAATAAAGGTGGACATTTTCTCAATGTCAAATGAACTTCAGTGAATGAAGTTTGTCTTTATTTCAGATGTAGAAGCGCACTGCACCATTGTGCTTAAATGTCAATGAACTACAAAAGCGTTTTTAAATACGCTGTGTATGAAGCTTTCTCTGAAGATAACCAATGTAAATGCTATTGGCAGATATGCCAGAGAACATTTCCATCCATACTTTGATTGTGAAGTTTTCTATAGTAGAGTTTTATCAATATTTCTGCACTCCATAAATTTTTCACATTTGGTATTTTTCCACTATGTTTATGTTTAAAATGTTTAAAATCAAGTCTAAAATGTTATTACCTGTCTTTCACCTAAAAAAAAAATCTGTATTTCTATTTTCAATAAAAGCCTTTAACATTCTTTGAAAATGAAAAATCTCTTAAAAAGAACACAAAACAAAACAAAATTAAAATCAGTTGAGAGTGTTAGTAAAATTTCAGGCAAAAAGAGGATTCATGACAATCATCCTGCTCCATATTCAGAGGTGGAACAAGATCTTCAGAATACAGCTTTGGAAATGACCTTAATGAACTCTTTCCTGAAATACAATTGATAAAACAATTGAGAAGGTGATTACAAATTCTTTATATGTTAAGCATATATTTGCTTCATCATCCCAGAAAAAGAAGTCCACAAAGGTAGTTTAAAATTACCTTTTTCCTCACTTTTCTGAATCACTCAGAAAGAAAGACAATAAAAATGGTAAGATCCTATAAAATAGTATTTTTATTGCTTATCTACAACAATGTCATTAATAACATTTTTAGAATTTACAAATATTTTGTTGCTTGCTAAATATGTTTTATTCCATACAAATAATTTAGTGTCTTGACAAAGAAGTCTCTCTAGAATATAGATAATTTACTTTTATTCTTAATTTAGGGTGCTGGATATGTGCCATGTTTGATAAATGAAGGGGGAACTGTAGACTGTAGAGGGACTTCTTAAGTATAGCAAATTTAAATGAAATTATACATGATGGAACCCACGAGAACTAATGCTGATTTACCAAGATTCTCTTGTTTATGAGCATGCTGATGAGGACAGCAGGATTTATCTTGTCTGTGATCTTGGCTATTTAATTCATTTTGTCTGTTGATGCACTTTAACATGAAATGCCTCCATAAAAAGCTTGAAATTAATTTGAAAGGGATTAATTTTGACTACTTTTAGGTGGGCTAATTAGGTGAAAATAAATTTTTCTCTCTTTGTCCCTTCAAAGGACGTTGATTGCATGTCACTGCAAATTAAATTCAGATTCAACTGGGAACTGCTAAATTTTGTCTGGATTTCTTTTTTCTGTGCCATTTAGCATATTTCACCTATAGGGAAAAAAGTTAATGATATTTTCTTAGTTATAGGTTTGGGGTTTTTTAAAGTAAATTATTATTATAAAAATAAAGCTTGTGTGTGTTTAATGTAGTAAATTTTCACATGACAGAGAAAGGAATTAATCTTCTGCAGTATTTAAAATGGAGTTCTGCTAGAAGATCCTTTGAAGTTTGAAATTTTAGAAAATTCCACATAGTAATTTAAAGCGAGGGAGAATGCAAAAAAACCCCACAACAAAACCCAGTCCACCAAAAATTCCCCAAACCAACAACAAAACAAAACACAAAACCCCCAGACTATCTCCAAACCAACCCTGAAAATAAATTTGGGTTATTACTACCATTCTCTATGCAATCCATTCCTTCTCAGAAATTCTCACCTGCTATAACCCCTGCTATCTAATAGACCCTGATGTGTCAAGACTTTCTACTTTCCTAAGCCTTGATAAGCTACCAGTCACTGGCCAAGGGCTGTGCACCAAGAAGGGAATGTGCAAACTCCAATGCTCTGTAACGTTGAGACACTTCAGGCTTCCTGCAAGGGAGCTGCAGTGAGTACTTAGTCTGTCCTTACACATCTTCTGTGAGTCAGTGCCTTACCAGCAGCGTGTATGACACTGAACAGCAGAGGGGAGCTTTTGGTGGTCATGATTCCAGTGTTGTTTCAGTGGCTTTATCAATACTTATGCATAGAATAAGTATTTGGAGACAAACTGAAAGAGGTCTAACCCTTTTCAGGTATGCTTTGAATATGCTTTGTGGATTTTCCACAGCTGAGAAATAAGAAAATAGTGATTAGACATATCTAGAACTGAGTTCTGGTCATAATACAGAATATCAAGAACTATGCATCTATTTTTCTGCAGACTTTCAAGTTCTTAGAAAACCCTCAGATTAAAGAAGAAGAATATCAGTGGGCATTTTGCTTCTGAGGAAAGTAAAAACTTAACTTTCTGTTTTTTCTAGTTCAACTTCTAAGAGAACACATTAGATCTAAATCTCAAACATTTTGATAAGAATATAACTACTTTGAAATGTAACATGTTGCATCAATTAGTTTCTTTGTGCCACATTTTGAATCTGTCCTAAAGCAAAACCCAGGATCTTTTTTCAGATTCTGAAGTATTTTAAAATGATGATCACTATGTTAGGTCTGTAATAAAAACTATATCAAATAGAGTTTGACAGATCTGCTTTATCATCAAGGCTTATAGCAACTTTGGATCTATAGCCAAGAAAAGGACTGTCTATAGTAAGAATGTTCTATTATCTCATCAAAAGCAGTTTTTCATATTTAAAGGGTATATTCTCTGGCATTTATTGCAATGCATTCCTTTTTTCATATTTCAAAATGTTGAACAACTTTTTAAAATTTCTACACCACTGGCTACTTGTAAGCCTGGATATCTGTAAGCTAAGCTGTTTCCCTTGATGTTTGGCATCTGAAGACCCTGAGAATTCATGTTCTATTTGGAGCTTAGCTCATCTCTAAATCTCTGAGGAAAACCCATCTGGATCTACCACTGCCAAATTTACTAAGCCTCTCACTTCAGATCAAACTTTGTGGCTTCCTTTCAATTCACAGAATTAGCCATGCATATTTGAACCTTCTAAAAAGCTAAAAATTGTCAGCATTCTCTTCAGATCCCCAAATGCTTCTAGTAGCAAAGACACTGACAAAAAGTTCAGTTTTACTAAGAAGCTGCTAGGAATTTTCTTGCTCACAGAGATGTTTTGTAATGAATTTTACCTAATTTTGATCAAAGGCATATTGCAAAATATGAGATTTTATATAAATGTAATATTGTATGTTTTTCTACAGTCCTAAATGATGAAGGCCTTGTGACATGATCTTTAGATATTAACATGAAAATTCCCCCTCCTCCCACCCCTAACATATCAGACATACCCATCTAACAAAAAAAGGAGCTTAATAAAATTTCCAGTCATCTGTTTAGCACTATGCCTTATACAATACAAAAAAATTAAAACGATGCATAGCAACTCATTAAACAGAGACCTCTAAACACACTGAAACAAATGGCTAAAATGTATTTAATACAACCATTTTGCTTCTTAGTAAAAAAATTCTTCTTCATTCTTTCTTCATCAGCATTCAGTATTTTTACAAATCACATCCTGGGGAAACTTCTCTGTTCTTCCAAAGCTGGAATAAGCTGTTTTGTGGAAGAGATTGTCATCAGTTGACTTATTTCATTTGCTTAGTGTTTTATCTCCTCAAGGTGGATGAGAAAATCACAGACAGAAAAAGTTTCTAATTTTTTATAATTTTATAATAATTATTTTAGAACCTGCACTGTAATATATGAGAGAAGAAGTTATTAATCTTAAGGCACTCCATGGCTATTTACATCACATTAGAGTAAAATCTCTTAAATGACAGCTTCACACCACAGCATACAACCATGATTCAGATACAAACATACCTTGACAGATCTAGAAATACTGTAACACGGGTGGCGATTTTTTATTTGGCAATAATAAATACAGTGTATTCAGAACGTTGATTAGACATGGCATATCATCCTTCATAAAAGCAATATCCTCAGGGTGGACAGTGAAGGTCTGGCAAGATTGTCCTTCCTTTAGTAAACCTAGAGTACACTGATAGTTCATCTTTTGTCTATTTACATATTTGTCCATCTTTCCAGAGGCACCTGTACAGGTGTCTGTAACAGTTTTTTTTTCATTTCAGTGCAAGATATCTGCCAAGAGAATGTGCATATAGGTGGTTAGTGTGCAAATTATTTGAAAACCTTCCCTGTTTCCTGAAGAAGCTCTCTCCTTTGAGACTTCATTGCCTCCTTATTTGAGGTGCATCACTTCTGGACAATAGTTGATTTGCGTAAGCCAAAAAAAAATACCTGAATAGAAAAGATGTGAAAAAATAGATTTTACATATGCATGCAGCTGCCAGTGAGGCAGAATATATTCTACTGGGCACATGGAAAACCCATTAAGAACAGTCATGATGTCAAAATACATTCATCTTAAGTTTGTAACTGGCAAACAGTGAATTCAATGCAAATTGTTACGTCAAGAACAAGAACATATATATGCATACACAGACATTTATCTGACATATGTGATATCAGTTCAAACTCATAAAAATACATTATAGTTTCCAGAAGCGCTTTTACATTTTTGTGAAAGGTGTAGATCTTGAGACTCAAATTATCAAGCTAACGTACATGAATAAATGATTTGGAATTTGGGGAAGACTGTACATTTGCCCAGTCCTGACTAAAATTGTATAAAAGAGTCAAATGAAGCCTCCATCAAGACTAAATTTATATCAAAATTTTAACTGAATTTTGAAATAACTACTGGTATGCCACACTCCTACTCAAAGACTAATACATTTCCCTGATCCCTCGTTTAATCTTATCTAAAAATCTCACTTTATTATCAACTCTTCATAGTGAGAAGAAAAGACTCCACAGATGTTTCCCAATGTAGCCACCAAATGTGATTTTTTTGACCTACCCCTAAGAAAATGCTCGAGACATTGTACTAACCTGCCCATACTGGGTTGCATGAACTCTCTGAATTTGTCTTGTCTTTTGGTATTTTAACCTGGTTTTAACCATCTTTTTTTTTTTAAATATGCTGACGTAGAGATTCAGAAGGACAGTGAATAAGTTAAAGTAACACAAGGAAAAAGGGTCTTAAACCAAATAGATTTTTTTTTCATTTGTTTAGGCTTGTTTTTAAATATTTTTCTTTTTTCTATTTTTTTTCAGTTTTAACTCTCTTATTGAGGAGGTTATTCCTAAGTTCATTCAAACTGAGTGTTGTAACTGGAAATCATCTGCATTTTTCTTACTATTAGTTTTTTTTAATTTTGATTAAACTCTCTACACTTTAAGTAGACCAATAATACATTATTATCTCCACAGATAAGCTGTCAGTCCTTTTATCTGGAAATCAATTGACACTTTGGATATTGCTTATGATAATTTGGTCAAAATAACACATACAAGGTTTCCCATTTTTGTTATGGACTCTAAATAGACATGATAACCTGGATTTTCATAGTAAAAGAACTGTAATGCCTTATATTATTCATGTGTAGGAAACTACTCCAAAATTATAATATTAGGAATAGACCCAGTACCATGCTGAAAACTCAGTATAACTGCAAAGCAAAATAATGAGTCAACTGAGTCTATTTATAGGCTCATTGTATCTTCTTCTCAAAACTGGATGTAAGCTGTTTGGGTACCTGTCACAACTAGAAGAGGCCAGTAGATTAATTGCTAGATTTGTCTTCTTGCACAAAATCCTCCTCTGAATGAGGAACAAGGTTTATTAGTTCAGAGGTACCACATGGAATTATTAATATGCACTTACATTTAAAACATACATTCATTTAAAATTAGGCTGATACTGTTCTCAATCCTAAAGCATCATTATATTTATGCTCATTATGCTTTGGTTAGTTATCTCCCACTGGAAGAAATACAAAATTCAATGTAGAATTCATTTCCAAATCCCATTTTTGTAATTCATTATTGCTGTGGCCAGGCCACCTCTTAATCTAAGCATATTTCTTTTCCTGACTGTATAATAGCTGTGCAACTCTGCTAGTTTATCCATGACAAATTAACCATAGGCATCATTAGATCATATACTAGTTTCATTTTTATCTGTATATAACCTGCAGGAGTATTAAAAATTACTTGCATCTATGCCAGATTCAAATAATAACTCTAAGAAACCAAGGTGATATGAAAATATTCAGAACCATGGGTTTAATTGAAAATCAATATTTTTTAATAATAAAGCCTGTCTTGTAGCCACTGAATCAGTCACTCGGGAAAGCTTCTGTTAAGTCCTAACTTCAGTATCAAGAATTAGTAGAAAAATTATACTTCCTATTCCATTATGCAAGCAGAAATTTACAGCAGTCGCTATTTAAAGAGAAAAGGTGCAAGGTGAAAAAAAATTATTTTGAATCACATTTCATCTTTCATTGAAAGCTGCATAGTCTGCATAACCAAACTCACAAAACTCACTTTTTTTGCTGACTATGTGCTCAGTAATTCAGCAGATTCAGAGCTTAGTTTTCCATAATTTCTAGGGAATTCTTCCCTAGGAAGAGTGGAGATGAAAAAAGAAAAAGTCATGTATATCTACATCATCTTAAAATATAATTTGCAAGAAAAAAAAATAGTGTTGCTTTTTTAAATGTAAAAAAAAGAAGTGGAAGTAGTGATAGCATTTTGCAATAGGAGGGGCAGAATGAGTTTACAGTTAACTTCTAGAATAATAAAAGGAAATTAGTGAATTTTAACCTGGCCAAATTACTAAAATTTATAGGATCCTGATTCCTTTGTAATGAATTCACATTTCCCATAAAATATGGTTTGAAATCTTATTTCCCCTAATATTTGCTGTGCAGACCTCAGAAAAACAAGTGAAACAGAACTCAAAGGTGATTTAAAGGTGATTTACAGCCTGTATCATAGAAGATAACTTCTTGGTTTAATAACATGAATATTCAACCCCCCCAAAAAATTAAATCAAAGTGTCATGTCATCAACAGTTGAGAAAAATATTGTTGATTCTGTTTTAATTAAGATTATATTTGCTCCATTTATGTAATAACAATTTAATGTTATTAAACTCCTCATTGATATCTAGACTGGTATTAAAATCTAGCAGTAAATCAGATGAAGTGAAGATTGTTGCTACAGGTTAGAGGCATGAAGGCAATTTGTCTTAAAAAGAGTATTGTATATTTAAATTTCATAAAATAGGGATCCAGAACTTTAGAGAAAGGTAGACTAAAGTCATATCTCAAATGTCATCTTCCATTAAAAAGGCAAAGAACTTATTGCAAAATTATATCCCAAGATATGTTTCCTTTTCTTGCTATTGTTGTCGTTATTATTAACAGTAAAGAAGTGCAAATATTTAGGTTCATAGTATAGCTCTATTAAGAAAACATTTGGAATCTTATGTTTTTGCTGTTTGAGTCAAAAACAGGAAAACGTTGCTTAAACTACTCCAAAAGTTTATGTCTTGTGTTTCAAAATTAAATAATAATTTATGGTATCATTTTACTCTGGAAAACATATTTTTTCATAGTATTTTAGAGCTTGCTAGTTTCGCTTCTTCATTAAATATAGCCATAACTTGAAAATATTATTTGGCTTCTACCTTGTAGATTTCTATTTCAGTTTATAAAAGTCCACAATGTTGACTTTATTGCATGCATGCTCTAATAACTGAACTGCTCTAGATGGCTTCATCAGCAACTGAAAGCAGTTAGTTGTTGACAAGGATGCTGGAATGCTGACAGTAGTGGTTTCCAGAGTGGTCCTGCACAGGATGTGAAGACAAGCCAGTTGCTATGAAGTTATTTTTAACATCTGAATATGCAAACAACATTTCTGGGAGGAGAAAAAACAGATTAAGAAATCAGCCCTAGAGGAAAAAAAACCAACATAAAAACATGTTTTATATTTTTTCAAATATAAAATTTGTATTGAAATAATACATTATGATATATATTACAAGAAGCCTGGGTAGTCTAGCAAGCTGTTGAATAATTTTTGTTTTAAAAATAATTCTCTGTAATACAAAACACCTTTAAAAGTACCAAAAATATTTTCTATGTAGGTTATTTCTGTTTTTCATTTTTTTCTTGACAGGGAAAAATGATAGTTTGAAAGGCAGCAGGGAACTACTGTGGCATGTTTATAATTGCCCTGAGGTTTGATTCCTTTTTAATACATTCTGAAAAGTCAGAATGCTGATCTGTGCTTCAGTAAACCAATCCCGTCCAAGTGTATGTCTTGTCAAGAGAGCAGAGACTTCTTTTTCCTTTTTGAATCTCCAGATCAACAGAGTCTTTAAACTTTAGGTTTCTTCATTTATAAAGGCTGACAGATCAGAAACTTGAAGTTGACTAACAACTATTTGAAAAGTACAACAAATAATACCCCAAAGAACAGCCAGAATTATGATAATTGACAGGCGTCATTTCCTGCACCAGTTTAAATGTACAAACAAGGAAATCTTGTTCACAAAACACAGGTTATTTCTGCACACTGAAAACTAAAGTCAGAACAGATTTTTTGTTTGCCAATTTTCATAATAACTTTTCAAGACTGTCTCACGCCATATTTCCAAAGAGTGCTACTTTTACAGCCCACATCATTCCTGTGCGTGGCTGAAGGTCGCTGGCTGCTGCTTGCGTGCATTGAGGAGAGCTAAGCAGAAGCACAATGTCTTGCAAGAGAATAGCAGATGGCAAATGCAGTCATTCAAAGGGGTCATGCAGAATCCCCCCATGCTGCTATAGCTAACTTGATAAGAAGATAATTATGTGTCCTGATTTTGGCATCTGTTTTCCTCAGCTTTTTCTGTTAGGTCTTTCTAATCCAGGTCACAGCATCACCGGGTGTGGGCCATGCCTCAGGCAGTAGAAGAAACATTTCGTAGTTGTTTAGCAAAGCTTTAGAAAGTGGAAGATGCTTGTCACCTTGTCACTAGCCTGGTTGCAGTTGGTGGAGGGCCTTGCTTTTCACAATATATGTCCTGGCCATGATTCCAGGTGCATGGAACTGAGATACAGCTCCTGCCATGCTGCAGTCTAATCCCACCCAGCCGTGGGACTGTCTGATCCTGATCCTCATCCACACGCTGCCATCCTGGCCTGGTTTCAGCTCAAGTTGTCCCAGGTTTGTGTCTGACCCCAACTCCTCTCTCACTGGAGCTGATCAGGACCCCAGCACTGGCCTCAACCTGCCTTGTCCCCAGGCAGGTGCCTTGTGCCTTGGCTGGGGCTGCCTGAGGAAGCCTGCCACGTTCCCTGCAACTGTTCTGACCCCATTAGTCCTGATTGCAAAAAATCAGTTTATGCATATCTGTTGTGTCAGCAATTAAGAACATTTTTCTCAGAATAAGGATGTAGAAATTTACCTGATCTACTTTTGAAAATCTAATTTACTATAAAGCGTGGGTTTTGTGTGAATAATTATGTTGAGAAGTATTATGTAAATATTATATGCATTATATATGTATATATATGTATAAACATAAAGTACAAGAAAATTGCAGATAAAAATTTCCGAATATTCTGACTTTATTATTTATGCCTGAGAAAACAGGCAATTTTATTTAAAAATAAAAATTCAGTCTTTATTGCTGTCCTTTGTTTTTTTGAGGACGGACAAGAGACAAAATATAGCTCTGTTTGAAGACAGATATCCAGAATTAAATGAAGTAATAGAAACAGAAAGATATTTTTTAATGAACAGCAAAAGACAGCAGGCTAATGAGTGCTAGGTTACAGCAGTGAAAGAAGCCAGTTTTTAGAAAGCAGTGATTCCACAATGCCTTTATTTCAGTTTTTATTTTATTTTATTTTATTTTATTTTAATTAATTTAATTTCATTTTTCTGCATGTTTCCAAAAAATAACATCTTGGAGGAATATGTTTTATATTTTGTTAATCACCTAGTAAAAGTTGGGTTAGTTTTGTTGGGGTTTTCTTCACTGTTGTATTGGCTGTCCTAAAATATAGACAATTTTAAATCTAAAAATCCAGAGTAGAATTTCCAAGAGACAGTGAGGAACATGGAACTGAAACTCAGACCAAACTGATTATTTCTTCTGCCCAGAGAAAGTGTCATGTTACAAATGTATGTTATATTTGGCTTTTCTGAGAAGCATGAGATAGAAAAAAAATACATAATTCAATGCTGAAACATAAGAGATATACTAATGTATGGAAGTACAGAAGTATCATACACATCAAAATATTTTTATACAATTCTTTATTTCATAGAGACGCTTTTTCAAAGGTTTTCTTCTCCTCAAACAAAATTAGTTTATTTTCTGACTCTTCAACATAAAAACCACAAACCCCACAAACCAAGAAACCAACCCAAAGCAGCACATGTAATTCTAAATAATGCAATGTGACAATGAAGTTACACAGCTAAAGCCTATGAATCCTATATTACATCTGAGCACCTCCTGGGTGGTAATGTGGCTTTGCTCATCATATAATTTAAATAACATGTGGCATTTTTGCACTTTGCCAAGATGCCCATCCTCTCATTTCTCATTGAAGCACATGCAATTCTTTGGAAGTGCCTTACAGGCCCGATTATTTCCTGTGTAAAAAGAAATTAAGAGTTATTTTGGATATGTTTTTATGCCTCATTTAATTCTGTGCTAAATATCTGTAGATTCTTAGTCACAGTGAAAATAATGCACCAGACCAGAGAGAGAAAAGGATTCTACCTTGTACTTTACAACAGAGAAATATTAACTGAAATTTTTTGGGGTGCATGACTAAGCCTCTTGTTTTGGCGGCCAAATGCAGGTTCTACCAAATGTTATATTCCTTTGGAATGCAGTAAATGAGAATTTAAATAATTTGGCATAAATATGGCAAAATAACTCTTGAGAAAATAATTTAAATCACTATTATTTAAACAAAAATGTCAAAGCTATTCAAGATTCTTAGGTTAAATGTACTATACATGAAAGTGTGTCAGGGTAGATAATGCACTAATAGTCAAAAAAGTCAAAATAGTATTTCAAATTTAGGATTGAATTTATAAAGCACTGTAAGTTTGTTTATAGTGTTAATGGCTAATGATGACATTGCCCTGTTTAAATGAAGTAACAGTACTCACACTGAATTTATGTTAAATATATCTAAGAGATTATATTTGTCATTCAATAACTCAGTATAGCTGGTGCATGAACTCTATTTTGAATCACCTTTGCATGCTACAGCTTCAATGCTCAGTATTGGTCATACATTTACCAAAACCTGGAATTTTCTGGGAAGCTTCACAGACCACTTGACCTTTTAATCACTTAATATTTTTCAGGACAGAGCTTAGCATCACTTTTGCTTGAAGTCTCATGACCTTTTAAACGATCTTTCTTTATCTCTGCCTGCCTTTCTATTATTTTATGTGAACCAGATACAAGGAACTAGTTATAAGCTATAATTCACTAGCTGGGTGAATATTTCCATTGAAAATGTATATGTGAGACTTCTTTCTGAGCTGTGCCTAGATTTTTAAAAACTATAAAAGTTTTTTTAAACATTTTTTAAACAAGTGAAAAATTAATCCAGGCTAAAAAAACCTACTTCAAGCTAAGTGAAGGAGCCATGCCACAATCAGCTTTTGATTCTGTGCTGCTGCTCTACTCCCCGAGTCACATTGAAATGACTGGATTCACAATTTTACTGTTTCAAAATTGTCTCAGTTTTGTCAGTTGGCTTTGTCTCTAGCAGCAATAATTATTGTCTTTTTTTTTTGTCATAAGGAAGGTAGGCAAGTATTTTATTTGTGGATGCCATCCATACTGCCAATGTAGGGGGCTTTTTCATTCTGTTTCTCATTCTTTTTCTATCTTGTTTTCCCATCACCTGTACCTTCCTCATATATAAAACACAGTGAAGAATGCATTGCTAATTCTTCTCCTGGTTTTTAATGTCTGCTTCTCTGCCTACTGAGTAGTTTTGACTAACTTCCAAGGACTGCAGCAAGAACCAAAGGATAACCATTCTAGAAATGTAGAAAAATCCTCAAATAAATGTTTAAAGAATGCATTTTAACGCTGAATTATCCAGGACTATAAACTCAAAAGTAATTTCTAGATTAGTTTGTAGTTAATCTGTAGTCTATAAAACTTGGTTAAGACCAAAAGGTTATTTATGTTAAGATAATCAGACTTTTTCCAATTAAAGAAAACTTTCATAAAATATTAGTCTCTGGGTTTTTTTATATTATTGTAACTTTCAGTTTTAAATAACTTGGAAAAAACCTTTACTTGAACTTCAACCTTGCTTTCATTTGATGCTTATTGAAGATATAACATTAGGAAGACTAATGTGCTGACTCCTGAGATCTCACATCATAAGATTTTAATGGCTTAGCATATAAATCCTACTGCCAAACACAGTAAATCATAGTTATATCCTAATCAGCCATGGTGAAGGGCAGTTCTTGTCCATGGTTAATTCAGATTTCTTCTTCCAATATTTTCAAACTGAGGCTCATTATGTTGTAATTGAGTGTTATGCTTATAGTGTTTCAGGGGAAAATACTTAAGTAAAGTATCTCAATTAACCAGTGAGTTCTGTCCGTGGAGAAAAAACAAATAGAAGAAATGGACAAGAAGATGAGTAGAGCCCACCATGGAATATGCAGTATGTCACCTTTCCAATATGTCAGAGGAAGGAAAGTACTCAGGGAACAGTCTTTGCCTTATGATGATAAGGAATGTTTTGTTCTTGATGACAGAGGGCATTTATCAGATCATTTTTACAGAAAGCAAAAGCACATGGCACTGAGAGAAGGACAAACCTCTGTCAAAGTAATCTAATTTTCAGTCTTACTCCACTGTTCAATGCAGCACCATTGTGCAGCTTCAGGCTAGTGTCTGTGCTACTGCTGCAAAATACTTTAGAACTGTTTTAGCCAAACAACTCTTTAACAATTTAATTTTATTTAGTACTGCCATTTCACCATGTGACACTCCTTTCCACTACTTTACTCTCTTAGTACTGTATTTTCCCACACCCAAGAGTCAAAGAAAACCTTATGATACATTTTCAAAATAATTTACCAGGCATGAAAGTGCCCCACTATGTGTACAAGTTCTGTTTTTAGTGTCCAAGCCTTCTTTTCCTTTTCAATATTTTGTTTTACTAGATCCAGAACATACAGAATGATGCACAGGTCATCGAGTCTTCATGAGTTCGTGACACCTCAAATTATTTTAGTAAAATTAAGTACCATACTTGCTTATCTTATGCCAACTGTTTTCTCAAGAGTTCATGGCTTTCTTATGAAAATGACTTGTTGATTATTTTGAAGTTACACAAATTATTCATGTAAACTCTTTATAACTACCCGTAAACTACTTTAGCAATTTTTATTCTAGGTCTTTATAGGACTTACAGATACATTTTAATTCATAATTAGTATATTATATTTATTATATTATATTAATTTCTCAGCAAAACCAAGTATACATATAATAGTATAGTTATATGAAAGTATCGTGTAAGAGGAGGACATCTCAAGTACCCTTGAGGATCACTGAGCCCAAGTCCCTGCTCCTAGAAGGATAATGATAATTTTCAGAATAAATAGTATATAGTGATGTAGTATTAGAATTAAGTTGTAGTAGTTTGATTAGCAAGTAATGTGAATGCCATGAAGGTAATCTGGGTGTAGAACTCAATTCTTAACACTTATGGAGATCAGAAGCATCTGATTTTTAAATGGTAGGCTTGACCTTTCCTGGACACCAGGTACCCAAAAGTGCTCTATCACTTCTCCTCAGCTGGACAGGGGAAGAAAAATAAAATGAAAGGGTTATAGATGAAGACAGGACAGGCACATCTCCCTCACCAATTATCATCATGGGCAAAACAGACTCAAGGAAAATAATTTAATCTATTGACAATCAAATCAAAGTAAGGTAATGAAAAATAAAATAAATCATATAAAAATTTCACCCCACCCCTCCTTTCTTTCCCAAATCCACTTCACATTCAATTTTCTGTATATCTCCTCCCCTATACTGTCACATGGGATCAGGAAATGTGAATTGTGGTCTCATTTTGTTTCTGCTGGTCCACCCTTCTGAGGGGGAAGACTCCTTATGCTCTTTCCCTGTTCTGTTGTAGAGTTGTCCCATAAGAGAGAGTCCTCCATGAACATCTCCTGTGTGAATCCTTCATGTGTGCTGCAGTTCTTCTCAGAGTGGAGATAATGCAGCTCTTCAGTAACAAAGTGCTCCAACATAGGCCCTTCCATGGGTCCACAAATCCTGTCATTACTCTGTTCCAGCACAGGTTTCCCATGTTTTCACAGGCCTCTTTTGGTGCATCCACCTGTTCAGTAGGGCTTCTCCAGGGCCTGCAGGTGCATCTCTGAACACCTGTGAGCCTTCATGGCCTGCAGGGACACAGCTGCTTCACCATGGTCTTCACCACAGGCTGCAAAGGAATCTCTTCTCTGGTACCTACAGCACCTTCTACCCCTCCATTCTTACTGACCTTGGAATATGCAGAGTTGCTCCTATAACACAGTCTAACCCCTCTCTTCAGCTCTGATTGCTGTTGCACAGGTTGTTTTCCACTCTTTAAATAAAATCATGCCACATTGAAGATCATTACACTGAAGAGTGATCTCCTATCAAACCTGTCACCGGTGTCATTAACAAATTGAATTTTTAAACAAAAATGCATGCTAGATAAAGAAAACTGTTTTCATTCACAGTAAATAATTTAGATAACTCCACATATAAATAAATCAGTCCTAGATTTTTTGTAATATTTTCTGGATGAGAAAACTTTTAATATAAAAAAGATCAGAATTTGAACATAACAGTACTTAATTTATTTAATAAAGTACTTACAGTTTAATGTATTTCACTGTCAAAATATGATTACATTACTCACATTAAGTGAAAATAAAAGACATAGAAGAGTTAGAAGGCATAATCAAATCTGTTTTTTATTTTAGAGGAAAACAAATTATTCAACCTAAACTCCGTATCTGATTTTTTTTTCCTGTGTGTATGTAAAGAAAAGTTGCATTTTTTTTCTTCTAGTTTCAGAGAGATAAATACAGAATAAGATAAGATGTATACCTGATGAACTTTCTAGCTATGGGGAAGGGAAGAAAGGAAAAACAAAGTTGTCTAGCTGGGCGAATCCATCAAGGAAATAAAAAAGTTTAGCATATCTGAGAAGGGAGCATTAAATATTCTTTTAATTTCTTCCCATTTGAGGATATTCGAAGTCTAAAGCTTTATTGCTAGACGTTAAGCCTTGGGAAAAGGCTTATTTTTATCAAAGGCATTTTTGGATAGATCATCTGAGTTATGCTACAGTATTTTATTTCCGTTATTGAAATCCTTTGAATCCAGCTGAGAAAAGTCTTGTTACTATTTCTCTGTTAGTTGGTCAAAACACATGAAAATAATGCTTAGAAAGAAGTTTCAGAGGATCAGAAATGAAAGGACACTTTCCAAAATCCTTCGCTCTTATTTCTGCTGACTTTCCAGCTACCATTCTACACATAACTGGGAAAGAAATGATAAATTGCCATGATACTGGAGCAAAAGTTATAAGCTCAACATTTTTGTGAGAAGAGGCTTCATTGTATACTTGATTGTAGAACTACATCGTTCTATATGAAGGTGTCTTAGGGTGATGTTACAGTGCTCATATTTCCAGTTGTGTGTTCTGTTTACGCTGGATA
>VWYI01011833.1:0-14372 GCA_013399455.1 Anthoscopus minutus
CTCCCAAATTTGCCCTAAACCAGGACAGCATCAAAGTGCAGTTTCTTCTCCTGATAAGAGAGCATTTGTTTTATTGTATTTCAACATGATTTGCTAATCCCAGACTGACAGGGCCAGGTTCTGAGCTGTGCCAGATGCTGCAGTCTCTGATTGCAGAAGGCTGTCTCATGCTCCATGGATGAGCTTAGATGAATGATCTGGATGTATCCATATATTGTGGACGCATCTGTAGTACCTTCCAGGACTTGATCCATGCAAGACCAATTCCAAAATAATAGAACTTTCTGCCAATAATCAGCAATTACTTGTTTATAGGAAGTCAAAGAAGGACTAGTGCCACCACAGATATGGCTGCATTCATATATGACAGTAAAACTTGGCACCCAAATGCCATTTTGTGCAGGAACAGTCTCTGGTGTTTGACCCAAGTGAGGGAGAAATTAATCTGGAAAATAATGAACACCACAAGCTTATTTTTCTCAGCAATGTTCATCATATCCCAGAGAGTATAGCTGATCACCTTCCCTCTCACTGTGCACACAGGCTGAGGAGCTGCAGGAATGTTTGTGCAACAAAGGATTTTTCTTCATCCCTTCCATCAATATGCCCTGGGGATCTGGAGTTTTCTTCAGAAAGCTTTTATCCTCTTGACCACTGCCTGGTTTGTTAGCTGTAATGTCTACCTGGCTGCCAACACTCCTCACTCCAGGAGTGGATGACATGAAAAGCTGTTAAAAATAATTTTAAAAGCCAATTTTGCCAAAGATTGACAGCATTTGTATGGCAAATCAGGTTTTAAACTGAACCAGTGAAACTGAAAATGTTTTCCCCTCTCACCTTGACATACTCCTCCCCTCACAAGTCTTATAAAATTCTCCTCTCAAGAGTTGTATACATTTTTTTCTTCAGAATAACTTCTCTTCACCCTCCTTCCCTAAGGAGGTTTGAACAAGAATTACGAATAGGGTCAATTATGAAACTGCTGGTACAGATGTGGGGTGAGATTTTAGAATCACAGAACAGTCTGGGTTGGAAGGGACATTAAAGACCATTCAGTTCCAACCCTCTGCCATGGACAGGTGCACCTTCCACTAGACCAGGTTGCTCCAAGCCCCATCCAACCTGGCCCTGAACACTTCCAGGGGTGGGACAGCCACAGCTTTTCTGGGAAACCTGTGCCAGGGCCTCACCACTGTCACAAGGAAGATGTATTTCTAATATCTAATCTAAAGTGTATTGAAGTCATTTAAGTTTTGCCTTTAAATGGTTTGCATCTCTTGTCTGGTTTAGCACTCAGATGCCATCCTTCCAATTTTTAGGTGCAACATTTCCATTTCTACTTTTTCTGCTGTCTTTTACTGTGTAAAGGGATTGTCTGTAGATACCCCAGGAGTTACCAAATTCTCCAGCTTCCTGTTGTGTGTTACCTCCCAGATGACTTTGTACTCATAAGGATTAAGAATGTAGCAGTTTAATAATTCACAGCCAGTGCAGTATTTCAGACAGACAGACATTGCTCTAGAGAACTAGAGAGAACAAATATATCTGTATTTTAACATATGACTGAGGGTAAGATCCAGAAGCTCACAAACTAGCAACGTTTACATCTCTATCTGGAAAAAACCCAGTTTGTCATTATGGAAAACAGAACATTATAATCTCAGATTTCCACAGAACTACTGAAAGTGAGAATGTAAGTTTTCCTCTTAGGAAATCAAGCTTAATGTATTCCAGTTTTTCGATTGGAAGAGATGAATGAAGCAGAGGTACTTGCTCTTGGGGGTTACTGAGCATATTCAGGCCTGACTGAACATCATGAATTTCAGAGGGATCTAAGCCATCCACAGTAATGGGCAATAAAAAGCTCAAAGCTGGTAAGAAGAGCATGTGGACTGGAGGAAAACAAAATCATGGAAGTGCTCAGACCTCATAGAGTATTAAAGAGGCAACTTCAGCTAAAGAAAGCAAGCCTAGTGACACTGTAAACCTGTTAGTGAAGATTGCTCTCCAGGAGGAAAGCCAAACAATACATATAGATAGATAGATAGATAGATAGAGAGTGGATGATACATAAGAATCAATTAGCATGTATAAACCTAAATCAGTGGTTCAGCTACATTAAAAGAATGTGATGATCCCACAATTAAATAAACAAATGTTAGAGATGAGGCGTTAATTTACATTCAATCAATCAATCAATCATCCTCCAACACACTGCCTCCTCTTCTCTTGCTATGTATATCAAGCCTTCAATTAAGAGACAATCCACTCAGTAATTTGAAATTTAAGAAAGACAGGTATGAACATTATTCCTGTGTCCTGAAGAGGTACAGAGCTATTAAGTGACTTAAATCACTTAAATAAAAAAGCCCACAGAGGACATGGTATTAAGTCACCTCAGTATCTGGGTTCCAGCCCAGCAATCTGATCCTGAGTAATCTTCACTGTAATGGCAACAGTGCCCTAAAAATTCTCTTCAAATCCTCATCTCCAAACCAGAGTTCAGAGGGTTAGGATTTTTAAAGGAATGCATTTTGAATATAGCTAAAAATCTGCCTAAGACAATTCACTTCTGCAAGTGAAAAAAATATATCATCCTAAAATAATTAGGAAGTAAATGTATTCTGGAAGAGTTCACAACCTTAAACTGAAAATGCTGACAGAGACCCTCCATAAGAGAAACACATGCTTAACCTCCAATGCCTCATCTTACAAAGGCAAGCAAGTAATAATAGACTTCTGGAAGGTTTATTAATAAGCCCAGCAGTTCCATGGCTGTTCAAACATCCAGTTTTCTCTACCCCTTCTGCTGTGGCTTTGGCAGAGCATCCTGGCAGCTCCTCTCTCAGGTGTTGAGATGAATAATGAGGGATGGACCACAATGCTATTTAAGATGATTTATTGCTCAAATCTCTCAGATAAGACATCAGTCTCAAAGGCATGAGATTTTGAGGAGCAGCAACAAGTCAGCCATAGCTCAAAGGTAGTTATGAGTTTCTTCACAAAGCAATATATAACATTTTGGTCCAATATAACAATTTGGTCCAAAAAATAGACAGTTGACATGAAGTTTGTTTTGATTTTAATAACTATCACCTTTACTAAGTTCTGCCACACTGCATTTGTCTTTTAACCAACAAACTGATAGGTCACATACCCTATTATAACTCATTACACATCTCTATTATAACTTCTAAATCCTTAGCTTACTGTATAAATCACACTATTACAATTGTAAACTTCTTACTATCTTACCTAATATAATTTCTTACTTACTTAAGGCATATTCTTACTTAAAACTATAGGTTTTATATAAGTTTATATAAAAATCTAAGTTTTTAATTTTTCTACTTTATTTCTGTTTATCTTAATCATTACATTAACCCAAGCTCTTTCCAAGGCAATCTTGACCAAGATGGGAAGGGATGGAAGAAATGCTTTCTTTAAAAACCCCCAGGGGCAGGCAATCCCAATGCCCCAGCAGGACTCTCAGAAGTGGCAAAATGGAATGGCAGGAATGAACAAAAACCCCAGGGTGGTAGAGGAGATGTATCAGACTCCACACCTGTAGCTGGAACTGTGGACATGTCTCCACAGGCAGGGGATGCGAAGCTACAGAGTAGTAAAACCTTGGAGAAGTGCCAAAGAAGCAGCGGGGAGGGGCAGCAGCAGGCTGGCATCAAGCAGGACAAGGAGAGGTGGGCTCAGGATCCTGGGCACCCAAGCAGATGGTGATAAGTTCTTCTTTTAGTGAGGTAGGTGTTAATAAGGTCCCAGTTCAACAGCTGCTCTCACAAGCAGAGGTTCACCCCACATCAGAAGAAACAGGACTGGGCTGGATGTCAGTGGCAGCAAATTGCCCTCCCCAAGCAGCAGCTCTGTGTGTCCTCAGAAGTGGAGAGAGAGACAGAGACAGAGATGATAGAAAGACAAGAGAAAAAGAGAGAGCTGCACCCCATCCAGTTTTTCCAATGTACAGAAACTTCAGGTAAAGAGAGAGTAGCCAGCTGTACCCCTCCGCCTGAACTGACAACTTCTTTTGTCTTCTGTTAAGTATCCAGTCATTATTGTCTTCTAGCAAGATGTAAGGGGAAAAATTGCTTAAGAGGTAAAAAAAAGCAAACCAAAAGGAGAAAACCCCTAAACCCCTAAAACCCGAACATTATGACATTGAGATAGGACGTCAAAGCCAGCTCCTTTCTGCTGATCACCCTAAGAGATGCCTTCTCAGGGCAATACAGAGGAGTAAGCAGGATCTTTAAGCAAAGAATACAGAGAGAGGACTCGTCAGCCTGATTGATGAAGCCAAGTTTAACCATGGATCAACTAGGCCAACAGCACAGCATCTGGGGGAGTTCGCATTCACTTGGTTGTGGTATTCTGGGACCACATTTGAACCACTTTCTGGGATTTCTCTCAATAGCTAAGGGAGTTCAACCTCTTGGTATAATCCCAATCTCCAGAGGTCCCAGAAATAACATCAGAAAACAGACAGAGCCTGAAGTCCTTCAGACCATATAGAGTGACTGGGATCCACCTTGGATACCTTCAGTGCTCTTCAGCACAGAATATATTTATTTTTGTTTTAAAAGTGTCCTTTGACTTTGTGGAAAGGTGCAAACCAGACTGCAACTGCAGACAAAGCATTTTGTTATCCTGGAGAGCACGATGGCAAGGATTTTTGTATTGTTAATATGGTTACATATGTTCTTTGTAGCACTGCTGGCTCAATTGATATCTAGGTTTCTCTTCCCTGCTTCCAAATTTTGGTACTTTTCTAAAAGTTTTGGAATGATAGTTACACCTCTGCAAACTGCAGCTCATAAATAAAACTAAAGAATTTCTGACACCATAATTTTCAAGAAGTTCTTACAGCATATTATCCTAGTAAAGGGGCAATCCATACATCTCTAACCAGAACTGTAGAGTTATCAGTGACTTTAACATGAGTCACATGTCTGTTTAATGGCCTTAGAAGTTGGCACACAGCTCTTCTGTTGCCACACCTCAGGGGTTCAAATTTAGTCAAAAGCACCATCAAAACCAGTGTGCCAGGAACTAACTGAATAATGAAATTTTCTCCATTTCTATGACAGAAAAGCTCTCTATTTGGACAGCATTATTTGCAGCCAATTATTCTGGTACTTCCAGAGGTGCTCCAGGGTGCTGTATTACTTCTCCACAAAGCTCAGAGATTTTCATTACGATAGTCTCTTTTAGTCTCCCAGTTCCTTTTCCTCACATAATGTTCACCCTGCAGTGCCATATGACAGGAACTCTAAGTGCTACCTGTTGCTCTGTATTACCTCTCATAGGACTGTGGAATCTGTCCCAACCAGGGAAAAAACAGCTTTTGATTCTTGGATTAGGACATGAAGTGCCAGTTTATTGTAACAGTGGAAGGGTGAAGAGGAGTAAATGGCATACTCAGAATGCCACTTTAGCACAAAGCTCAAGTGACACTGCCCTGAAGCAGGATTTGAAAATTTCAAAGTCCATCACTTCATAATTTTGGCTAGAACCTGCACTATTCTATTTGACATGTATTTCACTTTTGTAATGACTGTGGTTTGTCTCCAAGATTTCCATATCCCTGACATGCTTGCACTGGGATTACTAGTAGGTGGATCACAAATTTAGGTAGTCTCATATCTGTACAGTATTTAAAGTCAAGGAACACTGGGCTTGGCCAGTAAGACCATCACATCTGGTTTTATAATTTTCAATCATATCTGCCTACACCCTTTAACATAACCTTGAAGAAGAGACAAAATTCCACCTTGCCACTGTTGCAATAGGGAACAGAACTGTGACTTCAGATATTTTCATCCTGCTTGAGCAGAGAGATTGTACCAGATGACCTCACTAGTGGGTCCCTTTTAACCTTAATCATTCTTTCTAGTCTTAATCATGATTTTCAGTCTTCAGAGCAAGCCTGCTGGGTTTATAATGTTTTATTTAATTAAAATATGGCCCTGGATGTGCAGCTCAAACCCTGAAAATCAAAATGCATTTATTCCTTATTTACTCATTAAATGTAGAAGATTCCCCAGAAGGAGAGCTGCAGACAAAACACTTCTGTGAATATCCCATTTGTTACCTGTGACCAATTTAATTCAGCAAGCCCTAAACCACACGTCAGCCTGTACAGTATCATCAGCCATTACAGTATCATCAGGGCAGTTTATATTAACTGAAGCCAACTGAGAGTCCCTTCATCCTAAAGAGGACAAATATAAGCATTTTACTTCAGCTCAGCAGAACTCACAGTTCATCCTAACAAGAAGTAATGAATCCCAGTAGGTGTGAGTGAACCCAACCTCTTTAAATACTCATTTAACCCTACCACAGCTGGTAATCACACTTTTGGGGGTGAGGCTAGGTTGGATTTCTCTTTTCTGTTCTTCTCCAGGGTAGTCCTAGTGAAGTGCCCTTGGACTCTACTGAAGAGCCTAAGTGCTGGTAATGAAAGCCTCTAGATCTTTCTCATGCTGCTGCTAGAGCTGTAACTTTGAAGACCTCACTCTAAGAGCTTGAAATGTAAAAGCTGATTGGATGTGCTGGGCTACAATGCCCCAGGACAGCTAGTTCCCCTAAACAGTGCATGTGAGAAGGTGAAGTGAACCCATGCCAGGCTGCCTGTCTTGGAAAAGTAGAAACACTGAAGACAAGGCTATTTCCTTCCTGAAGCTTTCTGAGGTGGCTGTTAGAAGAACATCTCTTATGCAGTCACTGTCTTGAGCCCAGTCTCTAAATAATCTTCTAAAACAAACAGAGGAGGATTTTCATTCACTATCTCCATGTGTGCAAGGTGGGAAAAGTTAGTTAATTGCCTGCATATGAGAGGATTCAAGGTCTTCCATCAGAGCAGAGCACTAACTCCAGTGGGAACTAGCAGTTCTCTTCTTTCCTTCACTGAAACTGTGCTTAAACGTTCCCCAGTAATTAAGTATTCTTATGACTCTTAAAACATTTAAAGTTTCTTGAGGGAAGAAGGTGTGCAGAGGCCTTGATCCACTGTTTTTTTTATGTTTGGGGTTATATTTTTTTATGTAGGGGTTTGAACCACATCTTCTCCTCCCCTGCACTGTGTTCTTAGAACAAGGCTGTGGATACTCTTTTTCTCCAAATAAAATAAAAATTTACAAAACAGAGCAGTGTCTGTCAGAAAGAATGAGGGTGGAGACTGAGGGTGCCAGCATGGTGGCTTGTACCACTTTGGGACACTTTTGGAAATCATCACTCCTGTGATATACTAGATCCAATTTCAGAAAGAGTTCCACTCTCTCCTGTGGTTTCCACACAGCCAAGTAAGGCAAGTGTTCCTTGAGGCTGAGGGCTCATCATGCCCTCTAGCAAGGAGAGGGTGGGCAAAAACCCATTAGTAGAAAACAATAAGCCTCAGATTGAACAAGTTGCCAACATACTATTGATTGTGCTGTGGAGCACCACTGTGGGACTGTGTAGGCATCGCCATGGCCAGGAAGGGACCAAATGGATGATCTGATCATCTGCAACTTAAATTTAGCTGCAGTTCCAGAAGGATAGTCTGATAGCCTGCTTCCTAAGCCATTTCATTTACTGGACCCTAAAGGTCTCCCCAGGTCCTCGAGTTATTTTCTCTGACGGTATATTGTGCCTCATATACATTTCAGGCAGGTGCTGTTTATGATTCTGCCCCACATCCTGTATTCCCTGGCTGAGGCTGGAGACTTTTGAATTTAGAAGCAATTATTTATCTCTGCCTAAGAGAAACTTCTAAGTATGATCTAACTTAAATGCTTACCTATACAGCAGGCTGCACAGCTGAACTTGCCAAACATGAAGTAAAACAGGCACCAAACCCCTGCCTCATTTCTGAGGGAGGCTCACAGATGGTTTCTGAGCTTCTCAAATCTCTGCATTACAGGGAGCCTGGACATCTCTCCAGCAACTGAAATCTTGAGCAGGGAAGCAGGGTGGTAGCAAAAAGACAGAGCAGGGTGGTAGCAAAAGCAAAAAGCAGGGTGGTAGCAAAAAGACATAGTGAGGCCAAAGAAAACCTAGTGTCAGAAGCAGAGCTTTGAGTCTAGAAACATAATCAAAGCCTGGGGAAGAGCGTGGCAAATGCTGGGGTCAGCTGTGCAGGTACAGAGCAAAGTTGGACAGTCCCTGAGCAAAGCAACAGGCACTGCCCAGACCAAACCAAAGATCAGTGTCTGCTCAGCAGCTCAGGAGATATCAACTGACTCCTTCCACCGAAGTACAGACACAAAATGGAGTGGTCTTCACTGCTGAAAAACCCCATGGTCAAAACTATTGTGCAGCAGGATTTCTTCACCTTAGTATCACATGCATCAATCCTCTGCAAAACTACCAATCCAGCTCTTAAACCACCATGTTACTGCAAGAGGGAGTCAAAGAAATGGGTGTGCCCAGTGATGCCCTCGGCTTTTGGGTTTTCTATTCTGCATTGGTGTGTGGCTTTTTGTTCAGGGTTACTAAGATCCTTTCACAAGGTGATGAAGACACAACAGTCCTACTCCAATTGGAGACTCAAGGACATTTTTTCCAAACTTCAGGCTCGAAAGTATAAACAATGTGGAAGGAAGAGGGTGGGCAAGTGAGACTCCTGTATGCAAATGGACCGAAACATATAAAAAGTGTGTGATCTCGGGACTGCCTCCCCTCCCTTTGCCTCCATCTTGGAGCCATCCAGACAGAGCTCCAATTGGTTACACTGGTGCTGTCTGGGTGTGGCCTCTGAAGGCCTCAATAAATATTCTTTATTCTCCTTAACTCTGTCTAGCCTCTATTCCAGCTCTTCCAGGCATCACCAGAATAAGAAGAGCTTCAAGGTTCACACTACCCAAAAACATAACTGACAGCAGATGCATTATGGTATTTCTATGAGAATATAAATATATAATGAGGATTTCCCCTCATATTTTTATTTATTTAGGAAATTTTTAAGTTGAATTATGATGGAATCTCTCCATAGAACAGATGCTTCAGGAGTTGAGAGTACAGATTTCTCAGAAGTGCCACATTCAGAGCAAAGCATTACATTCTTGAAAGCTGATTTTGAGACAACTCTCCCAGACACAAGGTACTGGCTGAGGAAACAGTGAAACAGAAAATGAGACACTAGGCATTATGTGACATCAGGAAGCATATTTCTGTTTATTTGCCTTTCTTCAAGAGCTCTAAACTCACCATTAGGCAAAGGAGTGCATACAGGACGTACAAGAAAAAGATTAAAAGATTTCTTTATTATTGTATTCTGTGGCATGAAAGCCCACAGCCACTTGTATTTGTTTATTTGTTTGCTTTTTAAAGGATGTATTTCTACTCTGGCTGAGGTGTTACAGTTCAGAGAACAACCCATCATCTACAGGAAATCACTTTAGTAAATTAAAAGTGAACACAGCCATTTGCTGAGTGTTTTCCTGAACACTGCCAGTGTTTGTTCAGGAAAAATACTGCATTAATAGTATTTTTCCAGAGACTTGTGAATTTGTGAACCCCTAAGTTTATAAATAAATAGGAAATCCATCTGTAGAGTGACAGGGATGGGGAAAAGTGGTTGGAGTTGCTTTTCCCTCAGCAGATTCCTACCTGCTTAAACTTGTGTTTGCTCAGTACAGCTATGATGACCAGGCAAAGGTTCTGCCCAAGCACAGACAGCTTGCCCATAATCCACTGCCTCAGTAACTTTCATATATATTAAACCTCATCTTTTGTCTCCTAATGTCCTTCACATGATGCTCTGTCTGTTCACATCCACATTGTATGCTGATGAATTGGAACAGCCTCGGCCAAAATCAATGAAAATGCCTTCAGAATCAGAGTCAATTGACTCCAAAATCTGATCCACTATGTTCTCAGGGCTGGAAGAGGGAACTGGAAGTAAGGAAGTGTCTCTGTCTAGCTCAAAAGACCTGTGTGGGTCACCAATTGAGTGGAAGAGTCCTTTGTGTTGCTCAGCTGTGCTGAGTTTGCTGGAGCACTGCACTAACCCAGTGCTAGGCCTCTCCTGCTCTCCTGGCAGTGAGCTTTTCATGGTTGTCATGGAGCTCTTGGAACCATTGTCCATGATGGTGGTGAGGTTGGAGTACCCCTGGACCTCAAAGCAGGAGGTAATTTCTGAGACTGAGTGCCTTCGGATGCCAGTTCCATTGGCAGCTATGCTCTCAGTTTCATATTCGGCCACTGGCGTCAGCAGGGGATTGTTGTAGCTCTTTGATCGCACCACAGGGTTCTTGGCAAGGATGTCACCGGACTTCGAACGTCTGCAGAACCGCTTCTCTGTAAACAAAGATCCAGAGTAATGTCTGCAAAGTCTCCTATTATGGTACTAATAATTATGAGCACTCAAAAGAAATGTGGAGTCCTGAATATTCATAAGCTTTTCTTGAAAAAACTTTTCTAGAAGAAGACATTTTGCTGGTTTTGTAGATTTACAGGCTTCAGATATCCTAGATTTCTTTAGCATACTGAAGACCCCAAATCTATCTTTACAAATAATAACTGAGATTCCCTTATATTCACACAACTTCAGTAGCTGAAGTAAAACAATGAATTCAGGGGAAGAGGTGATAAACAGTTGTAAATACTTCCTTTAGACAAGAACAGAAAGTGCAATTCTGGTTTTTTTCCAGGCTATGAAAGCAATTACTCATTTCTAGTAGCAATTCTAGTAGGATTCTGAAATATAACTTTTCCACCCATCCTGGGAAAATAAAGTGTCTTAAGATTTGGAGCATGAGGATTAAGAGAGGCAGTTTTTCTACTAATTCTGGAAAAACTTTCAAAGTATTGTTCAGAGGTCACATGGAGGAGAGCACCAAGAGTGTCTGAAAATGTTAACTAGAATGCAGTGCCCACAGAAACATATTCAAGGGGGAGCAAATCTACATTCAATTCGGCAATGATTGCCTGAATGCTGTTAACCAAGTGGGATTTTCCCAAAAAATAAGCATCTGGTAACAGCAAGTGAGCATGGAGCTCCCTCTCTGACAGTTGTTTAGTGCTCGAGTGTCCTGGCAGTGTGAATAATATGACCATCATGAGCAAAACGACCACTGCCCAAACTCTGTGCAGGTCTCAATGCTCAGATTCACTTGTGCTATTAGAAGAACAAGTGGTGTGAGTAATAGGCCTCACTTTTGAAGCTTTCTTTCTGCTGTTCTCACTTTGCCATCCCATGAAAGAGGCACAACGGGAGCAGGGGATCAAATTACCCTTTGGAATTCAATCATAGCCACTGCAAATAAACTGTCTGCTTTAAATCAGGATGCTGGTATATGTTCCCTGCAAACTGTGAAATTTCCTTTATGTATTTCAATCTCAAAATTATGCTATTGTGTAATTATATGCTTACTTGGACACAAATTCCAATCATATGCTGTACTACTAAAGAAATCAGTTTCTGTATTTAAGATGGTATTTTGCAGTTGTGTCTGCTTCAGCAGTGAAATAATCTGATCCAAGTTCATTTTTGGACTTTCTCTTTGTTAGGAGTTTAAGCTGGCAAACAGAAAAGGTTCCTGGGGCTATGAACTCTGGTCACAATATGCAACATAGTAGCAAAATAGTTGAAGGGAATTAGATGCTGTAGTTTAAAAGAAGTAGCCACTTACACAGTCAGCTCACTTGGATCCAGGTTCAGTGATTACAGAAAAACACATTTCAGGAGTATTGATACATCTACAACCTAGACTGCAGCAACGGGAAGTACCCAGCCTACCAAAACCTTCCCATCTTCTGCAGTCATGTAATAAGACATTTGTTTACTAACAATTCATTTCACTGGTGCTTTATTCTCCTTGGGTGCATTTTTTTCTATCTTGACATACAAAAGCTTGAATTTAGAAAATGTCAATTTGGGGCTCCATTTAAATGCTTGTAGCCTTTTAATGACAAACTATGAATACAAAGCAGTAATCCTGAACAATTTTCCATAAATAACCAGCCTCTATTTATTCAAAAAAAGCTCTTTTGTTTCTTAAACACCTGCTATAACATAACCATTTTGCCATTCAGCTTCAATGAAAAATCAATTACTTTATTGACCATTTCTGACAAGCAAACAGATTGAATTGACTACAGAGAAAATGCACAATTTAACTTATTTTCCCTTCTGTCTGCTCTGTTCAGTCAGGCCAGTATTTACAATAAAATACTCAGGTACTACCACATTTCTTTTTTCTTTTACACTGGTAGTATCCTCCTTGTATTTTCAACAGATTGCATTGCTATGTAAGATATTCCACCTTCATCCTGGCTAAATCTTGCCATCACAGAAGTCACTGAAGGCTTCAGTGCTCCAAGAATCAGAAATTAAGCTGAAGGGAACTCAAGCTGCCACCAGGACAGCCCACATTTCCCCCTTGCTCCTTAGAGATGCTGATGTACATGACAGGTAAAAAGTGTTTCAGCAGTGAAGATTCAATAACCTCCAGAGGCAATTAATGTGAAATTAGAGATTTTTCCTTCCACGAAATATGAATTCCCCCTGCTATGTGAGACCCACTCTGTATTTCTTATTTCCATTAGAGAACAGCTTTGTTACCTTCTACTCTGCATAAAGCTTTTACATGCTTGAAGACTTATGTGTTAGTCTTCTCTAAGACAAATTCCTACTATCTTCCCTAATTTTAACAGCCTTTTACAATCTTTGTGTACTAATGAACACTAATGAAAACAAACTACAGAGAAGTGGCTTTTTACTTCTTCCTCTCACTGTCCACAAAGCATCCTGTGTTAAAGCTCTCTTGTTTAAAGGTAGAATGAAAATGCTAAACACATTCTAGGCTAATTTTACTGATTTTTATTACTAAGCACTCTTATGATAGTCTGTTTTCATCTTTTGCCACTGCAAGTTTCACTGTGACTCTGCACCTTGCAAAGAGCATGGTCTTAAAAAATGATGTATTCATGTGAGCTCTGGCAGTCACCTCTTGTGCAGGCCCTGGCCCTACATGGAGCAAGGTTTTGAGAAGTCCTCTGTGCTGTGCCAAATGGAGTCTGTGTTGTTCTTACCCAAGATACAGGCAGAGTGCGTGAAGGGTCCATCACTGGAATACAGACCATACGTGCCTAAGTAAGGAGAAACAACTTTCTGGATCAGGGATTCCAGTTTCAAATAATCTTCAGTCACACCTTTTGACTCATGAATCCCCTGGAAAAGAGGAAATATCCAGGATGAGCACTGGCCCTTTCAATCACAAGCTCTCCTAGCTCACCACAGCAACCAGAGAAGAGAAAGCATTTTCACTGAGTGAAAGCAAAGGTGCCCTGCAATGTGATCCTAGTTTGCTGGTACAGCCAATTCCTCTTCTGTAAAGCCAAGAGATGTGAATCAGACCAGAGCTACTTCCAGAACATTTAAATCTAGGAAAGTACATCCTACTTAATGCATGGCACTCAGGGAAGGAGACTTTATCTGTGAGGAGGAACTAAAAACATCCCTGAACTTCTTGCTATTGCAACCTTACAGTGACTTGCTGAATGATTTGGTACCACAGGGTGTCACTGCCATCTCAGAAATATCAACAGCATTAAGAAAAAGGTGAAACCGAGACCCTCAGAAATATTACTTCCAGGATATTTTCAACAACCAGTATTTATAGTAAAGAAGTTTGTTCTCTTCCCTCATCCCTCCCCTGGAACCTACCCTCTTCTAGGCAAAAGTCACATTAGCGTGGTAAAGAGTCATCCACAGGCAAAATGTTTAGCTTTTAGCTGTTAATTCCGTACTTCCACCCCCAAGCAGACTTGTTAGGCTGCAGAGGTGACAAAAACCGTTCAGAGTTGTATCCTCCCTTCAGCTTACAGTTGCAGACCATGTGCTCCAGGGTTGTCTGAGCAGAGTCCCGTACACTCATGAGTAGGATACCTCTTGCAATATGGAGTAAATACATATTTTCAATATCCTTGACGTATCATGTCGTAGAATTAAGATACTAAATGCCATACTCAGCAAGAACTCTGCCAGAATTTAGGAGACTTCATGGTGTATTCCTGAGTTATTATAAAAAGAAATTCAATGGTATGGAAGCTTCCGGAGAGCTATATAAAGATCAGATGAGTAAAATTGCAACACTTCCTTCAGCATGTTAAAGGATCCTGACATTCAGGATGTGTTCACAGCTCTGTATGTGTACTGGTTTGAGAACAAAACCAGTGAGAGACTCCAAGTCAGAAATACAATTTATTAGGAAAAGGGAAAAAGTAGGGAAAAAAAAGAAAGCCACTGACAAAGTCACAATGCAACCGGATATCCTGTTGGTGAGGGAGTTGGTAGCAGTCCAGTTAGAACGGTGGCTGCAGTCCTCCTGGAAGGTCCATTAGTGGTAGACAGGCCTGGTCTTTCTCTGGGAGTCCAGTGA
>VWYI01011834.1:0-13698 GCA_013399455.1 Anthoscopus minutus
ATGTGGCACTTAGTGCCATGGTCTTATTGTGATATTAGGGCATGGGTTGGACTGGATGGTCTTAGAGGTCTCTTCCAACCTAGTCATGCTCTTGAATGCTCTTGAATTCCGTTTAAAATAGGAGCATGAGGTATTTTGGAGGCACTTTGCTGTGATGGCTTTACTTATAAGGTTAAGAGATATAGGATATAGAGATGCAGGATATTAGAGATGTAGGATAATTAGAAGTGGGATGAACTTGAAAGACTGGATATGAGTCCACGAGTGAAGAAATATAATGAAGGAAGAAAATGACTATGTGTTCTTCTCACCTGTATTTAAAATGTTGAGTACAGAAATACATCACTGGTCTGTGTGGTGTTCTCCTCAATCTTTTTTTTTCTCCAAACATTATAATCTGAATTGTCCAGCTTATTTAAGCTTTAGGTTAATATAGTTTAAATTTTGAGATTTAAGTTACCGCTAATGCCTAACACTGACCTTATGCTGAGTGAATGAAAACATTTAGTATAACTCAAGATAACGCTTAGAAATGTAGAGATAGTATAATTTGCTATATCATATTTCCATATGGAATCAAAAACTTTCACCTGCCATCTGGTGGAAAAAAAATGAAAAGCTACAATATGTGAACCTCCTAACTAAGGACTACACCTGTTTTCTACTTGGTAGTAGTATAGAAATATGCAATGCTACTTCTTGTATAGAAGATTTTACACTTACATTCCTGACTTCTTTTCTGTGTATGCTACAACAATAATAATTTTTTCGTCCTGTTGTTCTTCCATATGAACAGGGCAAAAGAGTAATTGGGTTCATCAGTTCTTCATATTGGCTTGAACATAAACCATCAACCCTTCCTGATCAGAGCATGCTCGTAGGAAATAAAACAAAGCAGATATGATAGGAAAACATAAAAATGTATTGATTAAATCCTCTGGGAGATTTGGTTCTACAGTAATATTCAATCGCATGTCACCTGCAGTACACTAAATAAGTTATAAAAGTTTTCAATATTCCACATCACAAAATAAATCACAGAGGAAATCACTGACTGCAGTAGTTCCCTCTTAATCAGGAATATTGCTATAATGAGCACTATATTCTTTCATTAGAATTATGGTTTTGAAAATAGAGTAGGAGAAAGTTCTTATATTTGTTACTAGGAGAGGTTTCACTTCAGGCTGGGAAATTTGTACTACTTCTAGTGTATAGTTAAGTTTTAACTGTGCATTTCAGTAAGGAACAAGTAGCTGCCAGCTTTTAATTCTGATTGTCCCACAGCAGGGACAACAACATTGTGTACATTTGAGCTGGGTTCTTTTTGGGTACTTGTGCTAGTAAATGTTCCAGTTAAGGAAGCAATTCTACTTTCATGCTGGACAAGTGAAAACAAGGGATAAAGCAGTGAGATTAACTTTCATGTTTTTAATAGGATCTGTAGCTCTAACTCCTTGTACTACAAGTTGAGGAAACACTCTGAATATCTTAGAGATAACAAATGTGAATCAAAATTATTTTTTTCAACCATCTCAGTAGGCCAGCCTCTTCATAGTCTAAATAACTACAGTGTCAGCATTTAATTAGGATTTATCCATAATCAGGAGTAAAAACAATGTTGAATTTATGGTGTGTTAACTATGGACATTAATTTGTTAGGTGGAAAAATCTGATAAGTTATCATCTATAAACACTTTCCTTTAGGTCACTAGATTGTCCACATGGGAGCTCAGCAGGAATACCAAATACATGCTAGATGTACAATCTACCCAGTAGTCTTCTGAAGAAAAAAAAGTCCCTATGAGCTTTTGGCCTCCAAAACATATTTATGCTGAGCTATTCCATCTTCTCTGAGAGATGGATATGTCCACAGTCTATACTGACCTGAATACTTCTGTAAAGATTTTGTTCTTTAAGGCTGTAGTGTAGTTCTATGTAATATTAAAATGTTTCGGAGTTCTACCTACCCCTTAGGTTTTGTTCTAGTACACAGGGGATTCATTTTGGAGGATATAATAGGTCCTAGGTTTGTCAGTCTGCACTATTTATTAAACCATTAAACTGTTTTCAAGTTGTTTAATAAATAAATGGTGACATTTTAAAATGTCAGCAGGAGTCAGTGAAGTCTTCCAAACTCAGAAATTATGTAACCTCTAAACGTGCTTGGTTCTGATTTGTCCAACACAGAAGTGAGATGCCGGTGCATCTTTTGAAGAAGCAGGTTAAAGATCTAGGATTAACCCTAGTTACATTTTGTGTAGTTTCATTTTCCTTGCACTGTAATTCATTATTTCAAATAATCTCACATCAGTCATTACAAGCACCATTTACAGAAAAAATGAACAAACCAAAAAAAACCCACCCTAAACCAGCAAAGACCAGTGATAGGAAATGTAACACCAGGTTAATTAAACAGATTTATAGAGGCAAGTAAGATCTGAGCTTGGAAAAGGGTTTGTCTTTGTATTGCTCCTAAAACAATGAAAACTTAATGGAAATGGAAATTTGTAAAATCCGTTCTTCTCCTCCTTCAACCTCTTACACTCTGCAACACTGATGCAGTAAATACCTAATCTAAATACTTGGCTCTTCCAGAGATCACTGCCTTTTACCTTAAAGGGATTATCCATCTAATTTTATTTTGATTTGCTTTAGTCATCAGGGAAAACTTCAGGGTGCAAGTTGTCTGTACTGTATAACAATTTCTTCCTTGCAATGAACTTGAATATTTAGGAAAGTTTTCAGAGACTTGCTGCTGTTCAAAATGTTGTTATCACTTCCATTTCCTTCTCCAGGCCCATTAAATAGCCATTAATTTATAACATTTTTTTCACAGCTGATCTCTTGCAATATTTTTTCTCATTAAATATAGTATAAAAATGAAACATTGAAATGCTATAATGTGTTTTTCACTCAATTCTTTTATTGTTTGTCTGAGCATGTTGGTCTTGTGTATTTAAATAATTAATTTTCTTTTTCAATATCCAGTGATGATATTTGTTGCAGCTGATATTTCCACATGAAAATTCAATCATTTTCTTAGCTCTGAAAGATGTGGGGTGCATAATAACTTTGATGATTAACCCAGTGTTTGGCAGTATATTGAAAGTGATATTTAAGGACGACAATTCAATTGCTTTTTGTTGCAGCCTTTGTTTGCAATCTTACATCTGACTGGCATTCTTTTTGATTGGTTGCTTATTGTTTTACCAGAGGTCCTGAAGAATCTTAAAGATAATGCCAGTTTTCCATAACTGAACAACAAGGTTTTGGTATAGTCCTAGTTTTACTAAAACAATTAATGAATATGCAGGGTGTAAATGCTAAATAGCATATTTATACTATTAAATAAATATTTAGTACAGGAAATGGCACAAAAAACTAGGTTTGACCTACCTTTATGCAGTTACTTGCGTGATCTGGGAGCAAAGATTAAATATTGCATTGGGGGATTTATTAGATAAAAGCATTTGATCTGTGAGGGAGGGGGGATATTAGAAGAAGATGCTGTTTCAAAAGGGTATCAAGTATCAAGTACAAAAATATGTTTGGGGAGCTGTGGTTAATTGTAAAATATAAGAAAATTTACTAAAATCCAGTTAAGTAATGAGATTGACATTTCCTCGTGGTACCCTGTATTCTGCTGCTGAAATCAGGGAAAATCCAGAGGCCTCATCATCTAAATAAGGAGCAATGTTTCCTTTGGATATACAATAGTAGGATCTTCTTAAACTAGTAGTCTGATAATTCCTAAAATGTCTTATGATTTTAATGGGAAATTGTGAATGCCCTTCAGTAGTCTCTGTACCTAATTATGGTGGTCAGACTGTTTCTGTTAACTGAAGTAAGCTATACCTTACTAATACCTTTTTAATTAAAAGGTGCTTTCCTTCCTACCCCTAATCTCAAAGATGCTTTATCCCACCTGTTTTCAAACACTTAAAAGAAAAATCCTGGTCCAGAAGTACCATAATTCCTTGTCTGTTGATGGATCTCTTCTGTTCCTGGACAACGCTGTCAGGAACGTGGTGTGATTCTTCAGCCACTGATGATGGCTATGAGGAAGAACAGGCAGAATATACTTAAATGTTGTTGTTTCTCCTGGGTTTTGTAATGTGAATTAATATTTGGAAGAAGCAATTGATTTTCATCTTGGAAGTGAATGTCAAATGATGAGCACAAACATTCTCTGCAACTCCTCGTGGATCAGGCTCTGAGATGGATGCATTTTATTTCTCCCATTCTTCAACATAAGGTTAAACTGCAGTGTAGTGATCTGTAATTCCTATGTACTTACACTGGAATCTTTGCAAAAGAGAACAAGAGAAGCTTAATCCTTCTGCTGAGTTGCTTGCAAGACACTGTTAATGGTTAAACAAAGACTTTACTTTTAGGTCTGTTCATATCTTTTTTCAGATATAATTTCCATAGCTATCCCAAAGTGTGAGTTTTCTAGGAGGGAAAGTGAACTTTTTACCTTAATAACCCCTGAATCTTTAGAAAACTCCTCTGGAGAAACATTTACAGTATTCTTCATTCACTGAAATTAATGACCTAGCACTCCAATTCTCAATGGTGCTTCTGGGCACAGGAAAGCATTTATGTATTTACTTTCACATTAATGTAGGATAACTCACTTTCAGCCTCACTGGGACAGTCTAAATACTCCTTATTTCATTAGAAAATTACTGTTCTCAACATGTCAGGGAATATGTAACTAACACTTACAGATAGCACATATATCACCTTCAGTGAAAGAATAGTAAATGTAATTAAAAACATTTTATTAAAAAATAAATTATGTCAGAAATAATACTTGTTTACATTCTCTAGATGTTTGCTATTATACTCTGTCTTGATACTTGGCCTTTTCTTATTTGTACTTCTGAAATACATAACTTTTTTCCTAAATTAAAAAAATAATTAGTTTTCTTTCTTATTTTCCTTTTTTTTATCTTTTTGGGAGGGTGGAGTGGTATGAGTTATTAGGGAACCTATGTAGGTGCTAGAGAAGCAAATAGGGCCATGCAGAAGCAGTTATAATACAGCTCAAAATGTAAATAAATGGAAGATATTTCTTATTTGCATGAATAAGACACAAATTCAATTACAAAAATTATAAATAGAATGAATAGAATGAAAAAACAAAACAAACATAAAATAGAAAATGGAAACCAGTACCTTAAAAAGTACTTTTATTCAATATTTTTAAGGATCTATTAAAGGAAAAAATGGCATTTAACGCATCCAATAATAGGACATGTTCTGATTAGTGATTACCTGAATATTATGTGTTTTGCTCTCGAATAAGTGAGCATTACTGAATTTTTTTTCCTTGTTACTGAGGAAAATAGAACAAACAAACAGACGCTCGTGATTTTCCCACTGGAATCTTAGTTCAGGAAGATCAGTATGGTTTACAAGATACTAAACTCGTCTCAGCAGATATTTTTCCCCCATAACTGTTCAGGTAAATGTTACTGCAAGTTCATGCTTAGGAATCTCACACAAACAAGGCCCATGTCAGTACGAGATAGATCTACTTTATTTCTTTCATGTCGCAAGCTGTGAAGTTGGAAGCAGTATAATTGTTTTGCTGAAGACAATAGAGAGCTAGGAGGACCTAGGCTTGGACACAGTTCAGGAGAGCAGTTAAGGTCAGTGATCATCTTTTCAAGAACTGCTTGTGGCCAGAGTTTCACACCCGGACTGTGGGCTTGTACTTAACTCCCTGAGTAGTGGACAAGGACAGATGTTCAGGAGACAAGTTGCCTTGGCAGCTGGGGTGTGGGGGAGAAATGCAAATTCGCTGTTACTCCTACAGTGTTATGAGAGGACCTTCCATTTGCAATTGTCAGATGAAAGCATTTCTCTACCTCTGAAATAAAATAGGCAAAGGATATTTGAAATGAGCCAGTTATATGAAATTTATTAATGCAAGCCAAAACTGCCTTTCTCCAGTTTGTCATTTTTCCTTGACTTAAACCTATAGCCTATGCAGATTCCAACTTGCTTACAATTCAGGTATTTTCTGCAATGGAAGAATAACCCTCTTACCAAGATTGAATTTGCTACTGTGCGAGTTGCAAGCTGAACAAACAGAGATTGGGCAAATTTCTGTTCATTCATGTGTCTCTTTTAAAAAACAAATACCAGTTTAATATAAATGGAAATGAGAGCAATGTTACTGTGGGCATAAATCTTGATCTATTGTAATCTAATAATGAAAGCCACTCTGTTCAGAGTCTAGATAAATGAAATAAAGTCTTAGGGTGCTTTGGCTTTTTTTAATAAGAATCATCACTTTTAACTTAGATTTGTCTCCTTTTATTTGCCTACTGTGATTTTGGACAAAGCCATTATTTATGGAAAACCAGTTGTTAGTCACAAAAGAAGAAACACATCACCCTATTATACATGATGTGTAATTGTTTCTGGTAAAAGATAAAAATAATATGGCAAGATATTTGAAAAGAAAGTTTCCTGGCTGACTTCATAAACTTTAATATTTATTTAACCTTTAAGCAGTCAAGAGACTATGCCTAATGATAGTCAGCTAACAGCTTGACCTTTATTGAATGGAAGAATGGTAGCACACTTACAGGAGTTTCATTTCAACAGCAACCTAATGTTGAAGTTCTTTGGGCTATTAATGTACAGTGAGCACACTGAAATTCATCTGGAGCCTGGAAATGTATTATTTCCATTAAGTAGTCCTGCACAACTGAAGAATAGAGGATTTAAAAAGCAATCACCTTCAAATTCTGTAATTCTCTTTTGATAATCTTGTTACAAATTAAATATGAAATATCTCCACTTCCTAAAAATATGAGAAAGGATACATATCCAAATTGGCTATTAACATATCCAAAATCTTTATGTTAATCAGCAGTTCAATAATTTGTGTGTGTATGCAAAGCCTAAAGACTGTGTTATTTTTTTCCCTGCCTTTCACAGAGGAATTAATCATACTGTCAAAGTGGTTTGAAATAATTATAAAAGTGAGTTTGAATGATTAAGATTAAATACTTTCAAAATGCTTAGCTGAGATGTTTCCCTCAAACATACAGTAGAAGGAGAAATAATATTTGGATGTCACTGGGTTTTTTGTGAGGATTTGGAACATAGCAAAACAATTATTTTCTGTAGGAGGTTCGTTTTAAATAGCTATTGCTAGTTCAGAACAGTAGTGCATAGACATACATCAAAATCTCTTTACTTGATAGACGTGTCAAGAATGTGGTTGTGAGGTGTAAGGGGACAGTAACAGAATCTTTTGCACAATTTAGTTGGGTGTTTGGTTATTCTGTTATTATTTGGGTTGCTTTTTTGCCCAGAGTTTGGGAGAAAGTCTCAAATTACAGAGAAAAAGTGCATGAGAAGTCCTTATTTAATATTTTTGGTCAAGACGACATAGGCACTTCCACTAGGAACACCTTTCAAGAATTTTCATAAGATTGAATGCAATGTCAGAGTAAATTAGTGGAAATGAAATGTTGCAGGAATGCTGATGCAGCTATTCAGAACAGAAAATACAGCCTTGTTACAGACACCTCGAATGTTGTTCCAATCTTCCTGGACAGGGTTATGGCACAGCAGTACAGAGCAGGTCAGGCCCTTTCTGGAGAAAGCCTAAAAAATCTGAAACTCTCCACTTTGGAAGGAAGAAAACCTGAGAGCAGTATAGAATAGAGGTCTACAAAACTGCAGAGGGGTTTGGTAAGCTGAATACAGAACAGCTGTTGATTCCTGTAATAGAAAATACTAATGCCTGTAGGAGAAGAGCATAAAGCAGATAGGGGGGACAAGGTTTCTTCAGGGATGGGTAGAGTTAGTGATTCTGGCACCAGGAATTTGGTGTTCTAGGTGCCTGTGGAGGTGGACAGCAGCAGCAAGTTCAAAAACCAAACTCAGTTTATGGACTAGAATCCAGGAATTATTCCTTTTTGTCTTTTTCTGTTCGTTGTATCCAAGACAGACTCCTGGACTAGGTAGACAAATGCTCTGACTAAGAGCATTTTTTACTCTTGCATCCCTTTAGTGTGACATGAAGAGGTTTCTTGCCATCTAGTAGAACTTAATTTAAAATAATGCTTATAGTAAGTCTCCATTAAGTCACTGAAAAAAATACTTCAGCTGGTTTATAAAAGAACTGTTGGAAAACTAATTTTTGAATGGACAGTCCTTTCAGTCTTGAGGCTTGTAACTATTTTACAGGAAACTACTCTCAATTGAATTTAACTGACTGGAGTAACTTTATAATACATCACACATTCTAGAGCTTTCATTTTGGGGAATAAAATGTCATTAAGAGGCCAGAATCGCATAATCTTCTGAAATCATGGATTTCCAAGTAGGCGAATAAGCCTTTTATGTAAGCAGGGACTCTTGAGAATGGAACATTGCCATCTATTTACTGCTATTACTTCTGCTTAGAAGCACATCCTCAGCCCCCAAGCATGTTCCCGCTTCTGGAGGTTGGGTGGGGTATTTTGGCTAAGCCACCCACTAGTCTCATTTTGGAATTGTATCTGCAGGTACCTCTAGCCTCTAGCTCTCACTGAGAAAGAGGAGAAGCTAAACATCTGTAGCAACGGGGAACAAAGAGACACAGACCCCCTTATGCATCTGAAGGAGATAATTTTATTGTAGAAATCACCCCCCTTTTATACCTTTAATCTCAACCACACAAAACCAAAACTTAACCTTGGAAGAAACTAATCCTTCTTAAGAAGACAGGTACCTGTTGGCTGGCTCAGCTGCAGTGCTGCTGTCCTAGAGTTATAACTGCCGCTCATTCCCCTATTGACTTCCAACTGTCCAGCCTGCAAATGTGCCTTTCCCACAGGGCATTCTGGTGAACATAAGCCTTAACAGCCTTAACAATTATAACCCCATATCTTACAAACATCAGCAGAAGGTTGTTTGCTGAAAGTGCAGTGATCTGCTGAAGTGAGCTGAAAGAACTGTGTTCCAGCTTTTTTCTTTTTTAAGTCAAAATTCTGCTTTCCCAGGTTGCATTTGGCTTTCACATAAATTAAATCTTTAGAGGGCATTTTGAGCAGTCTGCAGGAAAGGTATCACTGAAATGGGTCGAACTTGGCTCCATAAAGATGATCTGACACTTTAACATGAGAAACTTACAAAATCAGTGCTTGAAATTATTGTTTTATTACTTCATATCATGCTACTGTGTTCCATTAGTTTAAAGTGTTTAATAAATCAGAAGGCGAGAACAAAAGAATTGCTTTTGCAATTGACCTTTCATTACTTTGGCTTGCACCTGTAGGCCGCCAACATATAACTAATGTGCACAGTTTAAATGATAACAATGCAGAAGTTCAGAACTAAAAATACTGTCAAAGTAGCTTACTATTTTTTCACACCTTATTTTAACTTAGTTATTTTTAATTTATAGGGTTTTCAATTCATGGCCATATTAATACCTATAATACATTCAATTAGCCTTTGAAGACTCATCAACAACTGTAATTGTAGTCCAGGATTAACATCTTGCTTCCCTGTAGGAAAAGGCAGCTAGGTCTCCTTAAACTTTCTCCATTGCCTGGTGGATAGGTGGTCACATATTTCTGATGCAGTCCTTCTTTACCTGTGAGCCTGGAAATGTCTGTTGCCTGCCATGCTCTTCATTGCAGAGATGAGATTTGACTCCTGGAGTCAAGCAGTTGGCTTTATACTCCTTCTCAATATGCTTATTAAAATGAACCAGAGGTTACTTCATTTTAAAGGCCTGAAGAAGAATTATTAAGGAGCTGATTAAGTCAATTACACTGCTTAGGGAATCCTTTTTGCTGTGTTGTTGTTAGCCAGAACCTTAATAGGACAATTAGGATTAATTAAAATCAGCCTGATTGATTAGGATATATAAACCTGCACATGAGCTGTAGCTGTATGGTTCTGTTTGTGCAGTCTGCAAAGTTGGGGGACAGGAAGTGGATGCTGAGCTTTGTGTTTCTGCAAATATTATCTGTATGCAGATAGGAGCAGGCTGATTTGAGGGGGCAGTTGTTTTTGACAGGGATGATTCCACATCAGAGAATTAAATTTTCTGCATCTCCCTATTGGGATTTACAGGACATGAGACTGAACATAGAAACAGGAAATGGATTTTGCTGTATATATGTGTAAAACGTTGTGGGAATGGGGAATAAATTCTTATTTTTCCTGTAAGATGGTATGATTTAAACTCACCATGATCTCCATGGGCCAAGGAGCAATGATGGCTTAATGGCATTGGAAGGTGAGAGGGAAGGGCACTAAAACAAGGCATTTGTACTGTCTCTTGGGAGAGCCTCTCTTCCAGTGGATGTAAGCTCCAAAGTTAGGTGGCTGAGTTGCCATCAGAAATCAGTTTCTGCACACAGCATGACCATCTGATTGTGCTTGTGTCTTCAGAATGTTATTAAATGGATGATGTTCAAGAAAATTTGAACACTTCTGTAATGGCTGTTTTAAACCGTGCCAATACTGCAGTTAATAGATTCAGCCATATGCTCACACAACCCTGGGATCTTAACCTATTTCAGTGTCATACAGTTTGCATGCAGACACATGATGGGAAAAAAACACCATGGGAATGGCCACATGGCTTTTCATCTTCTGGGGAAGGTAGAAGGGTGTTAAGTCCCTTGCTCTTTCTGTGACTAAGCAATGTCTCCATTTNCTTGCCCTTTCTGTGACTAAGCAATGTCTCCATTTAAAGCATGGCTCTGATCTCACCTGCATTTCATACATTGATTCATTTTGATTACTTCTGGAAACCTTTTATATCTGATGTTTTGTCTCTTTGAAATAGCTTTCTTCTAAAAGGAAACTGATCTCCTGTGAAAAAAGTTATCTGAGGAATGCACCTTAAACCTTCCTTTGTTTTATTGTCAGTGAACATGAGTAGTTCCACTGTTTCCTCCATATCTTTATCTAAGACTTTTTCAGACATTTCTTATGTAGAGAAACATACAAAGAGTCTTTACTAGACATCAGCAAGGCTTTAATCAGCATCAGCATTTTTTGTTCTAAGCAGCTGGATCCTAGATGAGTGTTACCAGTCAAAATTTCTTTTCTTCGTGTGCTTCAAAAGGATTAGTTATTTATTAATTACCTAGAAAACTAACTAATCTTTCAAAACAGTATTTATTAGCATATATTCATTTACTACACTCCTGAACTGCTGCATATCTAGGAAAGTGTGCTATTAGGACTTATTATTCCACATACTATTAAGATCCATTTCCAAGATTGCTTATTCCATCTTACTAAGGAATATCTTCAGATATTATCTCAGATGACAGTCCACAGAAGAATCATATTGCATATTACTATTTGAAAATGTTAAGGGTCTTTACTTTTTATCTCATGCTGTTAGGAAATAGCAGAGGGATCCCTGTTTTCAATAAATAGCATTCAGCAAAACTTGGTGTTTAACTAAATAGCATATTACCCTGTGATATGTACTGTCTGAAATTATCTATGCAGTCCCGGGGTGCCCTCTTAATCTTTGAAGTTGCTGCTCTTAAAGACAGTGATAGGTAAGGAGAAAGAGATAAGCAGGAGATAATGGTGTCACTGAAAAGAAATCTCATACTCTTGAATCCTGATAAAAATATTTATTTCAGAGACTAATACCCAATAAGACTCAATAAGTAAGACTATCCTAGTTCCATAATCTAAGAAAGCAAAAGTAATCATCCACAAGATTAATTTTATTTTCCTAAATTATATTGGAGTAAATCTTAGTAGAATCCTCACAACATCAAGATATTAAGAAGATCCTGCATGCCATCTACTTTTATTCTGCTCTCTAAAATGTAATGCTATTCTGAGAAGTTCCTGTATATTGTCATGACATGCCTGAAAAGTAATAAATCCCTTTCATTGATTGTAATTGTGGTCATCTCTGGCAGTAAGTAACCCTTATTAGGTCTTACTAAACTTTAATAAAGCCAAAAAATGAAAAAAAAAACAGCTTAAGAAGCCACATGTATGTGGTATCCCACTCTGTTTTCATTACTGATGCAGAAAAAAAGATTATAGAAAGCTTTGGTACTTATTTTCCTTAAATTTTTTAAGGACTTTTTTACAAGCTACCTGTCATTTTAGGACTATATGTACTCTTAAACATCCTCACCCAGTGTTTATGATAAATTTCATCTGCCTTTTAAAGCTGAAGTATTAATAAGTACAAATTCACATAATAGGATACAAATCAATAACTTAAAATTCCCTGTTTTCACCAATAGGTGGTGGTGCTAGCTGGTTCTTTATGTGTTGCTTCTTCAAACTTCAGGGCAACTAGGCGTAAAAACATCTATATATTTCTTGCATAAAAAATTGAGCATAGGTGATTCAAGATGCTTGGAGCGTGTGGGCCATGGCTGCAGGAGAAAATGCAGACCCTGTGAAAGGATGAGCAGTGTTACTGGAGGAAGATACAGAAAATACTCTTCAGTCTTTCTCTCCAGTCTGCTTAGCAGGCAAGCTCTCTCTGGTTTTAGTTGCTGTTGCAATGTCTTTCACTGAAGAAACAATCTTCTGAAAATGTTACCATGTCACCTGGGCTCTCCCCTGGTTGCCAGTAGCCAATTTATGTGGTGGGAGTAGCAGGATTTGTGCGTGCACGCAGTGAGTGTTTGTTCCAAGAACAAAACAATGGTCTATGAATGGATAAAAGACTGTGAAAGAGAAGGCTCTTTTTCCAGGCAGTGAACAAAAGTACTGAGAGAAATGGAGGTCACATCTGAAGTTAAACCCAAGTGCATCATTCAAAGATTATGAGACTCACATATACAAAAAATGAACATTACAATAAGTAAATTACAATGCAAAAATGTTGGGAGTAAAAGCATATGTGGCATGTTGAACACAGGAGGAAATGAGTAAGAGAAATGTTGTTCCTCCCTTGAATTTCCCCGTTCATGGGAGATTAGTTCATGGTTGCAGAAAAAGTGTTTATTTGGTCAGGATATGCTCTGAAGTCAGTAATATCACAGACAATCTTATGGGTGCCACTTGGGCTTAGCTGAAGGCCTTGTATTACAGTAAGCAGTTTCAGCAAGCCACGAGTTCCTCTAAAAGAACAATTAAAATTTGACACACTTTAAATGAACTCAAGAACAAATTAAAACATGCCTACAGCAAGGACCATGTTTTAAATTTTGTATAACTTTCATCAGAGCCTATGATAATGTGACACAAAAATCTTGATGCTAAATAAAGCATCAAGAATATGAATGTGTTCATCATCTGATTGCTTTCTTTGTTGTGTTTGGGGTTTTTTTCCTCCTTTTTTCTTCTGTTGTCTTTTCCCTGTATCTCTGGCCTATTTGCTTCCCTGTTTTTTTCTGTGGTCTGCTCTCACTGCAAGGAATAAGATAACTAATGACTGGCAGACAGCAGCTTGGAGTGAGAATTCTCATTTGTCACATTCTGTTGCCAGCTGCCAAGTGAGATATGCAAAACCTTGTTTCAGAAAGTTCCAGTATTGTCAGGTTGTCTTGGCTGCTAATGTCTTTCATTCTAGTATTTTGGAAGGGAAAACCCTTAGGTAAAATATTTGAGCTTTTCTGGTTTTCTGTTGGAAGAAAGAAGAAAGAAGAAAAAGACAAGGAGAGAAAAGATGGAATTTTATTGAAGATGAAATCTAAACAACACTTATTTTAGCTCTTATACTGGTAGGTAACA
>VWYI01011837.1:2286-36315 GCA_013399455.1 Anthoscopus minutus
AAAAGTCTAAACCTCTAAAAGAGGCTGCAGTCTATGAAATACTTATCCAACATATATTATATTATATATCATACATCGTATCATATATTGTATCATATATATTATATCATATATCTGTTCTAATAGGAAGCACCTTAGAAACTGTTTCAGGGTGAGGTTTTTGGGTCATTGAGGTTTTTGGTTTATTTTCTGAGATTGGGGGAGCCTTTACAAGCATTATTTATCACATTAAATAATTACTACAAAATATTCTAGCAAGGAAATGCAATGAATTAGCACCAGGGACTGTAGTTTTTGTTTGAAATAAGTGGTATAAAGGAAAAACAACCCAAACATTTTAACAGCTTAAACATCATGACCTGTGTTCAGAATGCTAAACAGAAGGCACTTTTCCTTGAATCCAAAATAAGAAGAAAAGCAGTTGACTACCTTATTCAGTTTTTAGAAACTACATATTTGTCACATTTCCCACTCAGAATACCATGATTTGTGAGGTGTTGTGTTCAGCCTGAGTTTGCCCTCTGCAATTTTCTTTCAGATCATCAAGGATGAACTAATAGCAACCATGAACAAAGAAAACTTTTTATTATAGCAGATACATACCTTCCTATGTTCTTCTCTGCTTGAACTGGAAGACATGAAAATTACAGGATATATCTTGAAAAAATTGCTGTCAAACCAGGAAATGTTTTTATTTCTGTTTTATCTATGCTATGCCTACCAGACTTGGGGTGGTATTTTGTAAATGTAATAATCCAATTGCAGTTTCATGCTGCAGGTACCTGATAGCAGTGGTAGCTGGTAGATAACTATCAGGGTTTGTACTTGCAACACGCTCCCTTTGTACTTTGCAAACACTAACACTTCCCAGAGCTGCAACATTACTTAATTGTGTTTATGATAAGGACAGCGGGTGGAAATTGCTGACACCTTCCATTCTAAGACATTTCTTCGGCTGATAAGAACTCTGCTACATTTCAGGACAGAATTTCTGTGGGATATACATTTTTCTGAACATAAATTTAATTTTCATAATTTCAGCAAAAGCTGTTCAGTTAGATTGAATTTGGGGCAAATTTTCCCATATAAAAGACATTAAAATATTTCTGAAGGATTCTTTCGGTACACACTTGATATGGGTGCTTGTGTGTCTGGCTATGTTTCAAAGGGATAGTGCTTAGTAGAGGAAAAGTATATTTGCTTATACAAAATCCAGTTATATTTGACCAAGTTGTGGCCATCAAAAAGTGCAGTTGTATATTTCATTTATCTGAATATTTGTAGGTAGCTGATTTTTCCTTGGTGTGTTATATTCTTGGTGGAGCACATTACCAAATCAGCTTCCTTCTGAGCTGCTGCTTCTGCCTGGTGCACAGCATTACTCATAAACCTCCTGGAGATCACTGGTCTTCCCAGCACGCTGCCTTGTTCAGGCAATGCAGCTGGAAACAGAGGGAGCGTTCAGCTGGAGTACAGAGGGGTAAATAAAGAGCATGGTTATTATACTCAGTTTTGAGCTGAGGTGAAGACATGTTCAGATTTCTGAATGCTAGAGCAACCTTCATGTTCTTTAAATGTGGTTTTGTCACTTTTCATGAACTCTGCCAATATCAGTGAGTGGCTCATTTCTAATTATGTGGATTTTCAAAGTCACATTAAAGCTTTTTAGATGTCAAGTTGAAAGTAAAGGAAAACATAATTTTGACTTACCACTAAACTCTGTATTTAAAAACCAAGAAATTAAGAAGCTTATGCTAATAATACAAGAACATTTTTTAAAAATGTTAAATGAAATACGTATTTAGATACTTCTGCCTTGCTTATGGAATATTTAGCACCTTTTTAGATCTTTATGGTCACCCAACTTCACTGATTTAAGAAATATTTTTGCTGCCATGATGAAACCAATTATGAGTGAGATAATTTACTGAGACATACTTTAAACTTACAGATTGTAAAGTAAAGTTTCAGAAGTGAATAGGTGTGCAGCTTCCTTGACCATGGTGATACTGAGCACACTTTTCAGCCTGTGCTGAAGTATCTTTCACACTGCTGTAGTAAGATATTCTTGTGGGTTTTCCCTATGACTTTGGTATTCACTCTGAAAGCTGTTATAAAGATTCAAGGTTTCCCAGTTTTTACCAAAATGCAGGAGACATTCTCCACAAAATCCTTTTCTTCATACTTCACAGAATTCTCCTAGAATTTTGCTATACCCAGCTTTTTTGCTTCATTTTCTGATGCCACATTTCCTCTCATACTGAAAGTTGGAACATATATGTTTACAGACACATATAATTTTAATGTTCTGTGTGTATTTCTATCACATTCTAATATTCTGTCTATACTTCTGTCACAGAAGCTTCATATCATAGAGTCAGAAGGAAAAGTATCAGCATCAGTCTCAGCTGATGTGTGTTTATAATGTCAGCAAGAAGTATTCTATCCTCACACTATTCTTATCTTCAGCTGAGATATTCAAACCTGTGGGGTTCTGTGCAGGATCAAGCCCAGGGAGGTCTGGTGACTGGCATGAGACACGAGACAGGTCTCTGCTTGTTCAAGCTCAAAAATCCATTTATTTGGGGCATCACTAATACAGGAACACACTCAGCTTAATCCGCTCTTTGAGTGGTGGGATTTATATGGGAGGGGTGGAGTTTTACTTTACCAGGGCTTAGGGAATACTCCCCTCAAGGCAGAAGGATGGAGTCCACTCTTCCCAGGACTCAAACCCACGCCTCTCACTTTAACAGTAACCAAATCTTTGCCTCCCCTGGGTAGGGGCACCCCACACATACCAACCAGGTTTCCTCTTGGGCCTTGCCATACATGACTCATCTTTACATTTACATGCTGCATTTTTATGGAGAATTTTGGACATTTCCTTACACATATGTTGTTCCTAAATTGTTGGCATGGGCTGGTGACACTATATATTCCCCAGGGTGTGATGACAACTATGATAACAAAGGACCCAGGCAGTGACAAAGGAAGCTATACAATACATATTTAAATTTTCAGGCTCTTCCAGTTCTTGAGATCCTAACTTGTTCTGTTCCACTTTACTAACACAGTGCAGAAAAAACAGTGCACAATCCTTGTGTTCCTTGAGTGCTTTCACTTGATGTGCACAGAGGTCACCTTGAAGTCTAAGGATTATGGGCAATGTCATGTTCTGACCCCGTTTTTTATTACCTTTTTCTTATCTATTATTCATTGGGATCATAATTCTGTCCTCCCTACAGGAGTGTACCAAGCCTCTTGGGCCCAGAACAGGTAAGAAATACTATCAGAGATAAATGAAAGAACAGCAAGAAATTATATTTTTCTGCATGAGCACTTTATAAAAATAAGGCTCTAAAATAATTCAACATCAATACAAAGATGAAAATCACTCTAAAGCTATACCCACCACTATTTTATACATGCATGTGTAAAATCCAATAAAGATTAGTAACTATATACAAACAAAAATATCTTGCATTTTCCTGTTTCTAAACTACACAATAAAAAAGTCAATCAAAACTCACTGGACTTCAAATCAATCTGGAAATAAAACAGAAAAGGCCTGAGGGACTCCACTGTCAAAACTAGTATACGATCTTCATATTCTCTGCAATATTGTCAGTCATTTCAATGTTCTCTTAACTTACCAGGGTTCTGGCAGAAACAATTAATTGATCGTATGCTTTCTTTGGTCAAGATAATCTTTAAGAGCCTTTTAAATCTTCTATTGAAATGGAACACAGATATTCATCTCTGGAATATTTAGAAAACAGTCTGCATGCACAGATTCTTGACTTGTGCCTCAGCTGGTATTTTAAAGCCCAGAGCAAACCTGGAAGACATAATGGAAAAATAAGAAATTTCACAAACTTGTTTACAGACAAAGATTTCAGCAGTAGTTAAAACACAAAATCATATTCAGAATGCTGAGAAAGGAAACAGTTTTTATAACCTCCTACTGATGAGAAAAAGGAAAAAAAATAATCAAAATACTTTCTCACAGTAGGAAAATCCTTCCTTGATGATTTTTCAGTTCCTTATTGGGTATTATTTTCTGCAAAAGAACTTTTAACGAATACTAGAATTTAGCCCTTGCAGAAATAAAAATACATCTTCCTAGATAGTATCTCCTGCTACTAAAGCAACTTAATTAGATAAATTGTTGCTTGACTATAAAAATGAAGACTGACTTTGTTTTCTTTCCTTTCCACAAATACCTGCAAGAAATATATACTTTAAAAATAAAAATGTTGTTTCTGTTTTCTTCTTTTACCAACAACACACAAAGCAGCAGATCAGGGCAACACTGTACTGTAGTGTTGCACACTCTATGTGCCCTAGTAGAGTAATTCTGTGCCTTGTTCTGATTACCAGCCACATGAAAATGCTGCTCAGTCATCATCTCTTGCAATATCAAACAGAATTCCTATGTGACTCAATAGGATGATACTCTTTTCATTTACTGAGAGGGTGATAATAAAAAGAGAAAGCCTTTCCTAATCAGACCACTCAGTTCTCTCATCACACGTGGGGCTATTTGCATTTATCACTTGAAGGTAAGTGATAAAGATACAGTTTCAACCAGGAAAATGTTGAGGCAAAGGAAAACTTGAAAATGGAATGATTTTGAACTAACTTTTTATAATCATCAGTGAGTCTCTGAAACATGCGAACGGATTACTAGTTTTACATATGTTACAGCCTGGTTTGTTGACTCTATCAAATGTAGACACTCATCTGTCATTTAACAACCATCTGGTGTCTGTTGGCAAAGCATCACTTCATCATCTGTAGAATATTGTTCATGTGAGAGCTCTAGTCCTAAAGCAAATCTGGAGATATTCATATATTCAGTATAAGCAGGTTATTTTGAAATTTTTTTTTCCTCTTGCAGATCTCAACTTTGTGGATTATTATTGATATACAAAGTGTCATTTTCAAGCAGAAACTTATTTAACTGCCCTTCAGACCCTGAGGCTTAAAATTAGATACTTATGTCCATATTTAGGTGCACAACGAGAAGTCTGCTCAGGATTAAGAGAACCTATGAACATATGCCACTCACACAGACTCCAGTCCAAGTTTCCAGGTGCTCATCTGTCCTCACTGTGCTCAGCAAGTCTGGTAGGTGTTTGATAAGGTAATTAATCTATAATGCTAAATGTGAATTGAAAGTTGTAATTTTAAAGAGCGGCTCTTAAAGCTATTTGTTGGACTAATTTTCCCTACACTAACAGCCTTTGACAAGTGCCTCTCTAATTTTCTAACTGTTGCTTTGATTTTATATTGCTGTCTAATAGAATATCAGTACGCCATCAGATCCAGTGGAAAGGAAACAATGGCCTCCCAAAATTTGATTTGATGCCAAATTTTGATTTTTTTTGCAAGTACAGTAAGACAATTATGCAGAATTTCCACCAAGTGTAGATTACTGTACAAACATTTTGAAATATCAGTGTTATAATAAAGGAGAGATTCTTACATCAGATTCCCTTTAGATGTTTGGTTAAAGTCATTGAATGCATTGGGGATTTTTTTGTTTCCATTCTGCAGCCTTTGGTTGAGAGTTGCTGGGATTTTAAAGCACAATCACAGTCTATTTTCTCCAGCATGTAATTTTCTCAGAAAACCTTGGGCCACTGTGTTGATTTTCAGTTGTTCTTACTGTGCTCAAAGATGACAACATAAGTCCTTGCAGGCAGACTCAAGGAGTTGTTAACCACAAATTATGTCATGTGGAATTTTCTAGCTTTGGGAATATGCAAAAATATGTCTTAGGTACATTTGAAACCTATTATTTGTCACATTCAATATTCCTCTGAAAAATAAATTATTCTGTTAGCTATTCAATGCCTGAAGTTCTTTGTCTTTCATTCAGATATATAACATAATCAGAACTCAGTTGTCACTAGTAAGCAGATGAATGTTTGTATGTGGGTTGTAACTCTAATAATGTGCCTACCCTGCAGTCGAAAGGGCTTGTGTATGGGTGGTGCTGTCAATATTGTATCTATGGAAAAATAAGGCACCATATGTAATAGCTGCTCAAATTGATTTAGCAGCTTCTCCTGAGTTTGGCTATAGTACTATGACTAGTTAGGTGAAACAGTTTAATTCCTATTCTTAGCTTATATTGTTCTGTCACATCAATGTACTTCTGTACTAAAAGTTACTAACTGCACTTAAAATTACTGATTTTCAATGCTTAAACTCTCTTGGGGTGTAATACAGAGAAGACATCTAATTTTAAATAGCTGGAAAACCTTTTAGTTCTCAGTTCTTATGCTTTATTTTCATGTTTAAAGTTCTCAGAGAAGGTTGTCCTTGGTAACTGGGAATATTCCTAAAAAATTACTTTTTCTATCCTTTTCTGCTTAAAGATATATATTCTGTAACACGTTTACTGCTAAGGTAGATGGTAACAAAGCCCTCACCAAAAAATTTTGTTTTTCCAAAATAATTTCATAAATATTCATGAAGAAATAAACGGTTTCAGCATTTTTCCCCCACGACTTTAGGTATTGCATATGTCCTGCTTGCTTTTGGATTAGCTAAATACTGAATAAGAAATGAAAAAGTTCTAGTTAAATAATGTCAGTGTGTATTAAGTGCTCAGAAGTTGGAATATTATTTGCTAAAATGAAGTTTTGGGTGAACTTAATTAGGAACACAGTGCAGGAGTGGACTTGAGGTCAACCTCAATACCAGGCTTGCCAACTTTCCTTATTCTTATTTAAGGCTGGTGCAATCTATGTTTAGATCTGATACAAGGTTGCATTCCTTTGGATGTGAAGAGAAACCTCAGACAACAAGGCACATTTAGATACAGATAAAAATGAACTCAAATTTCCTAAGAGTGCAGGTATCTACTCCTGTCAATGTGTGTGTTTCATTGCATTGTATACCAGGCAGCCACACTTTTTTTTTTGTTTTCTTGTTTATAACTACCATAGGTGACCATCTCTGAACTGCAAAGACAATTTAGACTTCTTCCTGGAAGGACCATTGGGGCAATTGCTAAGGGAAATGATTCCAGACACAAAGTCAAATAGGATTATAGATACATTGAATGCATTTTGTATTTTGGCTTGGTCTCAGGATTTGAATACTTTATGATCTGAGTGATTTTCCTGAGCAATAGCTATATAAAGGCAAAATTTTATCTGGAATTTTTGAAAGACTAAATTGATCCTTGTCCTTTTGCCATCTTAACGATTTGAAATTACATTGTTCTGAGTTTAATAAAAGGAAGTATTATCACAAATTAAACTCATTCTATCCATAAAAGGCTAAAATCTGACTTTGAAAACAATTAGAAACTCTGTCTTACATATACATGTGTTACCTAGATGTTCTAATTAAAATATTCTTTATCTCACAAAAATACAAAAATTTGATGTGTCTTTGATTGAGTTCTCACCAATCAACCAGTGCACTCGTACTTATCTCTGCTGTTTTGTTGTCACACAGTGGAAACTCTTCTGCTACTCTTTGACTCAGTCACCATATTCAACATGGCTACTAACTAGGTCCTGTTTGTTAATTGGAGACTTATTAATTGGATTGTGAGATCATCTGTTGTGGGAGAAGCTAAAATTGAGAAACCCTATAAGTATGAATGCTCAGCAAAAGATTCTGAAAATGTGAAACTCATAATCAAAGTAGAAATGAAAGCTAGCTTGAGACTCAGGATGCTGAGTCAGTTACTCTATAACCCAAGAACAACGGCCTAGCCAACTAAAAGAGAATTCTCTGGATTCAACAAAACCCTTCTGCTGATAGAGAATCCAAAGGTCGAAATAGAAATAAAATTCAGTTTTACCACTGATGTTGATTGGCAAAAGCCTGGCCAGACAAGGAAGAATCTGAGCAATGTGAATTCAGATAGGATAATAGTCACTCCTATAGGCTGTATGTAAAACCCCTTGGATTTCGTGTTATATGTTGGTTGGTTAGTGTAAACTGGAATATTCATTATAGAAAAAGATATAATGTAACAAGAACATAGGCCTCTTAATTCTCTGTTCTCTTAACTCTCTTTATGCTCTGATTTCTTCCCTGTCTTGATCTCTTAACTCTCCTATCTTTCCCTCCTCCTCCCCTCCTAGCTCCTTCACCTCTATCCCCATGCCCTCAAGCTCAGCTCTTTCTCTCTCTCTCTGAGCATGTTGTAGGGTGAGGCTGGAGCCTTCAACAGCGCCTGACACTTCTACAGTCTGTTAGATTTGAGATTTAAGCAGAATCACGTTATATCAGATCATATCTGTATCCCCACTGAACCAGTACCTGGGTGCTCCGTTGTTACCTCTGATCTCCCAGTGATGAGAGATTTCTTGGGAACACACAGAGGAACTATTTTTGGGTGCACAGAAAAGCTTTCGTTCAGAAACATTTATTGTGTCTGTGACCAGCTGTTGTTGAGTGAGCACAACCAAACCTAACCCTCCTGCAAACACCCATTCCTGGCCAGTCTGGGACCATGTCTGACCCTGGTTTCCCTCACAGGGCCTGTTCCTGATCCCTACATGTGGACTGACATCCCTGCTTAGCTTCATCCTCTGCCCAAGGACATGCTCAGGGCTGGGGCTGCCTCAGTGCCCTGCAGCTGCCTTGCACCTGGATGAGATGGTGGGAATGGCCTGGAATGCCAAGTCCTGCCCTTCTTGGACAGCCCCTGCTGTCCCCAAACACCAGAGAGCAGCTGTCCCATGAGGCACCCTGACTGCAAGAATTTAAAAGTGAAATGTGTAAAGTTCAGCCAAACTCTGGAAATCCAATTGTATTGAAAGTGGTGAGTATTCAAATTTGGTTTGCTTGACACGGGGCTTTTGGAGTATAGAGTGGTTTGGGTGAAAAAGCATATAGGAACTGAAGAGGCTCTCAAGAGAAAAGGTGACATTATGCTGATGAGAAAAATGCAAAATGGCTTTTCAGGTTTAATTTCTGATTATGGGGGATACCAACTGTATGGAAAGAATGGGCCTGACAGTTGCATTGTTGTAGGGTTTGGCAAAGCTTTGCAGGAGATCCTAACTGTGCCAACCCTGTTAGATGTGCACACTGATGAAGCAATTTTCCATTCTCCATTTAAATTAATGCTTTCAGACATTTAAAACATAAGCAAAGTTGAGGGGACATGACACTGTACAGCTTTTTTGTCCTGACAGAGCTTGTGAAAAATTCTAGTCAGTTTTGTTAAGGTCTAGTGCTAATTCTTTCTCATTCGTTAACTAAGAAATAACAGCTCATAAGTGCTTTTAGTAATTCTCTCTGCATTAATGTGGTTCCCTGACTGCTCTGTAATGTGTCACTTTCTAAGACTAGATTTTCCTTTGGGTTATAAAATATCATTAATGGAGAATTTGAAATTATTCTCTTTACTTCTTCAAAAGCTTTTTCTTGTATTTCTGTCCATTCCGGTGTTATGACTTTAAATTACTTGGCTTAGAAGCTCATATTCTTTTTTTCAGAATGATTAAGAAAGTCCAGCACCGTCCTTAAGGTTCTTTGACATATTTATGGGCCTGAGCATCTGTATGATTTTTTTCAGATCACAGTTTAGTAATTTTTTGTCACCAAAAGTATGATATGAGGCACTTTCTCTTACTAAGCTAAATAAAGTGCAATTTCAGGTTAGCCAGAACTGGTTTAATATCTTCTCTCTTTGTTAAGTTCAGTTTCTGCTTGTGACCTGTTGTTCTCAAGTTATGAAAATGTCAGCAATTCCTTGTTTGACAATCAGACAGTTCTTCTTGACCTCAATTTAGTTTTGATCAAATGATTTCTTATATGTATTACGTTTTTAGCTACACATAATTATGCAGTACCTAGTAGAAAAAGAATAATCCTGGTGAAATGGCAAATGGCCTCTCTAACTTCTATTTCTTGTTAAGTGATCTTGAATACAAATATGTTATTTACAGTCTTATGTTAATTTAAACCCTAAGGATATATGGTTTGACTAGTTTTTCCTCAAGGTTCATAATTCTATTCATTTGTATTTTGTAGAGATTTACAAATAATTTGATTTCTTTTTATTCAATAAGCATCACATATACTTTCTCCTATTATTCTATAGAGAAGGAGTCTGCATCTTGAAAAGCAATTTACACCTTACTTTAGGCCATATCACCAGTCTATTTTTTCATTTTGCAGATACTGATAAAGATGTGGAGCTTAACTTTTGCCTGTGCTTTCTAAATACCTTAGGTTTCTGATATAGCAATGATGAAAACAACATAATTTTTATTTCCTTTATACTTCTTTTACATACATATCTAGAGCCCCTTATATTTTTAATGTATATAATGGTTTGGTGAGAATTAATGTTGTGGCCAATTAGATAGTCATTATTAAAGATATTAGTAAAAAGCAAGTTTTAATATAAACTTGTGAAAGTGTGATTTAACAGAATTCACTGGTAAGTTCACTCTATATTCTAGTACATAGGTGAAACATACGCAGAAAAATGGCAGGGAGAAGGATGCAGGATGTACCAACACAAGGGTTTTTTTATCTTTGTTCACTAAAACTAGCAGGATGAGATTGTAGTCAGTCCAGAATTTAGGTGACTTCAGTTACTAAGATATGAATAGATTATTATATACTTACTGCAGGTAGATTATTGTCTCTTGTTGGGTTTCAATAGAGACAACATTCTCTTTCTTAGGCCAATAATTTTCTAGAAGACCTGAAACGAAGATTTAAACTCAGTCAAAACCACACAGATATATTCTTACAATAAGTACTGCTTATGATTAAGAAAGATTTCAGCAGTAACACATAAAAGGAAAAAATTGCAGTGAATCTTCCAAGTTCAAGTATCCTGATGATGTTGCTGAGCACTCATTATTTGCTTCTACATAATTAATGGATGTTCTAATTTATACTTTCTAAAACTCATTGCTAGTCACACAGAAATTATTTAAGCAACTTTGTTAACAACATTAGTTTATGCACCCTTTTTAATAAGCTTGGTGAAAAATCAGCTCTCATTTTCCTACTTTACAAAGTTCTTGAGGTGAGAGAATCCATGACTGTTGTTTGCTATTCCTTCAAAGCAGCTTAGAGTCCTAAAAAGTGAATTGTTCTGACTCCTTCCCCTGAGCCACTCTCAGTATTTTTTTTTCAGTTGTAGATTGGCGTGTTCCTAAATTTTAACTTTCCACTTAACTTGTGAAGAAAAGAAATTAGGACTGATATTTCTTTAATAACTGTGTCACCTTACATTGAATATGGATAGTTACAGCCTTGAAAAGAACATCATTGCATTTTTCTCTCCCTTTCATTTTGGTGTTACAAGTGCAAGGATGCACAGCTGCCTCATACTCAGCTTGTTCAAGAGCCTATCTTTCCTTCTCTGTAAAGCTGGTCCCCAGCCAGTCAGGCCCCAGCCTTTATTAATCTGTACTAATTAGCCTCTGCATTTGCCATTTTAGAACTTCAGATGTCATCTCATTTTCCTCAGCTTGATGAAATCACTCTGAATAGCAGACTCTAAAATGTTAACCACTCTTCCTGGTTTGGTATTATCTGTAAATCTGAGTGTCTCCATTTCTTCACCATGGAGATCAGCAGTGCTGTCAAACAGTATCAGACCTAGCATCAACCCCTGAAGAACAGTGCTGTTAGCTGAGGGCAAGCCATGTATTTAAATAGTGGCATAATGACATTTTCCTCTCTCTCTCCTGCTTTCTTTCTCAATGCTTCTTAACAATTGAGTTTCTATTTTTGACTTGTTCTGCAGGTTGAGCTTATATTTTCATTGGTTTAATAGCCAGCCACGAACTTTGTTCCTGAGTGGTTGTACTCAGGTTGCACTGGTTTTACATGTGTGCAAAAAGTGTTTTGGGATGTTTTTTCCCTCCATATACCTTGAATTTCACATGCTATATCATTGACCAGTGACTCAGAGGTGTATGTAATGTTTAAGCCATAATTTGTTTTTGTTCTCACAGAACATGTTTTAATGATTCATATCTGCTGAATTACATAAACCCAAGTGGAAGATTTCTGGTTACTGTCAATGCTGGATGAACAACTGAACATTTATTCTCAGCTTCTTTTTCCTCTCTCTTACTGAACTGCTTATTGAATTTTCTTCCTACTTTTGACTTTGTTTGCAAGCTTCTTTTTGTCTTTTATTCTTCTGTAGAGCTGTGGAATCTACATGATTCATCCCAATTATGACCTTGTATACTTCTAAAGGATTTTGAACAGTATCGTTGTTTTGCATCAAATCAATAGTAACTTTCTTAATGGAGGGGCTTCCTTATTAGCTGATCCTAGAACAAACATAGTTTCAGTCTCTTAAAATGTTATCTGTTTAATTTCCCACAGTGACATTTGACTAACTGATAGGAGGATGATGATGCTATTCAGAAAAGCTTTATTGCCTGTCTTCACTTTCTTGTCTGAGAATCTGGTAATCAGTATCATTATCCTGGCCAGATACTCTCTAACAGTCACCCAAATGTATATTGTCATTTAAGACTGGTATTCTTGTGCATTAAAATTCTGCTCTGAATATGTTCACCTGTTTAAATTGAAGTTCTCTTTCTTGTCACACTTGACTCTCACATTCATCTTCACATTTATCATCCCAGTGGCTGTCGACAAATTTCTGGTGCATCTACTTCATTAGTGTGTTCATCTAGGGCAGGATATTTCAGCTTGTTGTTTCTTATTTCTTGTTTCTTCAGACACCTTATTCCCATAGACACTTAATATTGGTAAGAAAACATACTTGTCCCTGATTTGGCTTGCTTATTAACATACCATTTAAGTAGCAAACATTTTTTTCTCACCCATTCCTAATTTTTTTTGTGTGTCTTATTTCAGAAAGTAGAAATCCTTATGCATAGAGTTTTGGATAAATTTTCCCCAACTGATTATTTTCTACACCTTTTAGACTGTTACCTTTCCAAAACTCATTGGTTTCTAAGCTTAGTCACAATTTCCTTAGTTTTAAGCATCAACAACTTTGCTCTCAATCTAGTAATATCAAATGTAGGGCTATAGGCAGAATAGGACAAGATTTCTACGATGAGAAACCTTCTGTTTGAAGTGTGCTTATACAAATAGCACTAGTTCTGTATGTCTAGAGCTAACATGAGGAAAAAAATGCTCTTTTTAATATATTTCATACTGCTTTATTTTATTTTACTGATTTATTGGGGTGCTTTACGCTTTTTTGGGGGTTTTTCCCCGGTACCTGGCTTCTCAGCGTCCGCGGCTAAGCTGAGTCCACGTGACTCAGGCAAGTCTGGGCACGCCGCGGTCGGAGCAGGAGCGAGAAGCGCAAAGCGTCCCCCAGCAAGTTAGAAAGTTAGTCTTTTACCTTCTGAGCTCCTCTTTGCAGATCCCGGACGAGGTGAAGGAAAAGATGCGCAATTCAACTTAGGTTTCGGTCCCGATTTTATTAAGTCCCATTCGCGACCTCGAAGTTCATTCTCAGAAACCCCGGTTGAAAGAGGCCGTCCCTCCGCCCACCATCTCTCTTTTATGCCTCGGGGCGGAGCAAGGGGAAGGGAATAGTCAGTTTACCAATCGAAGGAGAGGGGGCGTGGATCAAACCAGATTGACATTTGTGTAACTCTATCTCCCGCTGCTCTCCCTGGGACTCTCGAGGTTTAGCCTGAAACCCCGCGAGACTTGGGGAGATCCAAAACACGTGGAACACACCGCTACATTGATTGCATTATATCCCAGAGTGCATGGCGTAGAGGTGAGAAATAGATGGCACATCATGTTCTTTTGTGTATCAAAATATCACATTTGGCTTTGGTCAAAATACTTTAAATAATGTGCTCTCTGTAGATTTTTTTTAATTTTAGATGTTGGTCATTTGTATTTCTCTCCTTCATTGCTTTGTTATACTTCCCTAATCTCTGTTCATATAGACCTACAGTACAGATTGTGCAATATTTTAAACTTCATTCATAACTGAAATTCAAAAAATCTGCCTCCTTCTCTAAAACATTTTTATGCCCTTGAGGTGAGCTCACAGTTCACAGCCTTCTCTTCTCCTGTGAATATTTTTGACAACTGATACCACATCTTGACAGAGCTGGGTGCCTCTGAATATAGCTTGCATTAAGACTAGTCAGGATTTAGGTACTATTTGATCCTCTACTTAATTTTCCTGAAAGATTTCAGTGTACAGGGTTTCCTACGATCATGTCAAAGCATGACATCAGGACCAAATCCTCAGAAAAATACAGCAGTGATTCTAATTTTTTTTTAAAACTACTTTTTAAAAAGAAATAGTTTTTTTTTTTATGTAACTCCTACTATAGTACTCAGGCTTATAGCCCGCAGACCAGTATATACAGCATTGCCATTATTTGCAACAGGACACTGATTTTTCTATTTTTTTTTCTTTAGTTTCTTTGCTTGCATTTTTTGACTCTTTTTTTTTAAAAAAAAAGTGCTCTTGCTTATCTTTTTATGGTATAACTATAATTTTTTTATGAAGTAATAAGGAGTAATTTTTCTGTAGAGAATGAAATATGAGGCCTTGATAATAAAAGTGAGACAGAGACTTCCATGCTGCAGAGAAGTATAAGAATGAGATGATAAAAAAATGTACACTTAAGATTACAGCTATGAAAAACTCAACAGAGGCTAGCTATTGTGGTGGAGATTTGAGAACTAGAGAGAACATAGTTTACAGTAGTTAAGAAAAAAAAGATTTGTTATCAAAAATAAAGAAATACATTCTTTATTTTTAAATACATAAACTACATAAATTTATAGAAGATAGAAAAATAGTCTGAAGTGGAACCACAGCAGAGAAGAAATCATCAGAATCAATAGCATATTTCATCCTCGCAAAAGAAATTCCATTATTAACATTACTGTCCTCCAGGAGATTAACAGGGGAACAGTGTAGGAATCAACAGCAGACAAAAGGGAGAACTAGAAATTTTATATATAATACATTTTAAGTGTATTAATAATAATATTTGGTCTAAATTATTTACATAATTTTGACTACCAGTGTTGAATGTTAGCATCATTTTAACTGGACTAACCATACAAAATGGTGTAAATTAGTTATGTCTTTGAAACTTTAAAGAGACTAGTAGTAAATTTTTGATGTCTCTTGAAAATCATATTCCCTTATTTGCACATAAAATGTTTTTGAGGATTACAGTGTCAAAGTAGGATACATAGTTTTCCACCTGAAAAAATTCTGTACCTATAAATCGCTATAAGGTTGTTCAGGTTGAAGCTGTTTCAGTTTAAAAGAGTTAAACTAGGAATGAGTCATATATCGATTTACACTAATTGAGACAAAAGTATTGTAACATTAGGTGATGTTCAATTTCTGTTTCTCTACCTTTCATCTCATTCTTAGTACTTAGTACATGTATTTAGTAGTTAGTGGGAGAATCGAGGTTGCAGGGAATCTTTCTCTGCCTGTCCTGAGGACTCCTGACCCTCAGGAAAGCACTCCTTTCAACCTGCATCCATGGAGAAAGCTTCCAAAGCTTTCTGAGGGGTTGGAGACAACTCCAGTGTGAATTAGATAGTAGTGTAGTTAGTAGTTATTATATAGTGAAAATGTACTTTTTAAGTTTTATATACTATGAGTGTGAGGGTTCAAGATGGAAGATTGTGGGCACTGCCTCAGTTTCGTTTCTTCTCCTTCACTTACTCCATTTTCTGTAGTCTTCAGAGCACATTGGATGTAGTTGGATGTAATTTCATTGGATGGAGTTTGCCTCAGTGCCACGTTACATGAATAGATTGATAAGTAGTTATTGGTAGAGAAGTAATAACAATAGATGTTTAGAATATGTAGTGTTAAATAATTGGATTGTTTGTTTTGTATGTAAGAGGACATTTTGTCTCCTTGAGGGCAGAATTGCCTTGTGTTTGTAAACAGAGAGCAGAGCCTGTACCATCTATGCCTCAGAACTTATGATAAGAAAATAATAAACAATCTCTGAAGACGAAAAAAGAAATTCCACTGCTTCATTCATAAAACCCAAGAAGAACTCGGGGGATTGGCCAGGATAGGCTACCCTACATGTTGGGATAACACATCTGTTTCCCTTCATCTCATTCTTAGTACTTAGTACATCCTCTGTCACTCATGTGTTGGTTCCATATCTATAAAAGTAGAGAAACTTTTATTGGTTATTACAATGGTGCTTTGGGAAGTTCAATTTTGTCTACTCTACAAGGAAGTCTTTCCTGAATGGCCTAAAATTGGTGAAGGAAGATGGCTGGAATTGCAGCACAGAGAAATGCCTTGTCATGCTGGAAGTTTATGGATGACTTACTAAGGCAAGGATTACACTCATACATTCTGAATTCCAGTTCAATTCTTTAACATAAAATGATTTTTTTTTTTTCATCTTAGCTCCAAAAATAGCTATGAACTGACTCTTTGGTTTTTGATATTTCTGTTTTCTTCAAGGAGTGGGGGGGCAGGGAGGGAAGGGGGGAAGAGAAATAAAACAAATGGATTAGAGGCAGAATACCTTATTAGGCTTAAAAAATTATATAATGTCTTCAGACGGCCTATATATATATATATTCTTCCTTTTTGGCTGAAGTACTGTCCTTTTTATTGTCATGACTGAATCTCAGGCATGTGAGATGTGTAAATAGAAAGCAAAATGGGATCTAAAAAGACCACTGCTGAGAGTTTAAGGAAAAAGTAGGAGCTAATGGAAAAAGTAAGAGTTACTTCATCATTTCAAATTAATAGCATATAGTTGTCTTTAAAGGAGGAGCTTTGACTTCTTTTTAAATATTTTTGTTACCTTGAAGAGTGTAAATGCATTTGAAAGAAATTATTAATTCTGTGAGGTGCTAGTAACATGAGTAATAACAGAGGAAAAAGTTAAAAGTAACCTTATCTTTATTACGAGTGGTACATCGGCAGCCCTGGTTAGCCTTTCAGCTTTATTATGTAATAAGTTTTATAAATAACCGATGGTCAAAAAATAATATAGACTCTTGTCTTTCTGTTTCGCTCCCTTCACTTTTGATGAGCTGTCTTTCTACATCTATGTTTTATGACATGTGCCTCAGAAATGGTCTCCCACTTAAAGTCTAATTTATCCTCTGGCAAATGCCCATTCTTCATATTAGCTTACTACAGTATTAATTATTTTCTTTTTCCAGGTTATTACCCAGAGACCAAAATGTGTTATTTTTGACTACATTTCTGTATAAACTCTTCTGTTACATAAAAATAATTTGAATTTACACGTTCTAGACTAGAATATTAAATGTCGGTATTTTCTATATCTAGATGTGTTTTGAGGCAAAAAAATACTGAACAATGTTTTTTTGATCCATTAAAACTAAATTAACTTGTGTGCTGGATAGTATAAATTATCAGTGCAATGATTTGGATGCAGATGCTCCAGTTGATTAAAAGTACATCCAACTGCACCATGTTATATTCTAAATTTGTAAAATATAAGACCAGTGGACATTGTCTAGATTGCAATTATGTTATTTCTGTAAGAATTAAGGAAGGATATAAAATAAATCATTATGTTTGTAGAGTACTGTTCTTACTGCTAACTGAGATTCTTTAGAATGGGACCACAAAATTAACAATAATAATAATAATAGTAGTAAAGTGTGTTCTGTTTCCTTAATACCCCTTGCTATTTCATGCTGGAACATCAGAGAGAAGTCACATTGCTTTTCCTCTTTTTTGAATTGATGTGCAGTCCTTTTTGCTTGCAAGTACTACTACTGATTATAGTTTTCATGTTTCTAGTGGGCCTCTCTGTAAAGACCTTTGGCTTCTGAATTGGTAAGCAGTAGACTAAATTTATTATTTTGGGCAGAAAAAATTCTGTTTGTATTTCGTATCTGAAGGAGGGGGAAGAATTACATGAAGATGCTGAAGAGAATTTAGTGGTGGTAGTAAGTGCTTTTTGGTGTTACTTGACTATTATCATTGCTTATTCTTTTTCAGTCTCATGAAGATGGTGATTGTTCACTGTGTTAGCATTGTAGGTAATCCATTTATCATATAATGCAGTTCATCATAAAGAAAATTTCTGAAAGGTTTTCTCTTTGTGTTTGGGGATTTGAGTGTTAATTTTTGGTTGTTATTGCTATTTTCTTGTTTTGTTTTTTTTTTTTTGGTCTAGTCCTCTTTTTCAAGGACAGTGTAATTAATAGATTAGATTAGATAATGGCAGAAAAATCTTAATATATCTTTATGAACTGGCTAGCAACAATAATTCAAATACGTTACTATGTGGGTTTTAAGACCTCAGTATTTCAAAATGTTAAGTGAAAATGAAGAATGGTAGTGAAGGTATCTTCAGCAATGAAAATGATGCATCAGCTCTATGACAGTCCTATATACTCCTCCTTGCTTGGGATCAAGGTCACTGGAGTTTCATTACTAACAAACCAGTTCCAGGATATGCCATCCTCCTGATAAAGCAAATGAATTGGAAATTGCAGGTTTTTATTTTACATATAAAAAGCAATTCTTTGGACTGGGAAAATTAGCTAAGCGGACTACTTTTTAAAATTTTGATACATTTTCCATTTTGTCAGTGTCAAATATCCATCAAGTGCCAACCCTGTCCTTTTCTCTAGACATGTAATGTTGTTGTCTTTCATTATCTAAAATTTTAAGATCATATCTGTAATTGTGCAAACTTGGCAGTATAATGGAAAACTGTTCAGAACATTATCAAACATTACTTGTAATTAAATACAACATCACTCTAAATCAGAACTGGTTGCTTTAACATGTACATTTTTCCCTAAACTAGGAATTTAAAATTTATGTCCAGTCCTGGTTCTGGCACAGATCAGTGGAAGGGAGCATGGTCAGGACATTTTGTTATTCAATACCTCATTACATCATTACCAGGGGTGGGGAAGAGAGACTTTCTCACTTTTGGGAAGGAGAGGCATCCCTTTCTTGGGTAATAAAGGTGGCAGCCAGGGGAACCTCCTCTCTCTTTTTCCACATTCTGTTAATGATATTGTTGCTGTTACAGTTTGTTGTCTTATCTCATTGCTGTTTTCAGTAAATTTTTCTTATCTCAGCCTATGATCTTTGCCTTCTCTGCTTGCAATGCTCTTCTGCAGCCATGTTCAGGGGTGCAGGAGGGTGGAAGAGGGGATGGAGAAGGAAGAAGAGGGGAAGGGAGTGAGCGAGTAGCAGAGTGTTTTGAGAGGTTTTAGTGGTAGAACTAGATAAGGGAATACCATTCCTAAACCACAACACTTCCATATATCTAAGTCTTTACACTTCTTTTCCCCTGAAGATTAAGTCACTGATAAACATTTGGCAAAATATTGAGGATTCTTGCTTCCTCATTTCTTGCTTTTTCTTTGTGTAATCAAGGAAAAGTATTTTGGAGTGAGGAGCTGAAGAAGATTTATCCCACTAGGTATGCACAGTAATTGTGAGGATAAATAGTTGTCTATTTTTCAGAACAAGTCAAAATTCTAGCAAAAATTTTAGCTTTCAACAGCTGATGGAGAAAGTGAAACTTCAGACTTTTCAGTGAAACTTCAAATGTTTATAGGTGGTGTGGATGATTAAAGAAAAAAAACAAAAACTACAAGAGTCAAACCTAAATAGTTCATTTAGCAGACCTTTTGTGGAGCCTTTTTCTGTCATTGATTCTCTCTGAGCACTCTCTCAGGCTACATTTCTCTGAAAGAAATCCATAGGTTGGAGGATGTTAACTTCTTTAACCATTGTGGTTTTTTGAACTACAAGAGTACCCTACAAGTTCTGTCTTTCTCTTCTAAAAATTACTTCCATTTTACTTTATTTGGAGAATCTCTTGCCATCTCTCTTTCACCTCTTTGCTAGATTTGATGCCATCTTTCACAATCCTTAAAGGTAATGACTTAGCAATTGAATAATTTTATCTTTTCCTCCTCATTCTTTACCCTAATATTTTCCCTTTTATGTATGCATTACAATGACTTTGATGAATTGAATTTTGAATTTTAAGACAACATTGTATATATTTGTTAACCTTGTGAAAACTTATGATTGAGATTCCTTAGATAAAATCAGTGATTCTAAGCTGAGGTCAAATATGTCTGTAACTCATTTTTCAACTTTGATGATGAGTATGAATGAAACCATAATGTGCATAAATCTGTGTATTACTCAATTTTTCTCAAAGCATTTCCATATATCCTGGAAAATATTTATTGAAGTGTGGCTGGAACTCACAGGTGGCTTGAAAGGCTAGAATGAATCTATTTGTTATCAGGCAAAACATTTTTTTCCTTATGAGACATCAAAGAGAGAGACACATAATGCTTAAAGATCGGGATTGGAATTCACTACTGTTAAATGCTATAACTCCATGTTTCTGATAAAATGTTTCCCTCTGCAGAAAAAATACAAAAGATGAATTGATCGAAACATCATCAAAAAGAAAGTGAAACAGAAACCCAAGAACCATTTGTGGTGAAAACCCTGCTATAGATGACTGAATTAAAAATAACATTAGGACTAGGATAGCTGGTCCTATCATCGCAATAAGATGTAGTGTTTCAGAATACCAGAGAAGTATTTGTCTATTTTTTTATGATTTTCAGTTCTAATAAAAATAGTTATGATTTGAGATCTCTGAACATTGTTGCAACATTCTTTTTGCCTGAAACATTACTCACTAAAGCAAGAGAGCTATATGAACAGGCTTCAGATTCCATGTCATTTCATATCAGCTGCAGCTGTATGTAGAATGCATACCGGATGTCATCTTCTTTAGACACTCACTTTTTACTCATTCTCAACAATGCTGCAGGGAATGCAAAACCTGCATGTTAAATGTCCCCTTCACAGGCAGACAATGTGAAAGGTACACTTCATATGTCTTCTAAATTATCAATAACTTGCTGATATTGTTGGAAACAATATAACTTTTGGTGGTAATACTTGTCTTTAAATATTACTTTTTTATGTACAAGATTTCCTTCCTAAGTATGTTCCATTTAGCATGTTCCAGCATTTATATCAAAATAGCAATAGCAATAAAATATTGTAAAGGCAATTTCAGAATTGACAGGATTTTTGCTTCCCCCCTCCTATCCCCCTTTTTAGGCTTTCTGCCTGACACACTGAGTGCACACAAGTAGTAGTTTGTTTCAGAGTCCTGTTACTAAAATACTATGGGAGCAGCTATTCATAGACAAAGTTTCTTTAAAGCATGAGCTTGGGTCAGGACAACACATTATTGATTCAGTGGAGATTACTTCAGCACATGGGAGAAATACAAAATAGTTAAATTGTCAAACAAAAGTCTTTTACAGAAATAATGATCCTTGAACATTCTTAGTGTTGTGAAAAGCAGTGGCTGTGGCTCAGATTAAATAGATATGTATTTTTTTATTAGAAATTTATCTGAGCACTTATAAAATAACTTATGTAGAGTAATAAGCAAAATAATATGGATACTTGTGATTTTATAGTTATTATTAGTGTGTATTGCAAATTACTTTCTTAGAAAATGAAAGTGCTCTCATTTCTATGACAGCACCCCACATGGCTTTGGCTACCGCTGTTTTTTTTTTTTTTAGAATTATCTATATATTGGGAGAGCAAGGAATGATATCAGAAATTTCCACAAAGATTAAGATTCACTCAACAGTCTAATTTTTTCCCACTGGGAAACAGCAAGATGAAGACATCAAAGAGGTAATGTGGCCTTAAAAATCATACTCAGATTTTCTTGAAAACACTTCATTACTTGACAGTTGTAGCAGGATCAGGTGCATATCTCCCCAACAGGGAACCAGGGTTGTTTAGCCTGAAGAAGGCTCAGGGGAGACCTTATCACCCTCTACAAACCCCTTTAAAGGAGGATGTAACCAGGTGGGGCCAGTCTGGTCTCTTCTTCAAACCAACCAGTGACAGAACAAGAAGAATTGGCCTCAAGCTGTGCCAGGGGAGGTTCATGCTGGACACAAGGACAAATTTCTTCATGGAAAGTGTTACTAAACAGGCCCAGGAAAGTGGTGGAGTCTCCATCCCTGAAGGTGCACAAGAATTGACTGAATGTGGCATTTAGTGCCATGATCTAGTTGGCAAAGTGGTGGCCAAGGTTGGAGCCTTGGTCCCAGAGGTCTTTTCCAACCTAAATGACTCAGTGATTCTGTGATCTGTACTCCTGATGCTGTTACAGTGGCAGTCAAGGGTAACTCACTGACTTTACAAGGACAGAGCTGGATTTCCTTGTAACAGCTAACTACAAGAGAAATTAAATAATGTGTGCCTGTGACTCTCACAACTGTCTCAATAGTGTCTCTAATTGAGCAGAGGATCATGAAGTACAGCCTGCAGTACAGGCTTCTTCCTTAATTCAGAAGAGAGTGCTGTCAGATCTGCACTCTATAAACTCTGCTACTTTAGAGCGTTTGGGCAGTGTTTTGTTTTCCCTTTTTATGTGTAGCAAAAAGTAAGTCTCCCCTGCTGTATAATTTAGATTTTTATCTGCCAGAGTTCTGTTAGTCTGCTTTTGATAAATTTAAATTTTCATTTACTCTCAAGTTCTCTTTTCAAGCAATTTTTTTTTCTAAGAAAACATTGAGTTTTTTTGGTTAGTTGGTTGGTTGTGTTTGTCTTTTTTTCTGAAGATATTTCACTCAAGGGAAATCTTCCATTGCACACAGAGGCATAGTGTTTATTTTGTTATGCCTTATATAGCAATCTACCGCTGTCTCAGAAGGATTTTTGTCCTAAAGCTTTCTCATAAAATGACAGTAATTGCACAATATGTAATTCATGCCCATATTTTCATTTTCTAAGAAATATCTAGACATCTGATAGCATTGTGTGTTTTATGCTAGTGGATCACAAGGTGCTTTATAAACATATAGAATACTACCAGTTTAATACCCTACAGTAATCCCTTAGCATCGACATACTGCACTCAGGGGTAGAACAGACCATTTAGAGTAAGAGCTGTAAAATACCACGCATAATTACTTCAGGATGATTTACCATAAGTATGCACACTTTCACTGACAGGATATAATTTATTACAGCATTTGTGCCCATATAAGTAGGCATAACACCATTACCCAGCTTCACTTTTTGTCCTAAACACAGATCAGATAATCATGTCATGTGGATGTTGAAGTAAGGTACTGCTAGTGGTCCTCTACCTAGGAGCTAGGTAGCCTACCTAGGTCCTCTACCTAGTCATCATGTACCATGAATGCAGTGTTTTTGGAGATGCAGAATTTTTTTGTACATCTCTCATACCAGTTTAGAATCAAGATATAACTCTTGACTGTCCAATAGACTACTACACAAATCATCTTATTCTCAAATATGCTTTCTTGTCTCACCACCACTACATTTAATATAATTTGTCTGAAAGATGTAAAATTATGTACTTGAAATTTTCATTTATTGCTGGTAGAAAGAAAAAGTATGATTAATTTCCTTAAGTTTCTTGAAAGAGGAGAGGATGAAGAAAGGAAGCACCTACATTGTAGAGTAATACTTTAAAACACACTGGACCTTTTTATCTTAAAAGTGATATGAACATATGAGATCAGGTTAGGAGTAGGCAGAATTTCCCACCTGCCTTTCATATTCAGATTATTTTTCAAAGAAAATTAACTGCATGTAGAGAGTAGATGCATCCAAATGCATATCTCAGTAGGAATGATCAAGATACTAGGATATCAGGACATGTGGAGACCATACTGTCCCTGCAGTTGGTCTGTAGTCCAAGCACCCGTTCTGTAAGCAGAGCTGTAGGATATTGATCCATCTGGTAATTTAATTATGGTTAATTACACAGTCCAGCAAGTGTTGTTCCTGTCAGATGGCTAAAATTTCCTATCTGGCATGGAAAGTTAAATATGATTTTTTAATAGCCTTACATTCCTAACCATTAATTTACTTGTTTCTACTGATTGAAAATGCTATGGGCTTTTTTTTCACAGAGCACTTGTTCCCCATGATCTTGGCTACAGCTTTTTGTCCCTTTTTTGGATACTATGCCAAATTCAGACATGTGCAGTTTCATAAAAAATTTGTCAGAGCAACAGCAAAGAAAAAAATTGCAGAGAAATTCTGTTAAAAATTAGTAAATAATAGCCAAAGAAGAGACCCTTAGGATACAGTTTGCACAATTGGAACTGTGCAGCTCCAGAAAACAAAGTTGAATGTAGGTTGCTTAATTTGTTTTCCAGTCTGAAACCAAGCATGTGTGAGTAGATGAGAAGTGGATTTATGTAATGTTTTTCCAGTTTATGAGCAATAACTTATTATTTAAATAGTAAAAACCAAATTTCATTAGATTGAAACAGTATTCTATGTATATTGAGTTTGGGAACTTAATTCTATTGTAGTGCTTTAATAAAAATATTTTTCCTTTTTGAGTCATTTTCTATGGAAAAAAAAACCAAAATTATACATAGAGGATTTTCTTTCTTTCCTACATGGCATATCTATCTGGATTACTTTTTTGGGCCCTCTGGTAAAGTCAAGTGTTTTTGCAGCTGCTGCACTTGAAGTAATTAAGTGATGGGAATTCATCTTACCAGAAGAAAAATGAAGCCAATTAAGAGAATAAAAAGTTAATTTAAAATGTCATCCTCCACACAGTCAAATGTTAATGTTTTGTAATGCAGAGCCACTACAACTTGAAAGCGATGCATAGAAATATAATTATATCAGTTAAAATTATTTTAAATGAGCTTAAGGAACTATTTCTACTTTATATCTCTTTAAAAAAAAATAGATGTATTGTTATTCAACAGCAGACTATTATCATTTTCCTTCTAAATGAATTACATTTGTCTTACTCTGTATACAAAAAAATAACAAAGCCTCCATTCCTACAATCTCTAATAAAGGAATATTCTTATGTTGCAGTGCACATGACAAAAGATTTTATCCGGAGATATTTTTACCAGGAGGCTGAACATGAAATCAAAAACGTTTCTTGAGCAACCAAAAAGTAGAATTCAGCACAAAAAGATTAAAATGCAAATCAGCTTTCCACCAAGAAGGTACATTAACATAATATGAACAGTTAAGAAATTTGTTTAATGTATTCCAGTAATTAAATTTGTATGTTTGTGAAGTACCCAACAAATCTGTTTAATTCTTTTCATTAGAGTTAATAGAAATATAAATCTGATGTTGGGGAAGGATCATGGGCTTTGGGTTGGATTGATGGCATGACCTTTTTGATCTGTTGATGTCATTAAGAGAGCAGCAACCAGGGGATTGAAGTCTACTCATCGCAAGGATGTATACAAAACTAACATTTTTAAATGCTGTTTTTACATATGCCTGGAGAATTTATAAGGGTCAGCTACTCAGTACATACTTTAAACCCACTCTACCCTATGGGACGTTGGCTCTAGAGAAGAACTGCCCATTCTTCCCTTTAGAACAACTAGAAATAAGACTTGGAATATATACATATATGTGTGTGTACACGTACACATAAAACACAATTGCACTTCTTCTTAATCAAACACTGTACATGTAATTAGAAAGACTTCTTAGGGTTCCTTATATTTTTCTCTAGTTCATCTTCTGATTATGCAAAAAATGTGAACATAATAAACATGGAAATGTTTTCCTTTTGACAAACAAAAAGGTCTCACAGCGTCTGGCAGTATATCTGTGTCCCACTTTTGTACAGAGTTTCTTGGTGGCTTTGGACAAATGTCTGTCTAGAACATCCATTATTTCTTAATGTGCATATTCTTTGTTATAAAAAAGGGTAAAAAGTTCTATAATCAAAATTCTAAGAGGTACAAAGTTTATGAATTCATTTGCTGCACAATGGCTTTGTCAGTTCCCTGTCCAAGTACTGAAAGTACTGCCTGGTCTACCTGTCCCTGCCCTGCTCAGGACTGCTCTCATATGGCCTGAGGTTAAAGTCCCCCTGCCAGTCCCCAGGGCCCTCAGCCCCTGCCTTGCCCTTGGGCCCTGCTGAACTCACTCCTTGCCAGACCTCAGCACAGCTGCATCTCCAGGGACGTGCCTGAATCCTGGGGCTGGGGTTACTCCAGTGCTATCAGGTGCCTGCTCCTGGCTGGGATGGTGGGACACACCCTGAGATCCCACTGTGTTTCCCTGGAAGCAGTCATCCTCACTGAGCCCTGGAAACATGCTGCTCAGCTGTGCAGAGGACACAAAAATAAAATTACAAAGATATTACTGAGCTGCTTGAGAAATTCAAATTATAATCATAGGTTCTAATTATGTTTTTTAGTCAAATTAATAGAACAGTTTAAAATATATTTCTCTTTGAATGTGTTTTACAAAATACAAATTCCTGAAATTTTATATTTGAATATTCTTTTATTTTGGTATAGATTTGTCATTGTCATTTATTTGACATTAAAGAGATACCAGTACTATCTAACATGGGCTCAAAAATGTACACCACATTTTCAATAGATTGGTTCATTTTTCACTGAGAATATATTTGAATTCCTTTTGGTTAAGGTTTCTATTTACTTCTCAAGCCTGATGTGTCATAGGGTGATTTGGATAGCTCTAACCAAGTACCAGAGTTTGAGAAATCACAAGTTGTTTAAACTGTGTAATTACAATATAGATTAAAAAATGTTCAAGCAATTCTTGACCACTCTTTATTACATTAAATAATGGATTAATAATAAAAGATGTAAAATAATAATTACTTGACAATTTTCACATTTTATTTCTAAAAATTTGGGGTTAGATTTTGTGGTTTGTTTTGGGAATTTTTGTGGAGTGAGGGATATGAGTGTGGATTTGGTGGGGGTTTTTTTAAACTCTAACTTTTGAGTAGGGAAGATTTCCAAAACGTTATGTAAGTATACATGAAAAATATATGGTCGTAACTGCTATGCATTGAAAAAAAACCTCCATTTTTACTTGTCTAAATATTCAAGTCGATGGTGTCAGGCTACTTTTTCCAGACATCACTGTGTTCTAGTAACAGGCATACCATAGGTGGTCAGGTTTCAAGTGTATATATGGGAGCAACTCCATTTAAGGCATTATGGAGAACATTTATAGCTTTGGAAGCATTTGGTTTTTTGTTTGTTTTGCCGTGTTTTGTACGTTTGTTTTGTTATTGTTTTTGTGGTGTTGTTTTGTTTTGTGTTTTTTTTTTCTTTTAATTCTGGTTTTGATTTTGCATTTTCTTCTTTCTGTAATCTCTTTGAGCCTATTCTGCCTTCCTTCCATCCAATTATTGCAGTGTTGCAGCATGTTTTTTGGTTACTATATTTGATTTAATTACTTTTTATATTGTAAAGTTGTAAAACTTCACCCTCCCCGTTATGTTAATAGTTTATCCCAGGTGTACCCTCCTATCGCAGCTGCCAATCCACTCTGAAAACTGCCCCTTGCTCCTGAATGTTCCCTGTCCATCCCCTGTTATTCAGTCCCTCATTGGTTTATGTAACCTTTTCCCTCCCACTGTGATCCTTTATTGGTTTATACTTTGTAAACCCCTCCTTGTTCTCCACCCCTGAGTTTCCTTCTTAGGCTCATTCCTCCCCTCCCTTTCCTCCTACCCCATATATCAGTGGATGTGATCTGAGATCAGGGCTCTCTTGTGGGAGAACTTTCAAGACAATAAACCTTTTTGGAAATCCCATGAGAGGGGGAATCTCATCCTTGCTCCTGCCCTCGGTGTTTGGGTGTTTGCAGAGCGTGGCTCTGAGCCAACACTTGGGTCCAGAGCTCTGCTCAAGGCTGGCCCAGTCCTGGAGTGAGTGCTGGAGACTTCCACCTGCTGAGCCAGCCCCCCTTTGCTCTGACACTGTGTCATTGCAAGACACTTTGATTCTGTAATTAACAGTACTACTGGTGCAATTATTCCTTCTATTAGCCGTGCTCTTTGTATGTTTTCCAGGATATATACATTGCAAAGAGCTTAAATTGTAGAAGGCCTCAGCCGTCTTAGTCTAGGCAAGCAGCCTCCACTGAAATGACTAGTAGCTTCAACTTCAATAAAAGTTAGTCACTACTGCTAGCAATAAGATTTTCTGAGCAGAGGCTTGTAAGACTGAATCATAGCTTTTAGATATATATGCTATTATGTCCGTTTGTCGTGTTCCAAGCATTTTTCCTTCTGAAAGTGACAGATAAATCAATGGATTACTGTAAAGTAGAATTTGTTTTTATTTGAGATAATTTTTTCTAAGATGATATTCTTGAAATCCTCCCCTGCCTTTCCCCCTACACTATTTCTATATTTATAAGTCTTATATGGATTAATAGTTGTCATGATCTCATCATAAAAATTATTTTCAAAGAGAGAAAAGGGTAGAGATTAATTAATCTTTATCACAATTAATTAACCTCACCTTAAACAGCAGGGTTAGTCAGCATTTACCCTTGGGTACCTAGACTTAGAAAGCTCCGATTACAGTGGTATTTCTTCCCAATTAGTGGAATGAGAGAAAAATCATGCATTGAGAAAACACATTTAAATTTATTTTATTTCAGCCTTTCTTTGTGCATTAGCCCATTCTTTGGATGTTTTTATGATGGTGAAAGTAAAATTATTATTATGAAAAAAAAAAGTGAAACTAAAGATACTGTCTTAATTAGCCTTTCAGATCATTGCTATATCAGACGTAACTTCAGACAGAAGGTCAAATGCTAGAGGAACTACAAGGAAAAAAAAGAAAAAAACATCCACCACCACCCTCCGAAAAAAATCCCAACGTCTCCTTTTCAGTGAGTGATCTTGTTCAGAAAGATATGTCCACCAACACCAGGTAAATGTGGGTTCCACTTGGCACACACATAGCTACAGTCTGCACATAGCTATCCTTTTTAAATGTAACTGTCTTGTACCTAAAACTCTCTTGGGTGCTTTTCTTTCTCTGATTTCATTACAGAAAGGAAAGATAAAAACTAGGTATGGGCCAACAATTTTGCTCTGACTGCAAGGTAGAATTAACCTATCTACCCAATTAGACTTGCAGTGTCTGGAATTTTACTCTGTTGTAGTTTCAGCTATGAAATGTCCTTTAAGAACTGCTCTGACAGCTTTATGAGTAATTATCATTGACCCTCCAGTGTTTTCTTGAAAATTAAATTTCTGATCACAATTATCTTATAAGAACCATTGAAATCAGCAAATTTTGTGTTTGACTGCATTATGCTTTGTGGAAAATGTGATAAACTCATGTGCAGTAGAAGACATGCAATTACCATTATTGTTAAGATGCTAATTTGACTTTTCTAAGATACAAAGGCATAATTAATTTTAATGTTTACTGGCTTGCATTTATTTCCTCTTACATTGTCAATGGAGAATTGTTATACTTTGCAGTATGTTGAATATTAGGATAACAGAATTCTGTTAACATAAATGTAAGAATTTTTCCAGATGAATTCATTTGAAAAATTATGTCCATTGAATATCAGAGCCACTAAGATTTCTTTCTAAGCCAGCTAGGTGATATCAATGAAGAGCACTTCTTTTTACCTGGACAGTTTATTTAGATGGCAGATTGAGCTTGAAGAGACACCATGTTAAGAAAGGACTCACTAAGTTCATTAAGCTATAATTTCAAAAATATATATCAGCAAACAAATTGGCTGAACAATGCCATTAGTGAAGACTTTACATCCTTAGATTTTAAGCAAATGAAGTTGCTTTCATGCTGTGAAAACAGCATAGGTAAATATTCGATGCAAACTCTCTTCTGAAGAATCAGGTTTGCTGTTATTTTTAAGTCATAAGATATATTTGCCTCAACATCATCTTTTAACTTGAATCAGTCTTCAGAAATATTTCCTGGAGGATCTCAGTTGAAGCTTTTTGTTTTGCTCACATTGAAAATGTCCCAGCTGCAGTTACTATGCATGGAAATAAATGGATTCTATAGCTGTCAGCAATACCTTAACATTTTTATGCAGAATTTGGATGCTTAAGAATAGATGGTTAATCAAGATGGCTAAGAACTTTTGTGAAACATGGGAAACATCTTGATTTTGACAATGAGGTTTTTCAGCCTGGACTTTGCTAGGGTGGTTCAGGATCACTGCCCACTGATTGGTCTTATTTCTTGCTAGTCTGTTCCTAAAGGTCTTAGGCAAATGTTTTTCCCTTTAAAAAAAAACAAACAAACTTGAGTAGAGGTTAAAATGCAGACAGAACTCATGTCTATTTAACTGATGGTTAAGCCCTTGAGAAATAAGTATGCGGTTAATACTGAATAGACTCTATGCCCCTCAGCAGAGCATTGGGCTCTGAAAAGAAAGTAGCTAAAGATGAAAATATGATGATTCAACTTGCAAGATCCAGTCTTTTATGTGGAGTCAATACATGAAAATTATTTTCAGCCCTGTACAGGGGTAGGGGAGGGCTCCATGGATCTCTGCATTGTGTTTGTCAGGCACTGTGGAGAGGCAGTGAAGGAATAGAGTCTGTCTTGGCTGTATTGTCAATGCAAAAGGAATGTAACCCATCAAAGATTTGCACTTTCCCTTTGGAGGATCAAAAATAGACTCATGGACTTGAAGATTGGAAAAGACCTCTAAGATTACTGAGTCCAACCACTAACCGAGCACCACTTCATTAATCACTAACATTAATCACTTCATTAATCCCCTAGTGCTGTACACTTCTTTTGAACACTTCCAGGAGTGGGCAGCCTATTCCATTGTTTGACCAGGACTTCAGTGAAGAAATATTTCCTGGTATCCAATATAAACCTCTCCTGGCACTTGAGACCATTTCTTTTGGTCCTGTTACCCAGGAGAAGAAACTGCCCCCTACCTTGCTGCAACCTCCTTTAAGTTAGTTGTAGACTGATAAGCAGTTAAATGTTAGCATCAGCACTATACTTTCCATGCGTTCTTCTTTCTCACATTTGATTTTTATGGTATTTTTAAAGCAACCTTATTTAAGAAAGACAATGTAGAACAACAGCCTATCCTATATTGAAACCTCATATTGAAATTTCAATCAGTGCTATTTTTGGGGTTCAGTCATGGTCACAAATATTAAATGTTTCTTTGAAGTTAGAATAAAGTGATAAACATTACTTTTAAGCATTACATCTGCCATTCTTTTATAATCACTTGCTCTCTGGTTATTTTTGCAAATTTTGAAGATAAGTGATCAGATAATGATTGGAAAAGGTCACAGGTTTGAACAAAGAGTAGAAGAAACATATATTTTTTTAATACTTCAGACTAAAACCTATGTTTTCCACTCATTCTGTTGCACGCACAATTACTGTCCTTACTTGCACACACCTTCTGAGGGTGCTCCAGCTTTAGGCAAAGCTATGCATATCCAAACTCCTTATTGATCTCCATGCCAGTGAGAATGCTCTCCACAAGCTGAGGTTCACATCCTCTCAGTATGGGTCTTTGTGTGCCACATCTTACCTTGGTTCTGCAGTATCTGGGGGCAGGCACTTCACATCAGTTTCACATCAGTTGAGAGTTTGCAGTGTTGGTAGGGAACAGCAGGTGCTGCTGCTTTCAGACCGAGGTCTCTCCCCACTGTTAAAAATGTTCGTTTCTTTATGCCTGTTTTCAAGCTGAAATCTCTGTTTCAAATGATTCTGTGAATCCCTAACTACTTTTTAATCTGATTGATGGTCATCTTCTTCTTTCACATGATGAGGGCAAACACCCTCACAAAGAACTCTGGGAGTCCCATGGACACACATTATGTATATTCACATTTCTGTCTTAACATCTGTTGTTATTCAGGCCACAGGTGAGCCCCGAGGGCACTCCATGACAGTCTAGATGAATAAGTCAGTTAGAGAGTAATAAAATGTGACATATTAAGAGCAGAGTACTATAAAGAGATAGTTCCAAAAATTCAGCCATTCAGAAATAGTTCTAAGAGTTTTTCGAGACAGTTGTTGTGGTACAACTTCTCACATGGAATATCTCTTCCTCCTACTTTCCATGCCTCAGTTTTGCCTGTGTCATATTTTTCCATTACGAACTCAACTGTAAGATAGGTTGCACATCAGATGTCCTGTTTTTCGTTGTCATCTGTTTTATTTCTTTACATCAAAATAGAGGCTGTAAAGATTCATTAATTCAGAAAATTAGTAATTTTCACCAGTTTGCAGCCAGTGTACACAGATGGAATTGACTGCAGGTGAGAATCAGTAAGATATCCAGCTCAAGATATCTACATCATGCAGCTCAATGCAGTTGATTCTACAAAGATGTATATATATAGTTATTCAAGATGCTCATATATATACATTCAATGAGTTAATATTCAAATATGTCTACCACTTTGAATATATATATAAAAGTGGAATAACAAAACCTCATTTTTTTCAATGTAATTAATAACCTCCCTGATTTTTATACTTTTGGACAGGGAAATGAGGGAGAAAAGAAAAAGGCATAAAAACCATAATGAGTTATTTTTTCAAAGTCAAAATTACATGCGCAATAGTACTTCTGATTTCAATTCCAGTTGGAAGAGGAACAAATGGGAGAGTGTGCAAAGGACCTGGAGAAAGCATAGATGTTACTAGAAAGAGAAAGTTCACAAAAGTGGTATTTAACAAAATGGTTATGGAGAAAAAGGACAATGGAAGAGAAGATCTTCTGGAACATTGTTACGAATAAAATTTGGCATTAGAAGGTGCCCAATGTGATTTTGTGAATACAACCATTTCTACAAAAAAGAAATAAAAATTGTCACAAAAGTGGAAAGAAGAAACTTGTGACATTATGTTTCCTTCACAGAAAATAAGGCATATGGTTATCTTGTGCATTATGCAGCTCTGCTTTTAATGACTGGCTGCCAAAATTAACAAAGCTTTTCCTGAAATGCTAAGATTAACATGCTGAACATGCTGGTGATGCTGTCTCTTGACCTGCAGCCTTTTCCTTGTAAGCAAGGTTTGTTTTTCTTCCCAGAGGAACTGCAGATATAAAACTGTAATAAGGAAAAGCAGTCAACTAGAGAGCAAATTGCTTTTTTGGAAAGTGCAGATTTACAGAATAAAATAAAAGTTGTAGCAGAAATGCACTATTTTCTTTCTACTACCCTCAGTCATGTCTTATTAAGGAAATTAAAATGTATGTTTTAGAATAACCGTTTAAGAATACATTGTTGTATATGAAACAATATTCTAATAATTTTAGTGTGATAACAATATTTGATTTATATATATTTGGTAAGTTTCAATAGCAACATATTGGTTTTACTAAATTTAAAGTAACTAAACTTTTTTAATTTTACCTTTGAATTACATAAACTGCTTTAGTTTTAGGAAATCTATGAATCATCTTTCTGAGTTTAGGACTAACAACTTTCTTTTTAGCTTAATTTAGCATGTTAATTTCTATGCTTCACAATAGATTGAAAGGAACTAAAGAGACCAAATTATCTATTCATCAGATGAGACTGTAAATTTATGGTAAAATTACTAGAACTTTAATAATTTAGAAGAGATTCTAAAATTCATTAAAAAAGTATCAAATTAATTTTAATATTAAAATGTAAATAAATACCTGTTTGTACAGATCTAATGCTCACTTAACTTGTTAATGTTTGCCATAAAGGCTGCAAACCCTGTGCTTTCAAGGGAAGTTCACAAGATAGTGTTGTGGGTTTAGAGCTAGCTAAAACTTACTAGCTCACTTATTTTCTGTTGTGAGATATGATTTTAGAAGAAAGGAAAACGCAGGCTTAAACTTAAGACTATAAGGAAAATTTATTAACAAAACAAACTAACAAAAAAAAAAAAGAAAAGTCCAAATGAAACTTCCAGAACACTTCCCTCCCCTACCTACTTATTTTCTTTCCCACTTGACAACATAAAACAAAATCTGGGATTTTTAAAATCAGTTATCACTTCTACAATAATCTTTCTCTAATTCACATAGGGCAAGGAGTCTTCTTTTTCAACACTCTGGAGATATGTTCACAAGAACAGTTCTCTGTGGCATACATCTTCACAAACAGCAGCTGCCCGGTTCAGAAAAAACTCTGCTGTTGTGAAACTCCTCTCATTTTCTTCATTGAGTCAATGGGTCACTGTCAACTTATGGGGTGTCATTTT
>VWYI01011837.1:36624-52785 GCA_013399455.1 Anthoscopus minutus
GCCCAGCATGCTCAGGACACTCTCGGCTCTGCACAGCCAGAGGCCAGAGTGGCTGGAGGCACAGCCTGGACCCCGCTCCGGCTGGAGGGCTCCCCTGGCTTCTCATTCTGCCCGAGAGCCGCTGGAGGTGGGGGGGCCGGCCCGGCCAGGCACCGCCAGCACGCACGAGGCCGCTACTCTTCCCCCCACTGCCTTCAGAAGCCGGAAGCCGAAGAGAGAGAGTTCAGAGTTTCCCGGGCTTCACAATGGGTATTCACGGGGGGGAACCTTGACTCTGGATAGCTTACACAGGGGGCAGGTCTCAGGACTGGACAGTCACTGGCTCTCTCTGAAATTCTCAAGAGCCTCTTTCAGGAGAACTATTTCCGGGGATGTCTTTCCTTCCTTCCTCCCCAGTACCAACCAAGGTCAAACCAGCACAGATAGTCTCTTGATGCTGTTCCTTCAAAGTAGGTATTTTATGTAATGATGTAGGTCTACATAGAGCACAATTTATTGAAGCATTTCTAATCACTTGTTGCTTTTAAAACTATTTTTCATTAGCTTTGATTGGGTTTACAGAGTCAAAATTTCTGAAAATTAAGTTTTTCAAGTAAAGATACATAAACTGATCCTGCAGCCTTACTAGCCAAGGAAGGTTTAGAAAATTAACTTTAGTAAGATAGATTCATTATTCTACTATCTGTATTCTCAGTATTAAAAGTTGAAGTGTTCAGTGTATCAATTCAGTCTTTGAATAGCCTTACTGTGCCTTCAAAGGGATCTGACAGGTAGAAATCTTCAACAGAAGCACTCACTGTCTTGATGATAGGTAACTATATCTTGATGGTAAATTAACCCAAGATCAAATAAGAAATAGATTTCGGTGGAACCCATGTGTCCTCATTTAAAACTACAGTGGAGTAATTTCATGGCAGTCTGCTATGCAGGTGCACACCAAAATGAAGCAAAATGAATGGGAGTTAAAGGGTTTTTTTTCCTACAATTTTTTTTCCTTTTTTCCATAAATTTCAAAGCTAATACCCCTATAATTAGCATTACCTAATAGAAGCTTTCACTGTCTTCCCTAAATGGAACAGAACAAGATTATAAAGTGTGAAATACCCTGGTGTGTGGCCTTGATTAATCACAACTTAAATTCACTTCCTACAGATTTTGTTATAATTCGTGCTCTTTAACTGTACTGTACAACCTCCCCCTTTTGAACCAGATCTTTTATTCTAGGATAAATTTCTTACATTATTTCTTATGTGTAAATCACAAGTCTGCTTGATTTCTCAGGATGTGTTGAGTTCTCTAGTCAAATAGCTTACTACTTAGTACTTAGCTACTTAGTCAAATAGCTTACTATTTGAAGCCTTCCTAATTACATTTTGATAGATTTACAAATGTTAAGGGCAAAAAGGAAAATGATCCATGGCTATTGCAGATCAGTCAGTCATAGATGTTAATAATTACAGCATTATACCTTTACTTTTTGTATTCTATCTAATCTGGTTTAAATGCTTACCGGTGTAAATTCTGCAGCATGACTTGGGTGAGATGTTCCAGTGTCTAATAACCCCCAAAGTAAAAGAAAATTGTAATTTAGTCATGCCTGACCACCTTTCAGGGTTAAAATTTACATTTGATGGAAAACAAAAAAAAAATTCTTAGCAATTAGGAATGCATAAACCATAGTTTTACCAAACTTCTTGACCACATTCCAGGTATTTCCCTAGCTTCCTACTGAGTGCAAGTCTGAATATTTGCATGTAAAATTGATTGTACTGGTATAAACATTTTTATTACCAATTTAGTCTTCCTGTTTTTGTTGATCATAGTGATTAATGATAAAAAAGCCACAGTGAGCAATGTGATGAGAGAAAAAGATGGGTAATTTGTGATGTGCATGTGAAATATCCCAGGTGGAAGCTAAAACTTCTTGCCAAAAGCAACTCAATCTAATGACAAAATTGCGCTAGAGTGCTGAATTAACAAGAATGTAATCTATTTAGTGCTGTCTCTGCAGAGTAGTAAAACATTAGGCTCCAATTCAGCCTCCATAGACTTTCATCATGAGACAAATTGTAGATGTAGTGTAATTTTTTTAGCATATTTCTCAATCGTTCCACCACTGGTGTAAAAACTGGTGCCACAAATGGGTGGCTGTCCTACTTGAGTTTACACTTTTTTGGGTGACTTTGTTGTGAGCCTCTGTTATCACTGCAGAAACTCATTTTTGGCTGCCAAGTTGCCGTCTTTTTTTTAAGGCTTTGAACAATGCAGGTGTTTTAAAATATAGTTTTCCATTTTAAATCCTCTTGGCTTTCTTCTTATTAACAGCTGTTAGATGCGACAATGTTTTGGTTAGAATCTGCAAGAATCCAGGTGTTCAGTATAAAGTAAGCACTATGGGTATAAAGTAATCTCTATCACTAATTCAAAATTATCACTGGTTTAAAAATAATGGGTCATGTTAGAATTTCCTGAGTGTCATCAGAATAGTTTATAAATGAGTGACAGTGGAATCACTTCACTCATTTTTTAGAGGTTACATTTTTTAGAAAACCTTTGAGATAAAAAATACTTCAGTTATAAATCACGTCTTTTTGATTTATTGGTAAGTCCAACAACCATTTCAACCTGCTTCTGATTACGATATATCAAGAAAAATGAAGGAGTGGTTGTTGGATCTCCTTCTATATTGACAGTAGCTTACTCTTGAAGAGTGAGGAGAAAATTATCATTGAAAGAGAGCCTATAAAATTTACTAGCAAATAGACTATTCCACTGAAGCATTGTGGGTCTGTATAGACCACTAGTATGTTCTCCCTTCAAAGCTTTAATGAACTTTGCTGACAGAGAGAAAAATCATCTATCCAGCCTTATTTTCTTGCTTAACTAACCTGATCTTCTATATCAAGGTGACCCACTTAGTAGATGATGGAAAGGCTGTGTATGTGTCTACCTGGATTTTAGTAAAGCCTTTGACACCATTTTGCACAGCATCCTTTGGGACAAAGTGGCTGCTCACAGCTTGAACACATGCACTGTTCACTGAGCAAGAAACTGGCTGGATAACTGGGCCCAGAAATGGGTGGTGAAGGAAGTTACATCCCGCTGGTGGCTGGTCACAAGTCGTATCTCCCAGGGCTCAGTACTGGGGCCAGTCCTGTTTAATGTCTTTATCAGTGATCTAGACAAGGTGATTGAGTACATCCTTAATCAATTTGTAGACAACACCACGTTGGGTGGGAGCAATGATCTGCTGGAGGACAGTTAGGTTCTTCAAAGGGATCTGGACCAGCTGGATTGCTGGGCCAAAGCCTATGGTGTGAGCTTCAACAAGACTGAGTGCTGTGTCCTGCAGTGGAGCAGAACAACCCCCTGCAGTGCTATAGGCTGGGGGAAGAGTAGCTGGAAAGCTGCCCATCATAAGACCTGGGGATGCTGGTAGACAGTGAGTTGGTTTTGGCTTGAGATAGAGTTAATTTTCTTCACAGTGGAACTAGAAATTCTAGTATGGGGCTATGTGTTGGAGTTGGGCTTGTGAAAAACGGGACTCGTTAATGGCTCAAACACTTGGCTTCTTAACAGCCCAGGTACAGAGGGTGAGCGCTCATCACCTCAGGCTGCAGCTGGGTGTTGAATGAGATAAGAAAAGCATTAGGAAAGAGGCAAACCATATACTGCCTTTTTGTCCTTTCACAAGTGATCTCAGCTGTGATAACTCCCTTGCCAGGAACTACTGGCACATTCACACTGTAGCTTGAAGGTATTCATCACTGCTGATGGGCCATAATGGGCCATAATTGACTAACTGCATTGACTTTATAGGCAGCTGTAATGACTTAGAAATTCTCAAAGACTCACAAGTGTCCTGTGATCCACAGTGTTACATCATTTAGTGTGAAATTCCATGCCCCAGGGGAGGTACCTGAACCTGAGTGAATATAACCCAGGAAACTGCTGTTTTGGTGTCTTTTCTCCACCCTGATGTATTGACACAGTGACCATCTTTGACCAAAGGACACTGAAATTACAGCAATTGAGTCTTGTCCTGGAGATTATACACTTTTCTACTCTTATTCCTTTTTACTTTTCCTTATTTCTTTCAATATCTCTCTGCCTCACATTTGCTACTAAATAAACATCCATATAATTGACTTCAGTGTATGGTCTTGTTTCACCTTAATTTGAGGCAGAGGTATCTCTAATAATTTTAATAACTGGATCTTAAAATGACTGAAAACAAAGTAAATGATAGAGATGTTTTTGTTATTGGTGAGTAGCATTTGCACCACATCAAATTCCTTTCTGCTTTTTATACTGCCACACTGGCAACAAGGCAGGGAGTGAGTGGGAAGTTGGGTGGGGACATAGCCAAGAAAATGGACCCCAACAGGCCAAAAGGATATTCCAGGCTCTATGATATCAGTATCTATAGAGAGGGGAACAAGGAAGAAAGTGGAGATGTTTGGAATCATGCATGACAGAGCCCTGCTGTCCTAGAGCTGGCTGAACACCATGCCAGATGATGGGAAGTGATTGATGAAAGCCTTGTTTTGCTTTGTGTGTGCGGATTTTGCTTGCCTAATTAACTGTCTTCATAGTAATCCATGAGTTTTCTAACTTTTACCTTCCAATTGTCTTGCCCATCCCACTAGGAGGAGGTGAGCAAGACTATCTGGTGCTTGGTTGCTGGCTGTAGTTAAACCACTACACACATGAACATGAGCCAGCCTGGGTGGTCAAGAAGGCCAATGGTATCATGGCCTGTATCAGAAAAGCATATACAACAGGTCCAGGGAAATTATTTTCTGCCTGTAGCTGGCCCTGGTGAGGCCACACCTTGAATCTTGCGTTCATTTAGGTTCCTCACTACAAAAAAGACAGTGAGGTGCTAGAGTGTGTCCAGTGAAGGACAGCAAAGATGGTGAGGAGTCTGGAGCACAAGTCTTACAAGGAGCTGCTGAGGAAGCTGGGGTTGTTCAGCCTGGAGGAAAGGAGGCTCAGAGAGGACTTTATTGATCTCCTCAACACCCTGAAAAGAGGGTGTAGCCACTCGGGGATTGGGTTTTTCTACCAAGTAGCAGTTGACCAGGAAAAAAGAAATGGCTTCAAGTTGCACTAGGGAGGTTTATATTGAATATTAGGAAAAATTTCTTCACTGGAAGGATTGTCAGTCTGTGGAGTAAGATGATCAGGAGAGTGGTTGGGTCACCATCCCTAGGGATACTTAGAAGATCTGTAGAAGTGGCACTTAGGGACATGGTTTAGCTGTGGACTTGGCAGTACTGGGTTAATGGCTGGTTGCAATGATCTTAAATCTAAATCATTCTATGATTATTCTTCTACATCTGCAACTGCTTTTTAAAAAAATCTTAGAATTTCAATTAAATTTACTGAGCGTTATTAAGATAGGTCAGATTAATTATTTCGGTAGAAGATCAAAATAAGATATGTGAATTTCAAGTCCTAGACACAGAAGAACCATACATTTCAATATCTCAGTTACAAATTCTTATGTTCCATATCATATTTGGTGGCTTGCAAATGTGTATCAAAATGCAGATTGGTATACATATTCATATGTGATAATTCCTACACAGTGCCAGATTTCTTTTCTAAAAATGTACTTTTTGAAGTGTATCCATTCAAATGACATAAGTATTTTCTCTTTCCCAGCTGAGAAACATACGCATGTTTTTAGAAATTGAAGATTTCTTTGTATCTGTCTATTTCTTGCCAGAACTGTTAACAATCTGGATACTTATATTGTCAGATTGTTACTTGACTTCAGGATGAAAATAGAAGTGTCAGTTTGTATATAGAAAAGATCTGCTGTGCTGAGAAAGTACTAACAACTAAAGATACTAAAATATCGATGTCATATTACTACTAGTTTGTTTGCATTGTAAATAAGCACATCCATAGATATATGGCATTACGTACTAAATAATATTCTGCTGTCTTATTCTTTTCCAGTATTCTATCAAGATATCTGATAGAAAAAGAAAATATAGAAGTTTACCAGCAAAAGATGTTAGACCTATTTTAGAAAGAAACATTTTTTCTGTATCCAGAATTTTAAATTGAAACAAGACAGTATCAGAGTAATGAATATTTAGCGGAGTTGTACTTGTTGCTAAGAAGCAAAACAGCAACAGGAAAAAAAAACCAACAGTAAATAATCACAAGGTACAAACCTGCTGATTTCACAAACCCCTCCCCACAGGAACGAAATGAAAATTAAAATGGCAGAGTGACCCCTCCTAAGATGGTGGCTGTCATGGGCAGCTGTATGTAGGGAGACAAAGGGAAAAGGGCATCAGCCTTGCCCCCTCACATATCTCTCTGGCAGCAGCAGCTCTGTTGAGAAAGGTGCCTGGGGCACTCTGATGGCTGGTGCTGTCCAGTGCTAGAACTCATGAAGAGACTTCGTCTTTCTCTTGGCAGGAGATGGCAAGACAAGGAAAGACAAGGCAAAGCAGCTGGGCTGCAAAGACTTGGTGGAGAATTGTGGGCACTTGGACATGGAGCAGGCACTTATTCTTCCCAGCACGGGGCCACAACTTCAGGCAGGCGCTCCTGGAATCTGCCCTGAGTCAGTCCAAGGTGCAAGGGAAAAATTAAGGAAAAAAACCCTAAAATACATGAAGTCTCTGCCTTGAGAGAAAGCCACCAGGCAAAAGACAACGTGGCTTGGGTATTTTGACTTTTGAATAGGACTGGCAAATCTGGGCCCTAGCAGTTCCATATCCAGTGATAGCACTAGCTCTTAAAGACACAGTAACAATTTTAGGTCCAGGTAGATATGGAATACAATAATATTTTGGGTTACCCAGTACAGGGACCTTGAAGATTATCTAGTTCCAAACCCCTCACCATGGACAGGGAAACTGTCCTCTAGACCAGGATGTTAAAAATAGGTTAGAAACTTAATTGTTAAGCATGTTAGTTTGGTTATTATATTGTAAAAAGGGTTAAAAGGGTAGTTATAAGAAATAAGGTACTCAATGTACCATATTACACATAAGAAAAGTGCAGCACCAGCCCCCAGCGAAAGGAGCCAGCCTAAACAAAAACTGTAATGGGCCAATCAAGTGCCTTAAACCTTCATGCAAATGAAAGGATCCAAACAGAAACCAATCCAGAAGGACAAAATACCAGGATAAAAAGGGGCATCTGCATCTGACCCAAGGAAGCCTTGCCACTCCATGTGGAACACCGGGGACAAGGCATCAGTGCTGGAGAGGAGCAGCCGCTGCAGCATCCTCAGGAACACTCCTGCCTGGCCCCCATGCTTTAGGCCTTTTCTTTTCATTAAAATAAATGCTGAAATCACTTTTAGTATCAGGAGTGTGGTCCCGTTTTTAACAAGGACTTGAACACCTCTAGGGGGGTTGCATATGCAACTTCCTTGGATAGTTCCTGTTCTACCTGAGGTACCTGTTCCAGTGCCTCACCACCCAAACAGTAATTTTTTTTCCTAATATCTAATCAAAAATCATTTTCCCTTTCAATTTAAAATGATTGCAAATGCTCTTGAAAATAGTCTTGCCCCATCTTTCCTGTAAGTTCCCTTCAGGACCTGGAAGGCTGCAATTAGATTACCCTGAACTGTTTTATTTTCCAGGCTGAACAATCCCAGTTCTCTCAGCTTTTACACACAGGAGAGGTTCTCCATTCCTCTGATCAACTTGGTGTCTCTTCTCTGGATTCACTTCAACAGATTAATGGTTTTCCTGTGTTGGGGAAACAGGATACAATACTTGAGGTGTTTTCTAGCATTATGTAACACTGTGTCATCTAATTCCATCTCATTCCATCTCATGTATTTCCCTCATTTTTACTTTTTTTTTTCCCCTGAAATTCTGTGTCTTAAGACTGTATCTAATATTCTCTCTTTTCCTTCCTGGTAGACCATTGAAATAATGATACATGAAACAGAACAGTGAGGCATACAATTTGTTTTAAAAGCTATTATGGGATACAGTTTGTAGTTTCTTGTCAATATTATATGTCAGTACTCAAAATCTCCACTGACATGTAACTTCTGAGAGAATAAAAAAGTTCTGGTTGGAGACTAACAGCATAAAAATGTCAGAGAGCCTTAACTAGTGCAAATAATTGGGCATATTGTTAGCTTTTTAAATTCTTAAATATATCAGTCATGACTCCATCTCAAGAATATGATACTAAAGCACTTAGGCGATTTAAAGCTACTATAAGAACAACCTTAAAGGAATCCTAACTTTCTGCCTTCCTGTGGTCTCTGTTTAACAGCTAATATAATGTTATGAGGTGTGAGTATGTAATGAGGTGCAAATGAGACCATGTGCCAAAGCCAGTAGTGTGGATCATTAACTGTAAATGTGAGGTATAGGAAAAAGGGGAGGTCTCCTTTTTTTCCCTTTTCAAAAATCTTACTTAGATCTCCCCCTTTCCAGTGAGTGAGAACTACATTGTACTGCCATGATTTCTAAAACACTACGGATAGTGGTTTAGCCCTCAGAATCCACAGATGCATCCCATTAAGTCCCATAGACTTGTGTACTTTCCTGCTCCTTAGATGTTCTCAAACTTTATTTTCTCCTGCAGTGGGTTTCTGTTCATTTTCCCAATTTGCTTTTGACTTCTGTGATTCAGGCAATGTGATTACATTTGCTGGTGAAGACTGAGGTATAAAAGTCATTGAGTACTGCAGCCTTCTCCATGTCCAGGTAAACAGGTCTCCTCTTTCCTTCTGTACAGGGCTCCCGTTTTCCTTAGTCTTTTATTTATAACTGATGTACCTACAGAACTGTTTTTCATTGCTTGTGATGCCCTGGACAGGTTTAATTCTATCAAGGCTTTAATTCTATCAAGGGTCCCCAACTGCTCAGACAACTTCTCTGTATTCCACCCAGGCTGCCTATCCTGCTTCCACCCTCTAGGCTTTTTTTGTGTGTGTGTTTGAGCTTGTCCAGGAGCTTCTTGTTCATTCACAGAGGCCTCCTGGCATTTTTGCCCGATTTCCTCTTTGCTGGGATGCATTGCTCCTGAGCTTGGAGCAGGCAATCCTTGAATACCAACCAGCTTCCTGGTTTACCCCACAGTGCTCTATCAAGCGGATCCCAGAAGAGGTCAAAGTCTGCTCTCCTAAAATGCAGGGGATTGAGCTCATTGCACATCTTCCTTCCTGCCCTAAGGAATTTGAACTCCACCATTTCATGGTCACTGCAGCCCAGCCAGCCAAATACCTGTGCAGAAAAAAGTAAAGCTGAAGAGAAGTGCTGAGTAAATAATAGATATTTCGGTTCACTGGAGGGTCTCAAAAGAGCAACAAAATGTTTCCAGCAACATTTTAAAGGATTTTTTTCTCTAAAATTAGGGTGAAAAAGAAAGTTAAAGAAAAATCAATTAGCCAAAACTCACTTGTTTTATAGAAAACTGGTTTCCTTAGATTTTGAATTCTTTTAAACTTTAAAAATAGAATGAAAGTTGGCCTCAAATCACTTTTTGCATAATGTAAAACTAGTCTCTTCAATGTTTTGGTGGAAGAGATTATATTTTTGATAAATAAATGGGATACTGTCTATAAATATATATACACATACAAGAAATATCACCTTAAGTTTTTTAAGAAGGATACCAAATAAATACAATGATAATTGAGAAATTATTCTGTTCTGCATAATTTGTCATGATAAATTAATGACTTCTTTACCTGAATGTACCTTTTTTTAATATGCAATAAAATACTTAGCCATATATTTAATAAATGATATATCCATTTGTACCCATTGCATTCTGAGGTCTGAGATACAATCCAACCAGTAAAATAATTTTCCAGTGACTGAACTTCCAGCTGTGATTTGTGGTTTTGGTATTAAGCAGCAACCATTCCTTTTTGCATCTAGATTCTTTGATGAAGCATATATAGTATTGATTCAGGAATAACTTGTTTTATTTTTATATGTTTAAACTCATCTGTTCTTTAACTCCTAGTTCTAAGTGGTATCTTGAGCCTTTCTACTGTGAGGTCCTCACAAAACCAATTGAGAGAAGAGATAGTTCACAGTATCAGGAAAAAACAAAGAACTCTCAAGCAAATTTAGCAGTTGCTCTACTTTTACTGTCTTTGATTTACTTCTAACGGGACTGGTCCACTTTCATGAGTCAACAATCAATCTAATTAATGAAATCAGCTGACCATGGCTTAAATAATGGTACAACACCAATATATTCCTATTGATTTTCAGTTTGCAAGAAGATCTACCCAAAGTATAGACGTTTATATTTCTTAATTTTAAAATGTCTATAAAATAAATTTTAAATTCATATTCTCTAAATTTATGTTTCAAGTTCAGATTTTATTTTGAAGAAAAGGATGTTCTGAAGAAAATATGTGCTAGATTTCACAGAAATAGTGTTATACATTTTTGTTTGCATTTATTTTTCATATCATGTTCTTCTGTTGTAGCCAAGTTTCAACCTGGGAGGCATTCATTGTTCTGAAGTTGCTTTGGTTTAATTGTATATTTTTTTTTTCCACCTCATCACTGTATCTCTCTTGACCAGAAACTGTAACTTGCTTTTCAAATGTCAGCAATGCCAGCATGAAGATGACCTACCAGAACTTGAAGAGGAGCACATCCATGTTACAATATGCCTCTGAGATTTTTCTACAGTCTATTTGACCACCTTATACTTTCTCTATAATTTATCCTTATGACTTCCAAAAGCAAGCCTTATTGTAAGGTCACAAGAGACCTTTTGTGGAGCAGCTGAGCAGAGTTTTTTTAAAAATCAAGGACTTTGTTGCCATGTGCTTCTGCTTGTATTGGACTGCCCTGAGCTTTACTTTTTAATATACTCTATTAAATGCACCAGACCATGCCACAAAACTCCAAAGCAATTAAAACTCTGGCTTCTCAAGAATTTGTGCATGAGGACAGCAAGACACATGCTGTCTTATGTAGAATTATGCTCTCCCTTACCTTATTCTTATAAATCTCTCTGAAAATGCTGCAATGTCTGTGAAATCCCTTTGGACCTGTTCATAAGGGTGATGAGTTTGTAGTAATGTTTATGCAGTATTGCAGCATGGTTTGTTATGATTATGACTATTCAGTTGTCTCTTGGGTCCCATTAATAGAGGATGCTACAAAGAAGCCAGCCAAAATAAGTAATATATTAGTTCCTCACTGACCTTGAGGTTAAATTCTAAGAGATGCTAGCATTCAATTCAATAACTAATAACAAGGGCTCCTCTTTCATTGTTGCAGCTGCAGAAAGAGCAAAACAGATTGGAGGAGAACAGATGAACAATAAAATATCTATTCAACTGTAAAAAACTTAGTCGATTTATCATCTGACACTTTACAAATGGATAATTTGTGCTTTTCCTAAATTTCCATAATATCCTGTTTTCCATAGGTTTTGATATTTTTACATGTTTATGGATATGAAATATACCTTGTTTTGATTTAGTTGGTATGTTTTCTTAGTTGTTCAAACATGTTGCCCATTCTGCAAGTGGTGAGGAAGAAGGGAAGACAGTCAATTGGAAGGATTTTTTTTTAAATGAAAGTGTGTACTTCACTAGTAAAAGCTTAATTTCTCTTTAATTACAATAAATCAAATAAAGGGAATCTCACAAGCACACCTTGCAGACCAAATGCAAAAATTCTTCAAAGTTTTTTCCATAATTTTTTGCATTGGAATTTCATTTCAGTTATTTCCTTCGTTTGTTATCTGCATTTCTGAAGTAGTCAAAGTTATGGGTGTCAAAAAGGTAATTTAACTAACAAAACAGAAAGATTAATTTTTGTGGCATACCCTAACCCCTCCTCACCAACCTGCCAACCACCAAAATAAAGCTCTTCCCCTTCCCTCTCGCCCCCTCTCCCCAAAAAAAATCCCACCTCAGAAAACCCAACCCTACCCAAACTTTTTTGAGAAATTAGGTATTTCATCCAGGATAAGTTCCTCAAGGCTACATGTAGGTGCTGCTACATGAAGAAAGTGTCCCAATTCTAGATAATCTACATTTATGAAGCTTTTCCTTATGAGATATGATACAGTTATTTTGGAAAACAATCAATCTCTTTTTAAGTGAAAGGATGCAATGTAGAGCAAAATCCCCTACTGATACTTACGTAAAGTATCAGCCTAATATTTCAGAGACTAGAGCAGGCTTTTAAAAGCTCTTTTGCTTCAGAACTTTCAAGGAGGGTTTCAGAATGTTAAAAAGAGCTGGTAAATTGGTTGTTAGACAGTCAGAAGCCTTCTTGCATTTGTCAGAGAGGAGAGACTGCATAACACAGAGCTCCCAATACTGAAGTTGATTTTATTAGCCTGGTCAGCTGCCTCTTGGCACTTCAAGGTAGAACAGCCTTGTGAAAGGAGTGAGTAAAGAAAGAAAGGCGCATGGTAGGATCATGCATACTGTTTATTAGAAAACTAGAATACTTTTAATGTACAGTATACTGCAAAAAAAATCATATCAGCAGGAATTAGCAGCATGGACTTAATTTTTCACTAAGTACTCACAAAGGGTTTAATCTAAATATTTTTTTTTTAATGTAAAATGTAAGGTCACTGTCAATATTGATAATTCTATGAATTTATCCTCCATATTTTTAATTTCTTCCTTTTTAGCACCAAACCACCGCCCACAATCGCACTTTCATGTCTGAGTTTCAGGGAATGTTGGTACCCAGTTTTTTCCTGAGAAGTGTGAACCATTTAAAAATTTTAACTATTTTGAGACTTTTTCTTTATGACAAGCATTTTGCTTTCAACTTCCTTGACTACTTGACGCTGGCCAGGAAGGCAGATTTTTAGATCTGTTTTATTTAATTTGCTTTGTAGATTTTATTGGCTGGTTCTCATTATTTCCTTATCTATTTAACTGTAATTTTAGGTTCTGATTTTGCCCTTTTTAAGCACAGACTCCTAACAGCTGATGTAAAATTATATAAACATTGGCTGGGATTACTGATATTACTTGAAGCCTTAGAGTACCCTTAATGGATTTGGAATGAGAACTGCATAATTGAGTGCTATGTGTCTCACAAACACAGGCTGTGAGTGGGTGTCTGTCTTTCAGAAGCACCTGCAGTACAATTGATGACACATACATAGATGCTCATCACTAACCCTTTTTTCCACAACAGTATTTTCCCTTTCACTTCATTTCGTCCATCAATTTCAAGGCTAGACAAACTTTTTCCTTAGATCCCTTCACTGTATCCTGGTTTAAATGTCTACCTTAAATACGTGCTTACAAAATTAACTCTTGTAAAAATATTTAGTTTAAAAATAAGATAGGCCCAGTTCACTGAATGAGTCTCAAGCATATTGAAAGTGATATGAAATTATGTATAAGAACACACCAAGTTGTTTTTAAGAGATGAAATTCCCAGTTTAAGATAGCATTCACACAGAGCTGATTAAAAAACAAAACACAGCAAGAAAAAGCAAACCAACAAAAACTTAAACAAACCAACCAAAAACCCAAAGCCAAAACTCAACAATTCCCCTCCCCTCAAAAAAATCAACCAACCAACCAACCAACCAACCACAAACCAACAAGGTATGTAATTTGCTTTGCTTTAACATATAATATCCTGGAAGGAAAACATTTAGTTTGTGACAGATTAATTAACACATTTTTCTGTGTTAATGGTTCTTTCATTATGTTTTTCTATACTGACTAGAATTTGACTGGACTTTACATCAGTGCAAAGAATTCTTCTGGTTTTGTCCTCCCACTCAGTGCTTTCCTTGGCTTTTTATTTTATTTTTATTATCACTTCTTTTTTTGAGCCTTGGCTCCCCTCCCTTGTAATGTTTTCTGCAGACTCAGTATTGTCAGAATCTGATAAATTGGTGTTTCTATTTGGAACATATTCCATATCTTCTCAATCCCTAATCCATCTGCTTACAACAGTGATTTTTGACAGCTCTGTTGCACTGGTGTTTTTGTCAATATTATTTAACTATAACTGTTGACTGGACTGTTTCTCTGCTTCACAGCTTTTGTTATTTTATGACTGTTTTAAGAATTTAAAATTTTAATCTCTGAAGTGTACAATTTAAAGTGAAATGTGTAATTTGTTTCCTATAACAAAAGCAAATATGTTTACACTAATTGATATTGATGCTGTTTAAATATCAGTATTGCTGTCCCATAATATGGCACCAGTCGACATTAAACCAGAACACAAATTACTAAGAGGAAAGAACAGAATAAATTCACTGTCATTCCAGCGAGGTTTTAGCTATGTAAACAGGAATTTCTTTTCTCTAATTCAGGGTGTAATTATTTCAGTCTTCAAGCAAGATTTTAATCTTAATTCAGTCCCATATTTTACTGTTATAGTCATATAAGATCTATGGAACTTCATAAACAAAAATAATTGCATAAGAGAAGACACAGGATTCCTGTCTGAAAAATGACAAAAAACTGGATAACATGGGAAAACTTCTAAAGAACAGATGTATTTCAGCTAGGGTTCCCTTGAAAAAATATTTCAAAAATGAAAAAATTATAGGATGGGACATGATGGCCATTCTACTCTGACTTGTTTCCAGATACATAAGGAGCCAGATACAGAACAATACAGTAAAATTACTGGTAAGTACTAGCTGCTTAATTATTTCTAAATCCCTCTATTTTGTAACATATTGGTAAATTCTAGAGGATTTTTTAAGCCCTGGAAATGAAAATATATTAGCCTACTAGAAATTAGTATATTTCCTTTAGAGCTAAATGTATTTTTTCATTTATTCTTGAACAAAAACATGTCACTTTCTTCCGAATTTTTTTTATGAAATTGCATAAATGTGATTTTTCTGCTTTAGTAAAATGTAATTGTAATCTGTTATTCAGATTAAAAAATTGTTTTTCTACAAACAGAACTACAGATTTTAATCTTGTCTTCCTGCTTTTGATTGTCCTCCAAATCTTTTAGTCTCAATGTAACACCTAAGAAAATAACTTTTCCACTTTAATTCTCCCACAGAGTAGTTTGTCCATATTTATTACAGAGACTGACCTGAAGGATTTCTCTAATCTTGGATCCAGGGATGTCTGGATCACTGCCAATTTCGCCCTTGATGAATTCAGTTATATATTTATTTTGCTTTAAAAATCAAATCTTTAGTTTGATGCATGAAAATATTTCTTCTGTCTAACCTTTTGTTACAACTGAAAAGTGGCAGGTTTCTTCTTCTTGATCTCTTAAAAAAGCTTTGAGGTGCCTTTTGGATTTTGATAGAATTCTTTGTTCCTTTGTTTTCTTAGAGCTACCACACACTTTTCATTGAGGCTAATTTACTGTCTAGAGAAAGAAGTTGTAAAGTAACTTTTTGTTCTTGCCTTAGTTAGAAAACACTATCATCTACAGGGAAGATGGGAGACTGGCAGGGCCTGTTTAGAACACAGGTGAAAAACAGTTTTTAAAATGTTGAGAATTAATTGGAAATAATATCCATATTTTGGAGATTTGTGTTCCAGTAGTAATAATCAATCTGTATTAAAAATAGTCCAGATGAGATAGAACATAAATGTAACTGGAACATGAAAATATAGTAGCAGACTTCTTAAATGCATAAGACTGCAACATTTTAATAATTCTGAAATAAATCAACTTGAATTCAAACAAAGAAAAACAAGTGTTTCAAGACATGTAAGGTTGAATTTAGACTTTGTATGAGGTATGAAATTAACTTTCCATAACTTTATTATTATATTTATTTGATTAATCTACTGCAATATTCCTTTAAAGCTGTACTGACTATTTACATTATATATAAAATATCAGTACTAGCATATTATGCTTTTCAAGAATCTAGAGGGTCAGTATTATTTTGGCTGCAAATGCTGTGGTAATAAATAAGTTTGATGCAAAAATATGGGGAAAAATCAACAGCCTTTCACTTCCAGACATTAAAGCTTGCTAAAAAAGGAAGTTCAGGCTGATGAAGTGTGTTCAGTAACAGGGTTCCAGAGAAGTATTTGAATGCTTCTCTCTGTGCCTACTTTAATAATGAGTACCAGGCCCACTAGGAATGAAGTGAAACAAGGAGTGAAGACCAACATCCAAACTCTCTATCTATATGTATTGTCTGAATATATATAATATGCATACATATACACATATAAATATATATGTGTGTGTGTGT
>VWYI01011839.1:0-23293 GCA_013399455.1 Anthoscopus minutus
ATTTCAAAGGCAACTGGGAAAAGCCTTTCAGGAAACAGATTACCACAGAATGGCCATTCCAAATTAATAAGGTATGATGTGCTAAATTGGTGACAGTACACTGTTAGCTAGAAGTTGTTTGAAATTATCAACTTAAGGATAAATTAAATCTTTCAGGCAGGGTTTCCTTGTTAGGCTGTATAAGATTCCTTATGCTTCATACCTTGCTATGAACACCTTCTTTGCTGAGTTTCTCTGAACTTTCACATAGTTACTAGAACCTTTCATATAGCGCAAAGACAGGTGTGAAAGCTTGTCAACTCAAGTCTACAGTGAGTGCTTTCCTGCTGCGTATCTGTGTCAGAGGCAATCCAAAAGAAATGGAAATTTCTTTTGGAGAACTCTGAGCTCTGCAGTCTTAACAAGAGTCATTAACAAGAACTGGTAATGTGTCTTCCTTAGCTCAGCTGCCTGAAGGAACCATTGTGGAAAACTGAAGCCCTCATGCCTGTCTTGAATCTGTCCCTTCCCCTCAGTGGTGAACTAAACCCAAGAATATTTGTTAGTGCTAATATAACTTTTCTAGAAGGGAATGTTCCTCCTTACCCCAGACTACCACCAGCAGCATTTCAGAGACTCCTGGACTTATTCAGTTCCTGACACCTTGCTCTCTCCCTGTTGGAATGTGAAGAAAAAGCTGGCATTAGTATCCAGACCCACTGTTCCATATCCTATTCCCTGTAGCTGTGTAAACTTAGGACCAGTTTTCAAGATGCAGCAACCATAGGATATAGGGCTGATAAATAACCTCATTTTGTGATGTGGTCGAATCTTGTGCATTGCTGCTGCACCTGGCCAGTGTACAAATCCATTTGTTCTTTCCAAAAGGTAGTGGTGGTGATGCCTTATGTTTTAACTCTAATATTTTTCAGATCATTACTGCTTTATGGTCTGACTCTTAATCTCCATGGCCTGTCAGCTACTGCTGTTCTGTTTTATTCAGGTAAAACAATTTTTATCTCAGGCTGAAACTCAAGAATACCTCTCTGTCTTGGGCACTGAAAAATCTGAACAATAATAAAGTAGAGGGGACAAACTGCAGGAATGGGATTCCATTACGTGAAGCTGGACAATCAACCTCTGATATGCAAATAGACCAAATATATCCGTCCGAAAAACCTGCGATAGACGTCCATCTTGGGTGTAGTTTCTGCGAGACTACAATGCACAAGGTCTGCCATTGGAAGGCCTTTCAATAAAGACCTACCTTTATCCTTTAACTCTATCAAGTCTCTGTTCTAGGTAGCCTCCTCTCAAGGTATCAGTGGGGCTGCACGCTGTGGTGTGTGATCCGTTCTGTTTGGTCAAAGTCTGAAAGGCCCTGAGTAACTTGCTGCCTGCTCTGTAGTTGGAGACCAGCAGAGCACTGAGCACTAACTCATGGCATCTCTGGATTTCTAGAATGAGACCAGACCTGTGCAGATGATGTTCCAGAAAGGCACATTTAATATGACCTACATTGGGGACTTCCAGATGAAAATTCTTGAGCTCCCCTATGTGGGTTATGAGCTGAGCATGATCATCCTGCTCCCCGATGCAATCCAGGATGGATCCACTGGCTTGGAAAGAGTAAGTTGTTGAGCCAAGAGCTAAGACAGCCTGAATCCTAGAGGGGAAGAAAGTCTGAATTGCACAGAGACCTGCAGTAGTTCAGTTCCAGAGCCATTGTGTCACTGGTGCTCCAGGCCAGCAGAAATGTCCCTCTGCTCCCTGTCCCCAAAGTGACAGCTCCTGCTATGTCAGTGCTGCTCAGGCTGTGTGCTGCTCCCTTAGCCAGAGTGTCTGGAAGAAGAGGTGGCCCTGCTCAGGAGCAGAGGTCAGCTGTGATTGTGCTAAAGGCACAGTATGGTGATGGTGGAATGTGGAGAGGGGGATTTGGGGTGGGCCCTTTGGAAGTCCAGTGTCTTGTCCTATAGATCTTCTGTGCTGAGCAGCTGTCAGGTGGAGTGTGGCTGAGTGCGTGGAGGGAGGCTCACAGGAAAGGGGAGGGTCCCTTTTGTGGTGAGGATGGGATACAAGTTTGTGCTCTTGGGCACTCTGGACAAAGAGTTTATTCCTAAAATATCTTGAGTCTTCTATTCCCATATTAAAAATGGAAAGAAAGCCCCCGTTTTCTTCATTCTTATCCCAGGGGGAAAGAACCAAATATGCATGTTTTGTGCGATGTGAAGAAACACATGGAAATCACTACATTGGCTATGTAATATAGACTCAGTTGTCGTTGTAATTATGTCAATATGGAATTTTTCTTCAGCTGGAAAGAGAACTTACATATGAGAAGCTGACGGGTTGGATTAATCCTCAAATCATGAAGTTTACAGAGGTAATGGTTTACTTACCAAGATTTGAACTGGAAGAAGATTACCATCTTAACCCTGTTCTGAGCAGCATGGGAATGCCTGATGCATTTGAGTTGGGGAAGGCAGACTTCTCAGGAATTTCATCTGGCAATGAGCTGGTGCTGTCTGAAGTGATTCACAAGTCCTGTGTGGAAGTCAATGAAGAAGGCACTGAAGCAGCTACTGCAACAGCTATGATAATGCATGGAAGTTACATTGGAATGGCCATTCCAGAATTTACTGCTGATCATCCCTTCCTCTTCTTCATCCGGCACAATAAAACCAGCAGCATTTTGTTCTGTGGCAGATTTTGCTGTCCCTAAGGAGGAGATGTCCTGGCAGCATAGGCACCATTACACAATAAATTTACATTTCCCTGAAACAAGGTGACCCCTTTTGCACTAATTGTCTCTTTCACTTGTGCCTGAAGTTCTTCAGTAGTCTTGATCTGGGGCTTGGCAGGAATAACAGCTGCTCAGACAAACACAACACATGCCATGTCCAACCCCTCCTGTTCCTGGCTGCAGAGGTGTCCAGGGTTCTTGCTGCCACAAGAGCCATCCCACTTGCTCTGTGAGTGCTCCCTCTGTGCCTGACTTCACTTTTGGGGTCCAGCAGCCAGAGTCAGGCAGTGACAGCTCATTGGAGAGAAGAAGTTGCTCTTGCTTGAGACATGGCTGGAGCACATTTGTATCAGCCCTCCCCTTTTTCCTTGCAGTCTCACCCATTTAGTGCCTTGATACCTTGCCTGGAGCTGAAAGGAGTCTTTGGCAGCCTGTTGCAGGTATTGCTGAGCATCCTGCATGGATGTGTGTCTTTGGCTAATAACTGGAGAGGCTCTTACTCAAGAATATTGTTGCAGCAGATGTCTTTACAGGGTCTTTATGGGGTGAGAACCATCTCCACCAGAGATCTCTAGTTTATTCCCTGTCTAGTTTATTCCCCAGTTCTTGTCCTTTACAAGATATGTAGTATACCAAAGACAAAGGTGAAACAGCTTTTCTGATGTTTCTCGCACTTTCTGTTTTTGAAATACTGAAAGAACTGTAAGTCCTGCTGTGTTCTGTTTCTTTTTTTCTACTATTAATATTGCATTTTTAAACTATTTGATATTTTAAATTATTTACTATTAATACTGCAGTTTTCTGAAAACTGAATATTGGGGTTTTCTTTAAACGCCAATTATTTCTTGTAGTACCAGTTTCTATGCCGTTCATTTGTGATTCATTGCTAAGCTTAAGATTTTTCTGTGTAATGAGGCCTCAGGTGCTTAATTGGGTTGCCATTCATTTGAGGTTGGCCTTCAAAGGATTTATAGCAAGGGGGTCCCTAGATAATTTTTTCTGGGCAGGACTGCAACGCTTCCTCTTGGTTTTTTGCACAGGTTCAATTCATGTCTTGGTGGACATTATCCAAAAGGTGAGAGATGGGCGTCCCGCCCCGGCGGTAACTGAGCTGTCTCAGGTGCAGCAAACAAAAGCAGTATTTACAGGGGAGAGGGATGAGAGCCAACACTTTTGTTGCCAGGATGCATGCCATATGCTCCAGTTAAAGGCCTGGTGCTATGCACCTGAAACCAATATGGGCAGTATAGCTGGGGATGTCCTGGGAGCCAGAGTGAGAAGTGATGGAGAACAAAGATTGTGATAAACCAAAGGAAACTCTCCATGCCGTTACTTCCTTTGAAATGAAAACAAACAAAGAAACGAATAAACCTCCCCCAAAAAGGCGCAAAATAAAATATGAGTGTAAATAGAGGCACAGAGTGGGAAGGCAGGGAGGAGCCTCCTTGGGCAGCCAGGGTGCACTTGCCCCTCGGGTCTAAACCACCTGGATCCGATGGCGCAAGGTGGGGGTTATTTGTTAATCCCACTCCCGAAACTCCCTCTTCCATCTGCCGGGAAACCGGGGACATGCTGGCAGGAGTGGCTGCAGGGTACCACCTGCCGCCCCGCCCCGTCCCGCCCCGGCGGGGTCCCCGCGGGTGACGCCGCGGTGTCACTGCGCAGCTCGGCTCCTTCCAATCCATCCCAACCCACTCCGCGCTGCCCGGCAGGTAGGTAGGCGGCCAAGCGGCCCTGGGCTGCGCTGGGGCTCCGCAGGGCATCCTACGGGAAAGGGACAAAAAGGGGAAATTTCTCCTCTCCGCCTGAGCGGCGGGGCGGGAGGGGCGCTTCTCGGGTACCAGGGATGGGCAGCGTCGAACAGCTGGGTTTGGGTGAAAGGCTTGCGCAGTGAGGTGTAGGTAAACGGAAGTGAAAGTATGCTTTGGGGCTCTCATTTGGACATTTTTGGGGTGGTTTTTCTTTAGCCTACAGCTGAGTAAAAACGTCGCAAAACTGCCGGATGTTTATCTGTATGGCACGGAGGAAGCCGGTAGTGATAATTTGCAACTGATATAGAAAGACTGTGCAGGAAACACCCAGATTTTGGTGTAAACTCCACGCAGTTGGGTCCAGAGGAGAAAAAAATCAAACCTAGAGTCCGGCTGCAAGCAGGCGCAGAGGAGCCGGACTCTGAGCTGTGTGAGCGGGAAGATTGCACACCATCCAGCGGTGCCGCCGCTGGCCCTTGGGTGGGGTTTTGTGCCTGACCCGGCCCTTGCGCCTTTCAGGCTGCTCGTGAGCATCTTCCCAAAATGCATGGCTGCTCAGTGTCAGCCCTGCAGCTTTGCCTGTTGTGCGCCTCGCTTGTGTCCTGGTCGGTCGGTAGGTCACCTGCAGCCCCCAGAACCCCTGGCTCTCTGCCCGTGCCTTCAGGGCCGCCCAGCCCCGCCGGTCCTGGATGCGGCGGGCAGGCAGCTCCGTGCTCCTGGCAGCGCAGGCAGGGGACGGCAGTGCTCTCCACTGCTGAAAGTCAGCGTCCACAATGCCTTTGGCAGGGTTGACGCTGCTCAGGGACATGGATTTGTGGCGTGAAGACGAGCAGGTTACTGAGCTGTGTCTACATGTCCCTGAGCAGATACTTTAAATGTCCTCTGTGCATTGTGGAGGAGCAGAGGGAATGCTGCGGGAGGGAGAGCTCTGGTGCGTGCTGGGTCTGTGAGGCTGAGGGACTTTGTCATCCTACCAGCACATACACTTCCAATTTCAGATCTGCAGGAAAGGAATTTTTAAAAATAGTGTCTATAAAGTTAGTATAATAAGTAAGGTTGAAATACATAATTAACATGGAAAAAAATCCCCTGCTTTGTTGTTGTGACTGATTTTTTTAAGAATAAGGTGCACTGACAATGATATTCTTGCTGTTTCTGTAAGCAGCTGTGTCCAGTTTAATCCAGTCTTTACTGTGTGAGTCACACAAGTTTAGACAAGGTGTTTGAAGAATGTATCCCAGGGTCCTTATCAACTGTTTTATTTTTCAGCTATAACCATGGAGAACCTGTCTAATGCCAACAGCAGATTTGCACTTGATCTGCTCAGAAGGTTTAGTGAGGCCAACCCAACAGGAAATGTCTTCTTTTCTCCTGTCAGTATCTCGGCTGCTCTGGCCATGGTCCTTCTGGGGGCCAAAGGTGATACAGAAGCCCAGGTGTTGAAGGTTAGTAAATTAAAATGGTCATTAATTTTACATTTTATTTACATTAACAAGGGTTGTGTTTTAGAGGAGGGAAGATTGAATGAGGGTATTTTTATCTGTTCAGGACAAGATTTCTGTCATGCACACTGAATCTCCCTCAGACTCTGCTGCTAGTTATCCTCTGCCTACCCTGCTCCAGAGCCTTCTGTCTATATTTTCTATGGCCCTTGTTGCTAATTTAATTTCACTAGTTAATTCTTGACAGAGGAAACTAATTATATTAGCCAGTCTCCTTTTAAATTGATAACTTCCAGCAGGAAGGCTTTATGAGTTTTCATGAGACATTTTGTCAAACTATTACTTTATGACACAAGATCACCAGTGGTATCTTCATTTTTAATAATTCTGTGTGGTTTTATAAAAACACAGCAGCATTCTATAGTTTTATATCCTAGAGTGTAACAGCTATGATAATTCATGGTGATGCTATCTAAGTACCAATCTCTCACTAACAGGCACTCGGATATCTTGAAGGAGCTAAGCCTGCATGGTTATCCTTCTGTAGCTTTAGGGTGGGTAGGATAGTTTTTAAAAAACCTCCTTATAAATTGCAAAAATGGTGCACACAGGAGTGTGTTATTTTCCCCTGAAACCTCTGTGATGGAAGGGACTCAGTTGCTGTTATTTTTGCACCCTTGTTAGGCTAATGCATGTAAAAAGGTGTATGAGTCTCCTCATTGCAGTCATCATCATGCATTTGCCTATGAATAATTTCACCTTTGTATTCTGGACTTTAGGAGGAACTATTTTTTACTGTTGAGTGTTGCTGTGCTCACTCAATAAAATTACTTTCCCACTACTTGTTCAAACAGACTTTGAACGTATTTCATGTAATCAGACTGACAGCCCCACCTAGGATAAACCTACTGGCAGCACAAATCATGCAAAAGGAACTTGGGGAGAAAATAAATCTTTCAACACAGTCATTCTCAATAGGGCATGTTCCTGCACCATAATTCTTCGCTTATGAACACAGCACTAATTAAAGAGGCAGCGATTAGCAATTGTTGAGAGCTGTTTGCAAGGATGCAAAAATGTGTTTCCGGGATCATAAATCTATTGTAAGGTGGCCTCTGTGATGGTGTTGCTCAGTCCTGCACCTGTACAGCACAGCTGGCACTGAGGTGGTTGGCAAAGCCGGACCAAAAACCCAGTGAGAGAAAGAGAAGGCTTTCCTTTGAATCCTTTCCAATCCTTTCCTTTCCTTTCCAATCACTGCTTCACAGCGGTCTTCCCTACTGGGAAATACGTGGTTTAAGTTTGAATATGAATCTCCCTGCTTTGGTGTAGCCTTTCCTGTCAATAAGGTCTGGCAGCTTCTGCTGTCATATCTTCTAAGCCTTGGCCAGTCAGCTTGCCTCTGGAAGAGGAGGTACTGGTGAAGAGATATTGCAGTAATGCATTGGATCTTAAAGCTAATACTTTTATACATACATACATATATATGTATCAAGTATATATATTAATGTATTTAAAAGTATATATGAAGTGCATATATATTTATGGAGTTACCTTTTAACAAAACTATAAAAGATAATTGCTCTAAGTTTTCTTAATACCTCACTTGTGATAGTGCTGATTGTATATCCTGAAAATATACAACCCCAGGTTCTCTTGGGCCAAAGGGGGAGCCAAGAAAGCAGGAGAGTCTCCATGGCATGATTTCTCTTTTTGATTCCTCACCTGGGAACGAGTTCTTGGGCCCAATGGCCCACGGAGAAGAGGTCCACAGAAATGCGGACAGGACTTGGAGTTGTCATCAAGATCTTCAGCTGTGACTGTGTATAAACCAGAATCACAGTAACAGGGGCTGACATGGGCAGCATAGCACCAAGGGATAGTTTGATTCATTCTTGAGGTTTAAAGAAGTTCTAAGCAGCTTCCAGCCTTTTTTTTTCTATTTCTTCAGCCTAGCTACTGGATCCTACCCTGCTGCATTAGACCTACCCTACGGATTCTATGTAGAATCCTAAAAGAACCCTATGTACTTCTAAGACAGTATTAACAGCAGCTAGTTCACTTCTTTTTATTTCAGACACTTCATCTTGACAAAGTTGAAGATGTTCATTCAAGATTCCAGGCTCTGACAATGGATATAAACAGAAGCAATGCTCCCTATCTCTTACGGCTGGCCAGTCGGCTCTTCGGAGAGAAGTCCTACAGCTTTCTGCCGGTACAGTGGTGCACCTCAGGATGGCATGTGGTGGGATCTGGGAGGAAAGTGCAGCTGCTCGAGTGTTTATGAAGTAGAACTCTTTCCAAACCTGTTTCTAAATGTCCTGGGAAGTTGACAAAAGTGTTTTATACTTGCCGTGTGCATTTCCACAGCTGTGGGCAGCTGTGCCTCTCACCTACAGGGTGTAACACAGCAAACCCTTTTCTCTTCTTTTTTACTTCTGCTGTTCTTGTCCTCAAGAGAAGAATCACTCATCTATGTTCTTAGTTTACAGTAACTGTCATGACATCCCACTCTGTTGCAGCTTTTTAGGTTGCAGCCAGTTTTGTTCCTATTGCAGTCAGCTTTCTAGGATTTTCCTCAGAGTAGAACCACATAACTTCAATATTTTTGAAAACAGTATTTATTTGTGAGGAGATATCATATGTTTTAACAACATGCCTCTTCATCAGTGAATTACAACTTTGTGTGCAAATAGCTTGGTATTTTTGTTTCTCTTCAGCTATTTTGGAGAGTTTTCTTTTATCCTAGCTGTACTTGAGCCTGTTTCAGGACAATGATAGGTAAATATTGCAACACCTGCAGTAAGCAACCCATCAGCTTTAGACATTGCTGATGTGCTATGAGACTAACTCTAAGGGTGGGGAAAAAAACCTGTTAACTTCAGAACTCCTCCAGGCAACACACTGTTAGGATCCCACCTCAGAACTGGTGCCAATCTGAGTACACCTTATCTACCTAATAATTAGATGTTTTCTTATCTGCATGCAGTGAAAGCTATTCTTATTGTTCCAAAATCTAGGATTTCCTGACTAATACACAGAAATTATATGGTGCTGATTTGGCTACAGTTGATTTTCTTCAGGCATGTGATAAAGCCAGGAAAGAAATTAACCAGTGGGTTGAGGAGAAAACTGAAGGTAAGTTACTTTTCTGTTAATAATTGGCAGTGTTTTGTATCTTGGGAGCAGGAATGGGCTTTATTCTTTACCATCTTTAGAACAGTTTAATTCTGCCCGGGATACTCATTTGATGTATGGACAGGACCAGAAATTACCTAAGCAAGACATTTAAACAGTTCCATAAGTCCTGAGAGTTTTCCATTCTCTTTTTGTGACCAGGCCATGAGTGCAAGAGAGATACCTAAACATGGAGATGTACTCAGGAACTGGAGAATTAATTTTAGCCTGTCTTAGTCCATATATATATTGCATATATAATGTAGGTGTTCCATAGATCTTGTATGATGAGTAGATGAGTTACATGTGACAGTTTAGACAAACAATTTTATGTTTTCATCAAATCACTGTATATCAAAAGTTATAGTAGTGTGTATTAAGAAAAAGCATGGTGAAGGTACTGAAATACACATTGTTACAGGAATAGATTGGTTTTATATTTGTAGTATTTCTATGGCATCAGTTTCTCGATCTATATTTTATGTGCCATCAACTTATTACCTGATTTTGTTGTGACCCTTTTTTCTGCTGCCTCTGAAGGCAAAATCCCCGATCTGCTCTCTGAAGGCTCAGTTGATAGCACCACCAAGCTGGTGCTGGTGAATGCTATTTATTTCAAAGCAAAGTGGGCAAAGAAATTTCAAGAAGCTGACACCACTGATGCACCATTTCGGCTAAATAAGGTAATACAGTTACGTCCTGGTAGGACATACCTAATGAAAAGGTCTAGTAATATAGGCGGTAATGTGAAGCTTTGCTTACAGATAAAATAATGAATAAATATGAAGTAATTTATCAATATTTTAATTATTTTTTATGGATTTTAGTATTTTTCTGTATTCAGCAAGCTATTTACCGTCTCACTTACTAGAATAGTATTAGAGACAATTCTCACCTATGGTTTAGGACCTAGTAGAGCTTCTGACTGCAGTAGATCAGCAGCTATGAACTGTCTGTTTGTAATGCTAGGTATTACAATAGCAATTTCCTTAACTGTTACTTTTGGTGCATTTTATCCATCCAGAATGAAAGAAGGACAGTAAAAATGATGTATCAGAAAAAGAAATTTAATTTTGGATACATCCCAGAAGAGAAGATCCGCATTTTAGAGCTGCCTTACGATGGAAGAGAACTTAGTATGATCATCCTGTTACCTGATGACACTGAAGAGGACTCCACTGGACTACAGAAGGTGACTCATCTAAGCTAATACTGTTGTTAAATGTTTTTAAGTTCAGCCATTCAAAATTAAAGCCTTAGTGAATCCATGATCTCACGGCATCAGATCTGTCTGGTGTATTTTTAGACAACTCTCTACAAGTACAGCAGTAAATAAAAAATGGATGTACTGCATCAGGAAGTAAAGTTGTGTTCTGATTTTGTAGTTTGTGTTCATGTGTCCTCTGCTGAACTGAACCATGATGAAGACGGAAAACAGAGTTAACTGTGAGAATTAATGTGCCTTGATTGTTTGTTTTTAATGACAGAATTCGTATTTCAGTAGCTTTGAAAGCCTTTCTTTTCTTAACCATAAAGCAGTGAGACTGATTTCCATTAAATGACCAGCTTCTTTGAGCTCTCTGTTTTTTATTACTTGTTTTTAATTAGGCAATTCCATTTAGTTAAACAGTAAGAAGACTGGCTTGCTCTCAGTGCATGTTTTTCCCTTCTGTGCAGTGCAGCAAGAAGCAAATGTCTGCATTACTTTGTAAAGTTAGAACTGCACTGACTCCTCTTAATTTTAATAGTATTTTTTTGATATCTGTCTAGCTGTCAAAGATATGTGTATGTTCATTTTTGCATAGCTGCTTTACCATTGTATAATGTTTTATAAACAAAGCCTCATAAATGCTACTGAAAATGGAATACTACACTAGTGATAAGAAATGCTCTCTGTCCTTTTAATTCTAGATGGAAAAGCAGCTTACCTTAGAGAAGCTCCAGGAATGGACATGTCCAGGGCATCTGTATTCCACTGATGTTCATGTGCATTTGCCAAAGTTTAAGCTGGAAGAAAGCTATGACCTTAAATCAGATTTAGCTGCTCTGGGCCTGCTGGATGTATTTGACAGTGGCAAGGCTGACTTGTCGGGAATGTCAGGGGCACGTGACCTCTTCCTCTCTGCAGTTGTCCACAAGGCTTTCGTGGAAGTGAATGAGGAAGGCACAGAAGCTGCAGCTGCCACTGCTGGCATTGCTGCGTTCTGCATGGCCATAGAAGAGGATTTCAATGCTGACCATCCTTTTATTTTCTTTATTCGCCACAACCCAACACAAAACATACTTTTCTTGGGCAGATATGCTTCCCCATAAAAGAAAACAACATTTGCAACAGTTCCTAGTGCTGTTAATGAAAGCTTTGTTCCAGAGCGAGTTAATCCTCGTTGTGCGTTCCTAGTAATTTGACTGAGATTCTGCCTTTCCATTAAAACAACCCCAGAGAAAATGAGGAGTAATTTCTTTTTCTTTCTTGAGATTGGAATAATCTGTAATTGAACAAGGGAAATCTTGACTGTAGGAAGAAGAAATCTTGGAGTAGAAATAAGTTTTCTTGGAAGAAGTGCATGTCTCTTAAAGCACAGTATCACTCTTCATGCATCCTCACATGGATTTTTCTGTGTTGACAGCTCCCCATCGTGACAACCAGTCACTCCTTATGCATAAATACTAGGTTGTTCTTGCAAAGCTATTCCTCTCCTAAAATCTTGCTTTACAAAAATACTGTAATAGAATTGTTCCAGGCACCAAAAAGGCATATCTCAAACAGCTGAGTTTACCCAGTTCTGTCATGAAATAGAAGGTCAGATAACATTTGTTTAGAGACATCTATTAATAGAGAAGGGATTAAGCTATTTAAACAAAAGTAACCCCTTGAAGCTAGTAGCCAGAAAAGTTGCAACACAGCTTTTGAATGAGAAGGCATGAGTAAGAACTCTAGTTGATGTATTTAAAGAGGATTTTTAAAATCTACATTAAATGTTACAAGAAAATATTTCAGGGATTAGCAGTTTTAAGTGCCTTTTCAAAAGCTTCTAAGCTGCCAATATGACATTAGATTCTGGCCAGAACCTATGTCATTTCCAAAAGATACTTCAGCTTCCCAGAGGAGGACTGGGCATAATCTGCAAGAAATATCTGATGTTTCTTTTTATGTACAAGGATTCTACATTTACTGAGCTGACTTCCACTACCTCTTTATGCACCTCTGGTACTGTACCACAGCCTTATTCCTGGTAGCCAATGTAATTACATACTCTCATGTTCTGTGTTTAGTTTTGGAGATTATTTGCTTGTATCTTGGGCACTGTAACATTTACCTGTACAACCTCAGCTCTGAATGGGGCACAATAATTCTATAATTGCAAACAGTATTTTAATCTTGTCTTTAAGCAACAAATAAAAGGATTTTACTTAAACTATTGTTCAAAATGGAAAATTTTTGCATGCAATTTAGTATTTCAGAGTACCAAAATAATTGTCTGAAGAGTAGATCTAAAGAAAACCACTGGTGCAGTAGATGCATCCAGCTATCTGAGGTCATGCTGAGTGGGTGAAAATATTGAAAACCGAATTACTCAATAGAAGAAATGAGTGCATGAACCAGCAGATTCCCCTGGAAGTGTAAGCTGAGCTGCTCATCCCATAGGGAAAAGGGGGAGTCACAGTTTTATGAAATGGCACAAGCACTTCGTCTGCAATACCCAGTTGCAAAGGCTCTGATAGGTTTACAAAGGAGAGTGTGTGTTGCAGCCTGCACGTGTGAATGCAGTCCTCTCTGCACCGAGTGCTTCGAAAACTCAATGCCTTGCAAATAAAAAGTACTAGCACAAAATCCATGCAAAAATTTGGAACACTTTGATGTTGTGTTTGTTCTGAGTTTCTGGGCCTTGTTTGAGCATTTTAGCAAAAAGAGCTGCCACTGCCGTAGACAGGGTTTGCCAAAGCAAGGCTCAAAAGCCCCAATTTAATTACATCCTTATCTTTATTTGCACAAACTCAGTCAGTGTGTGTGAGAGACAGGACTGAAGGCTTTTAGGGTAGCAATTACCAGGAAATCAGAAGAAAGATAAAACCTTGCATAATTGTACAAATCAGCAGAGCCTTATGAGGAGCTGATGTCTGTATTTATTGTGTTGGTATCAGCATTCAGTAATTGAACTGTAACTCAATTCCATTGAGACAAGTTTGGTTTTCTACAGACAAGGTGCACAAAACAAAATCTTAGCAATAAGAATCTCAATAAAATCAGCTTCACATTCAACCATTTAAAAACGTTTCAAAAAGAGTTCCTGCCCCTAACCCTAACCCCAACCCTAACCCTACTGGCCAATATTCCTCTCCCACAATAAGATGGTTTTGTTTTTCCTTAATACTCCTTGGTTTTTTTCCTTTTCTCTTGTCAGAACAAATGACTGACAAGGACTGACCCCAACAGAGAAAACTGGTGTGCTATCTGTAATCACATTTTTAAATAATAGTATGCTGCTTCAACTACCTCTTGAGAAGGATTTTGTTTGTAGTGAATGAACACAGGGCTCACTAAGTTCAAAGCAGTGTAATTTTGGATACAAGATGTTTTAACTGAGGAAAATGGTAGAAAATGTAATTTTAATGAGTTAAAGAGATACAAGATGAGTGATTTAAACATCAGAAGTCTCAATATAAAATCAGGAGCTTAGCCTTAGTCTTAGCAAAGTAGCAGTCATAAATCCACACCCATTGCCTGAAAAAATACTGCTTGCAAAATCTTTGGTTTATATTAACCCTTAGGAATGTAACATTAAAAAGTCAGCCTGACTGGAGGTAAATTTTCTAGGAGGGAATTGGTAAATCCATGAGCACCTTGAGTATCCTTTTCAAAACCAATTTGCCACAGGCTGCTAGTTTGAATAGACAACCTGTGAGTTTCTTCCAGTGTAATAGACAATTACAGTAGCTGGATTTCCCCCTCCATTTTGGCCCCTCCTAAGCAGACCAGCCTTTATATAACAAGACAAAACTCTGAGAAATATTTGTTCACTGTGCTGTGATGAGTAATCCAGACTTTGTACTCCTGCTAACAGACTTCCTAGGAAAGCCCTTTGGTTTTGTAATTTGAACAGAAGAACCACCACCACCCACCACCAACTGTCTTCTCTTTGTCTGATTCATACAGATGGAATTGCTCATCTTAGTATGTACATACCTGCAGTGGGGATAAGGCGGACAGTTATCTCTGCATTTTACATCACCTTATACTAGAGACAAATTTACTAGAGAAAAATTTACACAGATGAGTTAACTTCAGAGCATGTGTAGTTATACTTTTGCTGTTAAATGTTTGTATGTGTCTACATATACAAAATCCTTGCAAAGTACATAAACCTGATCAAGTCTTGGAGATGGATGTTTGTCTTGATATACTATGGATTATTACAAAAATAAGACCATTCCAGTTCTCTTACACCTGTTGAGATAGAAAAGTACTATTGAAATCAGAGCCTAGCTTTTGGTTTGGGTTTCCTTTTTGGTTCTGGTTAGGTTTTTGTTGTTGATTTTTTTTTCCTGTAGTGAACCGCTAGTTCTGCCATATTATCTCACGGTACCATCTAAATGCATGTTGTTAGCATATTCATTAACAGGCCTACGCAATCCCAGACTACTTAGTAACAATAATAGACAAAAACCACAGCCAAAATCCTGGAGAGTGGCACAGCCTGTCTGAAAACTTGCTGAATATGTATGGTGGCTGCAGGTAATTCAGATAATGAACTCATCACAGCAGCCAGAAAATGTATCTTCAGGACAGACAGGAATTGAAACAATCAGCTTGTATACACACTTCTATTTTTAAGTCATTTCATGGACAATGGTACGCAGTCATTTTGGTCAAGCACTTTTCTCTCAGCATAAGAGAAAATGCTTACAAGAAGAGGGAACAAAATGCAGTCCAGATGTTAAACTGAGGGTTTCAACTCTTTGTGCATGGAAAACAGGACAAGAAAAATGAAATTCAAGCAATGATTTCACACAAATAAATGTATATAAGTCTGGACTATCATCCGAATTTTTATCTGTGACAGTCAAACAAGCTAAATGATGGAAACAATATGCATTAGGTAATTTGCTAAAAAAATCCTGCAGTGGAACTCATTTGGGCCATTATTTAATTGACAGTTCTGTTGTGGCTATCTGTATCTTTCATATGGGCATGTTACTACTGGAAAAAACAACTTACATCGGTACAATTTGTTTCTCAAAGTATTGAATTCCCCAACATGGAATGGCTATGGCATGGCCTTTCTCATGATCTACATTATTTCTTAGTGGGACAACTTATGTAAGGGAAAAAGAGATTACGGTATGGTGGATTTTTATGGTGTTCCTTACAGCAGAAGCAATTGTTACCTGATGGCACCCAGATTTTCTAGTGATACTGCAATATTTGGCGTTTCCTTGAAGCTCTACACTCTGAAGAGTAAATAAATACATCACTACACCAGCATGCAATTCATAACCATTTTTGCCCTTCAGAGAACTTCTGAGATTCAACCCTGGGTGGCCAAAATCCAGGAAACAAAGAAATGTGCTCTGTGATTTTTAAATTTCATTCTTTCATCTTGAAGCAGTTTCACTAGGAGATTGGCTTCTGCTTGTTGAAAGCAGCATTGCCAATCCTATGTGGAGACTGCAGAAATTACGCTGGGAGGAAATGGCTGTTTTTGCCTTGGGTCTGTTTTGGAGGGATGAGTGATGGTGTGGGTTAAAATGTTCACCTCTGAGTGCATCTGGTCCTGATGGACTTTCTAATGGAGCATGGAGCCCTTCAAACAGAGATGACCCCTCTTTAAGGGGATATAAAAGAAAAGCATACCAGCAGCAGGGAGAGAGTAGGAAGCAGCCACTCTCCAGTGCTGCTAATTACCACAGGGAGGAAGGGTGTAAATAATAAATAATTAAGTAAATTATACTTGGCTTGGAGAGCAGCCACAAGACACAATGGCTTCAAAACATTCTTGTTACCTTGGCAGCCCATTAGACAACACGGTCTGATGGATCTGACATGAGGGGCACAATTTCTGCCTCCACTGGAGGCTGAGGAATGAAGCACCAGCTCTCAACTCTTTGCCAGCCTGTGCTGCCCTCTGAAGGTGAGCATACGCTGGTCAGATTTACTACAGCATTGGAAAAGATCACACCTTGCTTTATTCCTCCAAAGGCATTTCAGAAGACCATCAGTATAAAAATATTAATGTAATTAATTAACCCCTTAATTCATACAACAAGAAAGTTCCAACCAAACAACAAAAAATGTAATTGTGTTAAAAGGAAAAGCATGCAAATGTACATAAATGAAGCTTGCTGAACCACTTGTTTGTCTTTAGAACACTTTGCTCAAAGCATTCAAAAACGACTTATTTGAGGTAGGAGAGCATAGAAATGTTTAAAGAATATGACTCAAATCCTCTGACAGTACACAATCATGCAAAAGGGTCAATTTCTGAAACATTTCAGTTACACCACGATCTTTGGCTTGAGCCCTAGATCATGCAGAACTTTGTATGAAGGGAGTCTCACAAAAATATTAATCTCCAATACAAATCACAAAGTTTTGGAGGCTGTATATCCAAAACTTTTGATCAAGGCCAAGGGGCAGCAATCTGTCTTGAGAATTAAGAGCAATAAGCAGAATAAAGTTGGCTTCTGGACTTGGCAATGCCTTCTCAGTCCACAGACCTCCTGGCTTGTGAATGTTGCTCTGAATGAACTCCAGATGCAAGGCTGTGGCAACCCCTTTGATCTAAGCCCCACACAGCACCAAATAGCTCTGCTGTCAAGAAAACCTCCCCTGCAACTGGTGTGTTCCAGACTGCTGACCTCCACGTGGCTGGGTCATATCACAGCTGGAGAGAGGTGCAAAGAGCTCAGTATCGCTCCAGTGGCCATTTTCATGACTATTCTACTTATAAAATGAATTAAACTTGCTCTGGAAAGTAGGGATAATAAAATTAAAGGGATATAAAGCTTTCAAAACCACACTGCTGTCATAGGAGTATTTAAACAAATGCATAGACACTCTTTGTAACAGCTTTATTGGTTTAATAACTGTTGTACAAAATTGGTCTCAGAAACATTGTAAGAGCAACAATTACTCTAATTATATTTTGTACAGTATTTTAGCTGAGGGGTTACAATTTACTATTTTTCTGGAAAAAAATGTTCTCAAAATCTGAAATAGACACTGATTTTAAAAAGAAGCACAGTAATATTTCTTGTCTCACATCAAGAGCCAGAAATACAAGTCTTTTGTTTCTTCTTTTTATTTAAAGCAGTGACAGCACTATACGGATAAAGCTCATTTTTGCATTTCTACACTGCCTAACTGCAATTCTTTACAAAATACCTTCTGAACTGCAATAAAAGCAGAAGGATAAAAAAGTATCTGGAAGGCTTGGTGGCTTAATCCTTTCAACCACAGTAACAGGCGGCTGACAGTGTAAGGGAAATTTTTATGCCAGTAGAAATATAAGAGTCATAAAATGAAAACACATTCTGAGCACAGCAGTCATGTTTCTCGTTCCTTGAAGAAGTTTGTTCCTTTCAACTCCTCTGGTAGATAGTCTTGCTCCACAGGTTCCTTGTACATGGGGTTGTATTTGTAGCCTTTTCCATAGCCCAAGTTCTTCATGAGCCTTGTTGGGGCGTTTCTCAGGTGCAGAGGAACAGGGGGCAGTGGTCCCGTGTGCATCCTCAGGCATTCCTTGACTTTGCCATATGCCCTGTACACCTCTATAGACTTTGGGGCTCTGGCAAAGTACACTACACACTGTGCTAGAATCACCTGGAAACAAGCAGAGGAAAAATGTTAAATGACTTCTTTTAAATGACTTTTTTCCTTTGGGAAAAGATCTGCTATTCAGGTTGTTTGTACAGCATGATAGGGATTGTTTTTAAACGGACCTTTGCCTGCTACTATAACATGAATACTATTATTTAACACCACCATAGCTCCACGGTTCTCACTACTAGAAAATAACAGCTACTTTTTTATAATAAAAAAAAAGGGCAGAGAAAAATGATACATGTTCACATAACGCATTTTAACAATAAATACACAGTGACTTTTATTTTAAACTACAGCATCTATTTTAAGAGCTATAATGTTATCTTGTCAAAGAAGGAGGATGGAGAATGAGCAAGTTACTATGTCTGCCCTGTCCTTGCAATCTGATTGTTTCATTGTTACAGATTGCAGAACTTTCAAATCAGTGAATTAATGAAGCCCTTACCTCACATTCTGGCATTCCAATGAAGTGACAGCCTTGATAAGCAGCAACTGCTTGTGTTAAAGCCAGAGGATCTGCCAGTCCTACAGAAAGGGATCAGATAAAAGCAGGCTGAAGTCAATTTACTCTATGTCTCTCTTTAATATTTTTCATAATTTTCTTTTTTCTTCTCCTGTAAGGTATCCATACACATTTCACAGCCGCTTTCTCATATATTGGAATTCCTGGTGCAATACCATACCACACATAAGATACACTTCCCTGCATCCACAGGCTTTCCTTCTTCTGTACCCCTCCTTCCCAGAAAAAAAAGAAAAAAGAAAAAAGACAAAAAAAAGTCTAAGCTGTGAGCATTACTTACAGACTGAATCTGCTGCCACACAGTGGCAGCCCGAGCAGTAGTTGAGCACATATGACTCTCCTAGTTTTTGAAATTGATAAAGAAATGGGGAAATATTGCTACACAGGAACAGCTTCCCCAGAACTCCTGACTCTTCACCCATCATTTATGTGCTGAAAGTGTTGCTGGATCTGATATCTAGGATAAGTAAATAAAGATGCCTTACAGCTAGGGAGTCAGCTATAAAACCTAAGGTTTGCAGGTCTGGGTAGGTATTCACATGCCAGACACGCTAGAAAATCTGACATCCCTGAAATACATACTCCCTGTAGCACAAGTTTACTGGTGACCTACAACCAGCAGGGTTTAAAAGAATCCATATTAATATACACTAAAGCTGATCTCAAAAACACTTGTCTTTCCTGAAATAGGTTATGCAGGTCTCTGCCTGCATATACAAAATTTTTGTTGCACGTGGAGCATTTCAGTATTTTGTACCTATTTTGCCTGTAACTCTTTTTATCTTCAAAAGGCAACTTTTAGAAACCAGAGAAGCCTGGCAGATCTTCATTCAATGTGCTATTGCAATGTGAAATATTGCAAATACTGACCTATATCTTCACTTGCAAATCTCACCAGCCTCCTTGCCACATAGAGTGGATCCTCACCGCCCTCAAGCATTCGAGCAAGCCAGTAAAGGGAGGCATTTTCATCGGAGCCCCTCATAGACTTGTGCAGGGCAGAGATGCAGTTGTAATGTTCTTCTCCTATTTAGGATGGGGGAGAAGCAATACACAAAGCTGTTAGGAGGAAATTAAGTGAAATGCGTTTAAGGGAACAATGTATTTTACTAGATCACATCGGTAAACATAAGCTGCTTTTTCAAGCTCTTTTTATAGATATGTGATTACAGCATTCATTAATGTTCCTTCATGGTTTCCCATTTGAATTGTTCCCTAACTACATAAGCAAAACAGAGCAACTGCTGATGAAAAGGAAGTTGTGGGGTTTTTTTAAACATTGCTAGGCAAACAATTTGCGTTTTTTAACCTAATGGTTAGCCTTCCCTTCAAAAGAAAAAAAAATATAACCCCAGATATTTTAAGCAGTTAGGAAGAAAACTCTACATAAATGGCTTATGAGTAAAATACAAGCACATATAAGCAACTGATCATTGCTTCTGGATACACACAGAGCTCTGAGAAGACAACACAAGAATCAGAGAAATCCAGTGCTACACAGTAGTGATATTTTAGAAAAAAGACATTTCATATCATCTATAACTTGAAAATAAAGTGCACGAGTACGAGTTTGATGTGCTGTAGAGGGGTGAGAAAAAAGGAAATGCCATGAATATACTATGATGGAACATTATACATTTTGGAATAAACGGAATTGCAGTGCACAACCCTGGTAAACCCCTAAGAAATACTAAGTTCAGCTGTGGACACTTGCATAACTGCAACAACACCTGAAATGCCAAACTGCTAAGTAAAAAATGGGAAAACTGAAAGAATTACAATTAATTTTTTTCTTTTAATATTGAAGTTTAATATAGGATTAGATTTGGACTCCAAGGAGAAACAAAGCTATTCCACAGATCTTCTAGGACTACACTTAAAAATAGGGAGTCAGTATTACAAACATAGAATGAGACCTTTCCTGCTTACAATTTTCCTCTGTGCAACTGGTTTTGATTCTTATGCATTCTTAATCAAATTTGTATGAGTATTTTGCTGCAATATTGTTAAACTTTCCATGTTATCTGCTTTTTTTATTTTTTCAAGTGCCTGGCATTCCTTGGCTCACAGTTAAGTATGTATTTAAAGGCAACTGCCTGCATGCATCTGTTATTATTCCTCTTCTTCCTGAGGCTAAAAGGATTTACAGCCTGTGGGCCACATCAGAACACACCAGTCACTTGTAGGCTCTGAAAAATAAAAGGGCTGCCTCAGTGAGTTTGAGAACCAAAATACACCATGCTCCTGCAGTTGCTCCTTTCATAGCCAGCAAGACCTCCATCTCCCAGGTCCATTCCCCCCATCTCTGCTCCTGCTGGAGTGTGATTCTGTGGGGAATTCAACATTCTGCTGGCAAGCACAGGCAGTCAGACAGCTATTTTTGCTAGGACTCCACACAAAGAGCCCTGGTATGCAGCCCTCACTCGAGCCAACACAAACAGCATGTCCATGCTCCATCCTAACACTTGAGTCAGGAGCAATAAACCCAAAGCAGCTGAACTCGCACCATCCTCTTGCAAGAGGCGTCTCTTGGTCTCTTAAAAGTAAGGAAGATGGCCTTTAAATATCTCTGGAGGTTGTTGCACTCACCCAGATTTTTCTGCTGAAGGCTTTTATATGCTGTTTGGGCTACTGTAAAGAGTCATATGTGGGGATACTAGCTGGAGAGGCAGAAGGAATCCAGCAGGTAGGTTCGGTCTACATATGAAGTTCCTGCAGGGAACTTCAGACTTCAGGCTGAGAAGGGAGTTTGCCTTCTCCTTTTATTTCCTTCCTTACAAAGTCAGTGTTGGTGACAGAGCTACAAATGACAACACTTACACATCACAATTGCATTATCAATTAAAGACAAAACACAGTGATGTGCATTGGAGAGAGGTCTTACATTTCTCTATAAAAATAGTTTATATATATAAATATACACACAGAGCCTGAAAAACCAAAAGCAGTTTAAAAAAAATTAGAACTTTTAGTGGACTTTTATTTATTTGCCTTCTCATGTTGGTTAGCTAATGCACAGGAGGTTTGGGCCTCACCAATTCAGCTGAGAGACAGACACATACTAGCTTATCTATCTCTGCTGTATCCCAGATGCCACTTGAAATCGAAACTATGAAGAGTTTTGGAATCAAAATACATTTTCTCTATGCAGTTCCCAGAAAAGAAAATACCTTTCTGAAACAAGATACTGCACAAGAGACTTTGTGGAAGAGAGGGCTTTCTAGTGTCTGACATATACAGATGCATAAATCTTTGCTGATTGCTTATATACTCAAGAGGAGTTCTCAGGCTAGTTTAAGATGCTGATTTATCTAAAGTCATATAGCTAGAAGATATGTCACAAGGTAGTGAGCAAAAGTAAAATCACAGTCCTCGTCTCACATTATTTTTTTCTCTTAGCTGAAAGTAAACATCAGCTGCTCCTTGATGACGGACAGAAGAAAGCATTGGAAGTAAGATTAGAGCAATAGCTTGGATAAAAAGACTTCTGATCCAGCAGAACAAAACTGAGATGGGAAAAAACACCACGGTGTGAATATGGTGGCTTAATGCCAGCTGGGAATTAAACTCCAAATAAACAACTCCCCTACCCCAGCAATGATGTGCATGGTATGGAAAAGCAACTTATCTCTGCCCACATGGCTCTAAGTTCTGCCCCAACAGCAGCTCTGGACAGCCAGACACCTTCTCTTTTCTCCTCCAGAGAAGGGAAAGGAAAAACTGTGTTCCAGATTGCAGAATAAATTAAATTCAGCTCAACACATTCCCAGTCTTTACCTTAACAGATGTTAACACACAGACAGTGAAATTACTGACATTTATCTTATTAAATCAGTGTTAGCAGAGTGATACAATATGTAAAAGGAAAGGGCAACAATACAACTCCATTTAAAAAATCTAGTCACTGCCATTCTGCAGGTAAACTTTAATGAATTTGGTTGCTACATCATTTTCTAAAAGAATCAAAATTTTAACAACTGCAATTAAGAGCAAAAAATGACTAAATAATTTTTGTTTCCCTCACACTGCAAGGGCTTCAGGCAGCTGCTGGCAGTGAAATTTGATTAGAATTGGGTTTTTGTCCTTCCAGCTAAAATGCAAAAACTGTCTGCACCAAAGACCTTCTCTTTAAATATATGCACATAAATCAGAACAACAGCCTAACAACCGCATTATGAATGATTTCTTTCCTAGATTACTTGATAAAAATACAGAAGAGAATGCCCAACTACGTGCGTTAGGCAAATTTTGCAGAAAGTAACAAAATAATAATGTAAAATAGAAACTCCATATTTACACAGCTCTAAACACTAACCAATTATTTGGTGCTTTCTACATGAACATGCAACGCTCAAATGTATGTTGCTGCTACCATGATTAGACCCTCCAATTTAAAAGACTGAAGCATTTTATCTTAGAGGATTGTTGATTGCACCACCAGAGCTGTGATTCAAAATGTGTTAGCTGAAATATGCTACAAAAAAAAAATTTGTTTATGCAGTAGCTGCTATCTGGAAGTCCTTTGTATTTAAAAGGACAAACAGCTATCTCTACTATGGACAAAACTGGTCAACCTGCAGTCAATAGTCAGTGGTCAACAGGGACTTCTACAGAAAGAAATTCTGTAAAGAATGTACTTGGGCGACCTGCTATTGTGACAATATCTATGTCAGGCTTTTTTGCATTTATATAATCCAGAGAAACATTTTCACTGCTCTCACCACTCTGAAAATCTCTGGCCAAAAAGCCCCACAACAAATGACAACAAAGACTTCTGCAGCAGAGAAGGGCCTGACACACACTACCCAGACTTGATGCAAGCCTCAGGAAGAGGCACTCTGTGCCATCTCTGCC
>VWYI01011839.1:23809-59304 GCA_013399455.1 Anthoscopus minutus
GCACTCTGTGCCATCTCTGCCAGAGCAAGAAGGTGGAGGAGGGCTGGGAACAACATAGCCAAGAATCCTGTGTGACAGTGGCCACAAGGTGACAGCAAACACACAAGGGACCTACGCGGTGCAAGAGACTCGCACCAGCGAACGGCTCAGATTTTCCACTTCCTTCTAATCATGACCTCTTCCTGCCATAGACCTCATAAAATTTTTCTTCTCCCTCTCCCTGCCTACCCTCGACTTCTCAGCTGCCATTAGATCAGTATCTGCACAGCTGCCTTTTTCCTGACAGTGAAGGCTGCAAGTGGGCATATGTTAACAACTAACCTCAAGAAACCTCTCATCAAAAGTTTCGAACAGTGGAAGTTAATGGAGCATATCAGAAACAGTAGCCAAGAAAAAAAAAAGAAAGAAAAAAAAAATCAGCGCTCCAAATACTGAAATACTGCTTGGCATAATCATTCCATAGTATTCTGTACAGTCATTCAAGTATTGCTGAAGAACTAGCCTATTCATTCAAGGGGATTCACCTGATCTCTGATACTCACTGAATTTTAACCCTCTAGCATAAAATAGTTTAGTGGCCAACTACTGTGAGTGCTTAAGACAGCCAAGTCACACATTTAGCAAGAGTGGTTATCACACTAGGAAGCATTAAGTGCAATGAGATTTATGTGGCCTGCCCTAAGCAAGCTACAGAATTCATTACCTTAAAAAGCAACTCTAAAAATAAAGCAAACTGCTGAGTTTTGACATAACATACTGCTGTGAATGTGAGCACTTCCAAGACTTTCAAAGGAGTAGAAGTGTAATGGAAGATATCCAACCCTTCAAGAAAAATGTCCTCATCAAATTCTTCTGCCTCTTTACACTGAAACCCTCACAGAAGACAATATAACCTTAAATAACAAATAATTTCACCATGCAACTGTTTTCAGGACAGCTAATAGGTCCTTCAGCTAATCTACACTTCCTGGTTGAGGAATTTCCAGCTGAACTACACTGTAGAGAAAAAGTAACTTCTAGAACAAACTTCAGTACAACCACTGTTTCAGTAGAACAGCTGGCAGGAAAAAAGGAGAAAGAGAACTTAGCAAGGCTATCACATCTTGAGAATGTCAGAAATGCATCCGTTACTCACCCGCTCGGTCATACAGGATGTGAGATCGCTGGAGCCCCTCCTTGATGTGCTCTTCTGTTACCAGAATGCCATCTGCAGCACCACCTTTGCAAGTGTTCAAATGAGTGGTCCTTCCCGCTGCTACTCTGGCCTGAACTGCCAGCTGGAGTCCATTCAGCCCAGTCCTGGCATCCCCATCGCAAAGATAGGCAAGGGTGTTCAGAGCTTTCTCCTCTATGTATACTGGGACTCTGCAACAGAATAACCACACACCCTCAGCACCCATCACACTCCTCTCCCTGCCTGCAGCACTGGAGATGACTTCTCTTTACGAAGTTTCTCAATACATAGCTGAGTTTAAGATTCATCTTAAGTCATCCTGCAGAGTCAGAGGCCAACCCTCTTCCTCCTGTTCCAATGCCTGCTAAATACAATTGCACATGAAAAATGCAGGGCAGGAGCTCTCATCTATCTAACCCCCTTGCTTAACCGTTCCTTATCTCATTAAACTAAAACTAGGGTTAGGTTTTAGCCACAGCCCAATTCTGACACAGCCAGTTGAACTTTATAAGGTTTTACTCCAACAGCATTTCACTGCTAGCACTTCAAATTCCTTGGTGGAAGAACAGTGAAAAGGTAGGAAGCTATCCAAATGCAGGTGAGAGAATATAGTGAGTTATAAAGTAATTAGCATAAGGTTTTGAACTAACTACTAACAACAGCAAGAGGTGCTATCAGTCGTTCTTTAAAAAACAACAACTGGAAAGATTGTCTTTAATATAAAACACATGCATCCTACTTTTTTTGGTATTAAAAATTAGTCACTGGGGTACAAAAAAAAACCTTACTAGAAAGAAACTGCATCCCAATACCTGCCCATCACTCTTCTTGCCATCTACTGCTCCAAGTGTGCCAGACAAACAAATGAAAAAGGCCAAATTCCAGTTAAATCACAATCTAAATTAACAAATTGCTGGGATTAGCTCAGCTGATGGGAGCATGGTGTTGATAACATCAAGGGTTCAATCCCTGTACGGGCCATTCATGTAAGGACTGGATGTTATGATCCTTGTAGGTCCTTTCCAGCTTAGAATATTCAGTGATTCTATGAAGATGAAAAATGCAGCAACAGGATCTCCTGAGCTTTCCTCCTAGTGAGTCCATGAAAAATCTGTGAGAACAACAAAGTCCTCAAGTTCTGTCTTTAGGTTTTCATCTACTGGGCTGCAGTCCTCACTGTTGGGGCACATCCAAACCAGTTCACCTCTACATGTTTCACAGGCACCCTGTTGAGGATTTAACCCTCAAACCTCAGTAACGTAGACAAGGTAACATCCAAGGTGTTGCCAGGCAGAGGGTGTAACTGATCTGATTCAGAGACAGCAGCTAATGGAGATAAAACATGGCAGTAATGGCCCTAACTGAGCCACTTCTAATAGCTGCACTGTAAATCAAGAGTGACAAGTATCAGTAAGGATTAGCACATAGAGCTTGGTGTAAGAGGCCATTTCTTCTGAAGCTCTTGTGTGTCAAATAATTAAGGATTTACAACAGCCCTGCACTTCATTTACCAAAAGATTTGTTTCTATTACTACCAGTGGTGTACAAAAAGACAGCATCAAGGTTCGCAGATGTGTCCACTGATTTTCATTACTTGTCTTCTCTTCCTCTTTGCAAAACCACTTTGCACTTGTCACACAAAATAAAAAGACTGTAGGTTCCGTAAAAATTTTAGCAGTTAATATTTGAGTCCTCTCATGGCCACACATACAAAGGAAAAACTAGTAGAGCTGCAATCTTAATCAAACACTGCAAGTGAAAGCTGACAAATGTTTTCTAGGGGCAAAACCCATCCTGCAGAGAGTGGACATTAGGAATCATGTCTTGGCAAAAACAGATACATCACTTGCATCTCGTCAGGACTTTTTTTCCATCTCCTTATTTCTCATGTATTTGATGAATCTAGAAAAGAAATAACACACGTACAGTGGCACTGTTGCTAGGATGTTTCAAATATCTTTGAACAAGGAAGTAAACCAATAAAACTGCACAGGGACTTATTCAGAACGTCAAACATCAAATTCCTTAAAAATCAGGAAGCTACGTTCACCCCTCAGCACTACAGATTTACCACCAGATCTCTCATAGCAATTAAAAAACCCAGCAAGGAAATCAAAATTTATTTTTAAAAAAACAGTAGGCACTACACACAGACATCCTGCTCCTAATACCTCCTTCAACAGAAATGACCCCAAATATACAATATGCTGAGCAAACACTTCTCACACACCAGCAGGGCATACTTGAGAGAAGGTTTAACCTTCAAGGACTAGATTCTTTTCCTGTTGCTTGCAGAGAAGCATGCCCTGTGCTTGAGGCCTCCTCACACTGATACCACTACTGCAGTCTGTGACTGCAAATAGAGGGGAAGCATTGAGAGCACTAAAAGGCAGGTATAACCTTGGAAGAAGCTAAGTACAGTCTTTCCCAAAAAAAGTTTAGGCCTCAGAGCACTTTTGCTAGTTTAAAGCTGAGTTATATTCCTCTCTCTTGTCTCACTATAGGACTCTACCTGCCCTGTTGACACAACATAAGCAATTTACGCCACAGATAGTGAAACAAATATTCACAAGAAAGTATGAAAAATCTGGCCACAAGCAATGGCTTTGTCCATTTCCATGGTGAAATTTCAGTGTAACATAAAGGTAATTGCAATTCCAATCCAAATAATGCATTATGTATTGGCTGATCCAGTCCATGCCTACAATAGCATGACATGCAGGATGTGATAAAGAGCAAGAATAAATGGAGAAAACTTCCATATACAAGTTGTTTGCATAGCACATTGATGAGAATCACTGTTTGGAAATAACGTAATGCTTCCCTATTGCATAATCTCAGGTCCATAAACACTATTTCAAAATAATAAAATGTTATACTTAAAATAACTGAATTAAGATACTTTTTTCTAATTAATTAGGACCTTAACTTCCACTTTCTGATGATTTCACTTTACTAGGCAGGAGTCTAATTTCAAAATCCATATGGCAATTATTTAAATACCTTGGCTTCCAAAAACCACTTGCTATGCTTTACATTTTTAAGCCTATCCTGTCTTCAGAAGCTCAAGTGCCCTACCCCCTCCCACTTCACCCAACTTCTGCACCCATCAGAACTGCAAGGCAGAATAACTCCCGTGTTTTCTGATTTCCTTCCAAGCTCCCAATACTCTTGCAGATGGGCAATCCCATATTTTATTCAACTTCCAAAATTAACACCGAACACCCACTGGATGCCAATGGTCAATGTTGGTACCTTGTAACCAATGATACTTGGAGACAGAAACATAAACAAGCCAAAAGGGATGTGCTGGGATCCATCACTCATTGGGCTGAAGGCGATACACTAGCTCAAGGAATGGAAAACTACCACTACAGGATAATAAATCCTTCTTCCCGTTCCTCTTTATCGCCATGCCCTCGAGGCAGTTTATGCCAAGAACCAACATGAAATGTATGATGAACTACCCATTAAAACCACACAGCACCACAGCATTTGAGTCAATGACAAGAGAGCGTAAGATCAGGGACTAAATATAAGGAAGCCCAAGCAAGGAGAACCTGTATGAGTGATGATTAAAAAACTTACTGAGCAAAACATGAGACAAAACACCCAGTTGCTTTCCCATATAAATCAGTACTTCCTTACTTTCCCAGTGCAATTATTCTAACTATATTCACTCCTTGGCAAATTGCAACACTTCTACAGGCAAACACAGTTCTTCAACTGAACTACTGCAGTGCAATATGCACTGCTCACTGACTTACAGCACTGTCTTCCAGTGATGCCTCTCACCCTAGCTACTCATTTCCCGCAAGGAAATTGGATGGATATTCCAGTTAAGGAATAATTTTCAATAAAGCATTGAACACCGAAGATCCAAAGGAATTCCACCTTCAGTGTTGTGATTTATGAAGCAGTGAATTCAAAACACGCCAGAACTTGTAATACAGCCAGTAACAAGCTGAATTGCATGATGTCTGGGCTTGCCAACAGGAAACTGGGGCTGCTTCCATTTCCCTCAGCTGTGTGACTTCTGTGCTATCTAGCTTCAAACACATTAATCAACCATCCAATTTACTGTCTGACTTCAATTAGAGATACCATTCTGAGGGCAGCACTTGAATGGCAAAAATAAAAAGCCAAGAGAATAATTTGGTTTCTTCCACTACTGAGACAGAACAAGTGTAATCTTCTATCACTGCATACCTGGAAGAGCTTGTGCTGTTACTGACGCAGCATAAACTGCAGCAAGCACAAGCAGTTGCAGCAATAAAAAATATCTTTACCATTGACTTCTTACTTTTCTTCATCATGAGTATGTTTCTTCCTTTCCTGTTTCTCCATCTTTCAGCTTGATTTACTGAAGACTTTAGAGGAACGGTTTGATGGCAGTAATGCTGATGAAAATATAACAAAAAGCACACACTATCCTAAAGAAATCCAGTAATTAACATAAAAACTGTTGAAGAAGCTTTGTGAGCCATGATGACACACCAAATAGAAAGACATCCAAGAAGCAACATACACTGCTAGCTGCTCCAGCTTTAGAGCAAGAAAAGGCCACGGTAGAGTGAAGAGAATCCAGGTAATCTAACCTTATCAGAAAGCTGCAGCAATAGTGGAAGCAAGAGAAGAAAAATTCATAAAGAAAATCTAAGGAAACAGATTTGGGTAGTACCTGCACACTTTCCTTGTGGAGTGCAGATGGTGAAATCCATTGAATCACTTGGGGATAGCTGTATTCATGCTGAGCATGGAAGATGCCTGTAAAAACTAAGGAAGATTCACTCTCACCTTGTTCCTCAAGGTTGTAAGAGAGACCACAAAGAATTATCCACTCCTTCAAAATTTCTTTTAGGTAAGCCATCCCCTCAGACAAGTGATGTAATACCAAAACCATCTGATTAACTGAGGCCAAGCAGCACATGCTCTATCTACTTCATACTACACTGCTGTGGCTTCGGAGATTCACATGGGAAATGAAACCCAAAATTCAATGTACACATCTCTTATGCCTCCTTGCTAGATCTCCGCAGCATTTTCAAAGTGGGTACACCCCACTGTTTGGGGACGTGCTGCCTTACAGCTCCTTTTCTCAATCTGGGATAAAGGTGAGCACCATTAACAACCAAATCAATTGTAATTGGTGATTTATTCTTCAGGATAGCATGAACAGTAACCTGCCTGCATCTAATGACAGTTCTGTTCCATAGAGGCAAGGGGGTAAAAAGCTGAGACAGCTGTTCCTGCAGAGCAGTGGAAAGGAAATGAAGAAGCAGAAATGGTATGGACACTGAAACAACAAGCAGAAATCAATGAGGAATCCAAACCAGAACCACCGTAAGGGACAGGGTGGCTTATGAAAATCTGAACTTATCAGCAACAGAATGTAGGAACTGTGGCCTAGTACCAGATCGCATCATGAAAGATAAAGACCTGACACACAGCTGCAACAAACCCTCCTCAATTCAAAACCCCATTTTTATTTTTAAATGCTTGGCTCCCATAACTGCCTTTGGAGTGTGGCCCTCTCTCCCCATGAAGAGATTTCTGAAACTAACTCTGTTAGTCTGACAGTCTGCCTGCCAGACTTCTTTCAGTTTGATGAAGCACCGCGCTGTTTAAATCATCCATGGCTATTGGAAGGTTACAGACATGGAGAGTCCAGCGAAACCCAAACCCAAACAACTGCAGCTGAAACTATGCCTTGTACTTTAATCCTGTACAGAAAGGAAAGTCTCTGAACTCCAGTCAGGGTGTAGCCACAACCACAGCTGTGCTGTTAAATTAATGCTGACATGCAGTACTGACTTCTCTTCTAAAATTCACATTACTACAACACATAAAAGCTACAAATGAGTAAACCATGAGGCAGGATAGCCTAAAAATAAAAAAGGAATATATCTTTCCTTACCTGTCCTGACCTCAGCATTCAGGTTGGCAATTCTTTGTGCTCACATTCTGTGGTAAGGTTCAAGCGGATTCCCTCTCATTAATTTCATACAGTCTGTCAATCACCACTATGTCAATGCACTGTAAATTTCTAGGATTTCAGCCAAGAACCAACACAAAGGAAGTGTAATAGCTTGCATGTGAGTACCACAGTATCACGCATTACTCTTATTTGCCAGCCTTCTGCTTCAAAAGGCAGGTAACATCTCTTGCAGACAAATCTGGATGTTATTTTTTCCAAAAGTTTCTCAAGTTTTTAATAATTTTAAGAATTTATCTGTCTGGACATCAAGGAGCAGAGAAAAACAAAATCTCTCTTAAAACAATCTATTAACATCTCACAACAACAGCCTTCTCTTGACACAGGATATCCTAAAACACAGCACAGGATTTATCCTGCAACTAAAGAACAGAAGCAGCAGCATCCTCCCTGATCTTATTAAAAACAAATTCTCAGAAAACAACAAACTTCTGGCAAGCACTTCCAAATTAAGAGGGGATACCCCATCCAGCACTTAGCGGAATGTGATGCTTTTACAACCAGCAGCAAGAAGTAACACACATTAAGACATGACAAAGACCCAGTTACAGACTTCCACAGCAAATCCTCAGCAGCAGAACAGATTTAAACATCCTGAGAGGGTGAGTCAGGAGTTATGGATCCAAGTATAAAATCCTCTCCTAATCCAGATGGTGAGATTCTGTTTTGGATGGAGAGTGCCAATGCTTTGAATTCTCTCTCTCCTGTCACCCCCGCCCCTGCCATATGCTGCCACATCTTTTCTTTACTATCAGAAGTGGCTAGGGTTTCTCTTCCCACCCCCCAACTGCTTCATTCTCTCCCTGGCAGGCAGTCAGCTCCTCAGGCTGCACACGTTAACACCCTACAGCCCATAAAGTACTCACTCCGAGCTCTTGCTGCTGCTGCCAGTTGCAGGGGTGCTGTGCTGGTCGCCCTGGCCCAAAACCCCGAGCCCTAAGGACCTGACTGCCCTCATCAGAATTGCCTCCATCGCTTCAACTGAGAGCTTCTCCAGGACAATCACCCGGCACCGGCTCAGGAGAGCGGCGTTGACTTGGAAGGAAGGGTTTTCTGTGGTCGCTCCTATCAGGGTCACCGTCCCACACTCGACGTGAGGAAGGAAAGTGTCCTGAGCATGGGAGGGAAGCAGAAAAAACTGATCTCAATCAATGACAGCCTGAAACATCCCATGTGAGTAGGTTATATTTCTTTGTGTCTTGTAAGGATTTGGGTTACCTGTTGATATGACAAATAACCACATTGACAAGGCAGTTCATCTGCACAGATATGGAAATGATTTAATTTCATGCACCCAACACTTTAATAACAAATGATTGCACCGAGAATGACTCTACCAGCTGAAAAGAAATAGGGTAAATAAATCTCAGGTTTGGGGTTTGTGTGACTTCAGTTTATTGCACGGCAACACAAGAAATAATGAAATTGCCTAATCAAGGCAATTCGCACAAGCGAATAGTGAGGCTACTCCTAAATACACTTTGAATCAACATTTAGGACTACAATTCCCTGCCTAATTCTGTAGCCAGGAAACTACAGGAAGATTACAGAACAGTTCATTTTAAAAACTACAGAATACAAACTTTCCATGGCACAACTGAAAAAATCTTATACCCAGGAAAGGAAAAATTAAGAAAAGCCCCAAGTGATGGCTGCAATGTTATCCTGAAGTACCATGCCATGACTTATTTTTTCTCACACAGAAGAGAAGACAACATTAGAATACCCACCTTTAGCACATTCACATCCAGACCTTTAAAAAGGTAATACAGAATACTACCCCCCAGATGGAGGCTGAAATGAGGATGTGTGCAGCAAACATTACTAATGTGACTTTCCAGAAATAAAATTTCATAAAAATATCCTATTAAGATTAGCACATAAGTCAACTATAAGTCAACTATAACTCAGCCTTTTATTAAAATCTTTGAATTATAATAATTAAATGTTGGTTGGAAGTTAGCTAAGGTATCTAATTTTTATGTTTCTCCCAAATTAATGTACTAAAAGTATTAACATGGAAATCAAAAGCCGAAAGGAAAGTATCACCTTAAGGAAAAGTGGGAGATTTTACAGAAGTGCTGACAATGGCTCTTTTAAAAAAACAGTGTAGTACAATACCTGCTGAGATTTATTGAAACGATGGATCTCATCAATAAAGAGGATAGTTTTTCTCTTGAAGAGTCTTTTTTCATTCTGGGCTTGGCTGATGACATCTCGAACATCATTTGTCTTGGCACTTGTGGCTGACAGTGTCACAAATCTCATGCCATTCTTTTTGCTGCTGTTGGCTATGATGTGTGCCAGTGTAGTCTGAAACGGCAAGAGGAGAAAGCTTTGTAAAAATCATTTCAGACACAGAAAGGACCAATTTAAAGGAAATACGTAAAGAAAAAAGCTATATATTTTGGACACAGAAACATCATTGACAGAGTTAAAGCATTTTAGCTCACATTGTTCTAGGGCATAGAAGACTTAAAAACTTCCTGCTAGAGGTAGCTGCCAATTCCTCTGCTGCACTTCTAATGCCTGCACTTTCACGTACCAGACTCAGTGAGCCTCAGTACAGAAAAGGACAGCATTGACAGCTGTCTCCTTTGTCTCAGAAGAAGTCTCTGCCAGATACATTTCTGTCACAGAAGATGGGCTGACTGAATTCCTTAAGAAGTTATTTTGTAGAGTATGTTAATGGATAAAGAGCTGACTACCCCAAGACAACTGCCTAAGAGTTTACAGCACAATTGTGTAGGAGAAATAGAAAGCTACAATGTTATTAAATAAACCCTTTTATATTTCAAATACACATAAAAATGAAATTAATCAGACAGCAGTTTCTACAAAAGCATGAGAACATTAATATTAAAAAAAATCACACGCTGACTTAAGAAAATGTAACTCTTAAATCTAAATAGTCAACAGTAATCAAATGGTGGCCCAGGGAAGCAAAAGGCAGCTGACTGAACAAACTGGTGGTTTCTAGTAAGCAGCTATGTTGTTTTTCTGTCCTTATGAACAACCTTTTCAAATCCAAATATATTTGTAGATAATTTCACTTAGCCTACCAAAGCACAGAAGCAACCTCCACCAACCTCCTGGGTAGATTTACTACACCTGAACATATCACAGACATGATTTTGAAACTTTCCTTCAAAACCCTTAGTAAACACAGGAGTATGCCCCAAAGAGAGTGTATCTCTACTTGAAAGTATTGCTAGAGAAAACATGTGATTCTTCCATCAAGCTCACTATTCTATTTGAGAAGGATCCAAAGGAGACCAAAGACAGGAGAGCCTCAGCAGATGAGGAGTGGGACAGGTGCTGACAAAATCACCTCAGAAGATATTCCAAGTGCTGAGGTTAAAGCAGCAGGTGGTGTCAACCTGATCCTCTTGCAGGGAGGCTGCAGAAACAAGCACCTACCACTTGGCTACCAACAGTGTTGCAGCACCCTGCTCTGTCCCTTTAATGATCTCCTTGTCCCTGAAACTGCAACCAGCCCAAGTTAGAAAACAGGAGGCTAAGGGGAAGGATGTATTATTATTATTTATTCTTGCTTTAGTTTTAGTAAGGACTTCCCTGACTGCCTTCAGAAGTGGTGTCATTTCAAGTCCTGACACAAAACTCACATCCCTTGTCAGATCCTCCCTCGCTTCCTGGAGCTCAATCCACCAACCCATCCCCAGGCTGTATCATTGGAGAAGACAAGACTGGAAAGACACTAGTAAAGTGTTTGTAGCAAAGCCTACAGATATTAGGAAAATCTGAGAAAATAAACAAATAAGCAAGTTCCACCCCCATCCCACTAAAACCAAAAGAAAACTATTAAACTGAGCTTACCAAATTAAAACCAATATTCATATTTCCTTACAAAAGGGCCTTGATTCAGAATGTAACTATCAGAGGATATACTCATGGCTTAAAACCTCTGAATGCACAGAAACACGCAATACATCAAATTTGAGGATGGAAAAGGAAAAATGTACCTCTTCCTTCTCTAAAAGTGGCAGTGGCGAGATGACAAAGAAAAAAAATAAAGCAGCAATTCTTCTTGTAGCTCCATTTGGACTGGTAGCTCACACTGTACCCTGGCTGTCACTCAGAGAGGTTTCTTATTTACGAAAAAAGCAGTAAGGACTTTGTTTTAAACACATGCACAGGCGTCCATACTTGTAACTCTAGTTTAGGAAAAAAAAATAATCAAAAAGATTTGTTTGAAAGTTACTGTTAGACCAAGAAATCTGCTTGAAATCTGCTGCACAGATCTCAGCCAGCACATACCTCTCCCTCTCTGCCAACTTGTGGGTCACCAAAGGTCGCAATAAGAATAACATACATTGCCTTTCCAATGCAATGCTTGACAAGGACAGGCGTGTTCACAGCCTCTTCCTTCTGTTCTGCACAATCAATCATTCAGCAAGTCAAACTGCCTATCACACAGATGTACAACTTTCCCTAGTCTTCTGAAAGATTTACTTCCCATGAGTTCAGGCTTTTAATGTTGCTTTTCGTCCTCCTATCTCAAGCAAAAGTCAGTAACAAGCTACAGTTTTCTCCCTCTTTGTTACTTCTGGTTACAACCTAAAGGAACACATAACCTAGTGAAGAATTCACATAATCAAAGTAGCTTAAGTATAAAGGCACTAGCACAGAACAACTGTAACTCATAGGCTAGACTCCTTGTTTCCCTCAGGGGCAATGTAGTTAAGGGCCAAGAAGAAAATTAGAAATCTGATATGGAAAAAGGCAGAAGAAAACACGCTGATTATCCTTCATAATCTAAAATAAATGTTGAAGTTTGAGTCTTACACTGGAAATCAAATCTTTAAAATAGTGACACTGATGTTGCGATTTACTATGAGTGAGTACCCCTGAATGAGAACCTGCATAGCAGGCACAAAAGGAAATCCAAACAAGTTGATAATGTGCTCCTTTTATTATACAGGTGTTTCTTATTTAGCTCAAGTTTTTTTCCTTATGGGCAGGAGCAGGGATATTGTTTCCCACAAATTGAGAAGAGGAATGATCCAGTGATCCTGCAAACTAACCTCTTGCTAGCTTCACTAAAAATTACACATTACAAAGCTCACAGTATAATATCCTTGCTGTTCCAGAAACCACTCTTAGTTCTTCTTCTACTATGACACCAAACAATTCAAACTCATACCTCTTACCTCAGCTTTTATGCTGAATATTGTGAGACCTTACTGACCTACCAGTGACATTATAAAAAGCTGTTCTGAAACAGAAACATATTCACCAAGAAAATTCTGAACCATTACTCACCAATGAATAACACTTCAGCCCATGGTCATCTATTTCCAGACCCATAACACACAGAACACTTAACTACTGAAACTCTCCTTCACCATCCTGTACCTATTGCTTTGTGTCAGCCCAAGTGAGAATATCCTTTCCCAGAGGCTATAACTGTCTCAGATTTACAAAAAAAACAGCAACCAAAACAAAACAAAAGAAACCAACCAAACAATCTCACTCTCAGCAACTATGCTACCCGTTCTTCCAGGCTTTGATATAAATTATGGATGAAACAAAAGCAATCCACAAAGCATGCTTGGCTTCACACACCTCCCACTGTCAGAGCAGAAAAGTCAATCAGAGTTGCTGTTTGGTAAGCTGGGTGTTTGTACCAGGAGACAAGAATTTTCTGTATACCCAGACTGGGTAATACTCTTAAGTATGAACTATTTCCCTCCTCTCTGTACTGCCACTAGTCAATGCTACCTTGCATCCATGGCTGGAAGAAAACAGTAAAAAGCTCGCACAAGTTAAGCCAGTCTTATTGATGGTGATATTCAATGACTACATTACCTGCTCAGAAGTAAGGTGTTTTTGATTTTTGCAGCCCTGTACCAGGCCATTAGACAATGTTCATCACATTAACTCGCCACAGATCCTTACAGGAATGAAGAGTGGTACTGCCTAGCTCACTTCAGAAAGTGGAATTGGGAAAAAACTGGGAAGTGATTAGTACATAGGTTAGATCATATCAAGAATACTCTGAAACCTAAGGTCCTTCCAATATACGTGATTCTCCCAGAAAGTCTAGAGTGCTCCAGGGTCTGCCAGGCGACGTTTAGGTGACCAAAGCAGATCTGGCACAGACTGGCACAAGTGCAGCACAGCATGGATTAATTCTGAGTAGGGATAATCTAGTTGGCATGTAGGTTTCCCCAACAAGTGACTTTGCTGGTTTGTTCCAGAGCAAACCACAGTGTGAACTATGTTTGTGGCAGGGATGACAAAAGAATGACAAGCCTAGTGCAAAATACAACAGGCTAGTTACACCTGAAGACTTGTAGGGCCTAAACTATGTTACCAGAGCGCTGAACTAACACTTTGATTTTCTTTGCTGCTGTTCAACCATGACTTTCTGGCTGTTTTTTGCTCTTCCTTTACTCTGGCCAGGATTTCCAAATCTTTGTTTACATGGTGTTGCCATCAATGGCCTCCCCTTACCCTCAACCCTCCCTTTGCTGGCAGCAGGGCCATACTGTGGTTGCCAAGCAATCAGGAAAGGCTATGCTCTGTTTCACTGCCTCAAGGGAGACACCAACAGCATCCTTGGATGCCACACAGTGCAGCAGTTCTCTGGGATGTAGCTCTGTGGATGTTCTCTGTACCACACTGCGTCACAGGAGATAAGCCAGGCCGTGTCTAAAGGAAATTGGCAGCATGGCCTGAGGACACTGTCTATACAGATAAACACAATCAAAAGTAGCTGCAGTTGGCATTTATATAAGGGCAGATGCTATTCTTACCCATCTTGTTTGGTTCCTCAAACCCCAAATAGCCCACTGAGATACTACTGGAGGAGTAAGTGTCACTGAACAAGAGACACAGCATGTGCTTTACAGCACTTCCAGAATCCAAGCCCAACCAAGCATAAACAGACGCAAGGTCATTGCATAATGTTTGTTGAAATGGAGCTGTATCTCCATTTGCTATATCCCAATTTGTGTACCTACATTCCAACTGTTTTACGGATGCAATCGTATTTTTTCTTCCAGTGTTCTCTTCCTAGAAAGCTATCCCAAGACATTAATGATTTAGACTGGCACAAGCGAAACCAAGCACACTGCATTACAACAGTGTTCCCAGGCAACTGCAAAGGCAAACCCATTTTTCAGAGCTGTTCTGGACTTTCAGTTGAAACTACTGTAAAAGACGCATTTTCAATTTAAAATTTCATGCTAATCAATCGAAAGAACTCATTATTTCAAATGGTTCAAATCAGGCCCCAAGCTGTATGACTAAGAGAAGATGAAACATACTCAAAAAATCAAACTGCCTATTAGGTAACCCCTTGAATTAACAAAATAGGAGAGAAAGAGACGATAAATATGAGGGCACCAAAACAGGTGTTGGACTTGTCTGTATTTCAATGTGTCATTTATTGAATGTAAACAAACAAGAGAGTTCAAGAAATAAAATACAATGTCAGAGAAGATTTTGATAGAAACTTCAAAGACCAATTACTGGGGTTTAAATGTTTTGCACTCATACCAATATTGCATATTTAATCTTATTACTAGAGCGCAGACAGGAACTTCAGAAAATCATGCATGAATGCTCTATTACCGTCTATAAGGAGTGGGCTCATGCCACTTGCCACCTAATATTTTCTTGTTAAGCAGAAGACATAAGAGGGAATGTTTACTGTATTTAAATACAGAATGTTCAGGTTTATGAGGCTTAAACTTCATCTGTGGTAGCAAAATTATTCGGTGCTCAAGTTACGCTGCGTCCCTCCGCTAACTCTTTACTAAAATTGGTGCCCCAGTGGCAGACATGCAAAAATCTAAATCCCTGTATTAAGGTGCCATAAATCACAGTACAGCTTACTCACATTACACTCAGATTCATACAGGCCTTTAAAAATTTGCATAGTCAGGATGAACAAGCTAACTGTTCCTAAGTTAATAACCACGGCATCTCTTTAAAGACAGTGTTTCTTCTGGCCTAAGTCTGGTCAGCTTCTTAAAAGAAGAAAATCGGCTCTTGTGTACAACACTTCAGAGTGACAAAAAGTGCAAACAAGAAGTCAAAGTCTTTTCACCTAGAGGACCTTGGCTTCCTAAGAAATTAGGATGACAGATGCAAAGTACAAAGGTCATGCTCTCTTAAAGTAAGAGGACTCAGTATAGATGTAAACTCAAGAGGATCACAATGGAAATACCCCAATTTTGTCTTTTCAGTTTTGCGGGTGTTTCCTTGAATATTCAAGTGCAGCTGAGGCCAAAACTGTCTTGGGCAGAGCAGTTACATAGCACACACATTTCTATTCTAGTACCCAGCCTTATTGTTCTCATGATAAAAATTATCCAAAAATACTCTTGACCTATGAAATGAAATATTGAATTTATAGCACTTTAACAGGTAAGATTATTCTCTTTTTGCTTAGATAAAGCCAGTTGAACTACTATTTTTCAGAGAGGTCCAGACTGAAGAATAATACATAAATCGATTTGAAATTTGGCCCTGATGATTTATTCATGTTCAGTTTTGTTTTTTTTATTTAGTCCTGCTCTACCCCCTTCAAAAGTATCAGTTACCATGGCATTTGGCTGTAGAAATGGAAGAAGGCATAGATGGGCTGCAATAACCAGATCCCATGGGTAGCAGGAGCCTGAAGAGGTTTAAGAAATGTATGACCATCTTACACAGCACTTCTGAATTTAGATCAACATATCTAATTATGCTGCTATTTTAGCTCTTTGATAGGCAGAGCTTAACATATGGCCTTGTTACATATGAAACTACATAACATGCAGTTATTTCTTACTATTTTTCCTGCTGAAAAGGACTGTACTTAATGGAAGAAGTTTTTGCTGATCAGTCCAACCAGGTCCTGAGGCAGTGAGAACACTTCTCCTCCTTTCATGTTTTCAAGCACTAGGTTGCTTTCTAATGAAATGTTTTCTTAGACACATTATATATATACAACTCAAATAGTAAGTGAGCAGGATAGACAGGCAAGAATAGATCTCCTTTTCCATCAAAAGCAAATTATTTTGCTTGCATGTTAAATCTGCTACGAGAGGAATTTTATAAGGACATATCCAAGAAAATAATAGAACTTTGAGATATTTAACTCAGACAGACAACATGATTTATGGAGAAGGCCTGAGATAAAACTTTACTCTAGCACCATTCTAGAAATATTGATAAATGTATGTGAAGGGGTGAAGTCAACTTTTTGCAGAAGGAATTTCTGGTTTAGCAATAATGGATGTTTCATCAGGAGCCAACTGAAAGCACATAGACTCAAAACTCTTTGCTGAGAAGGAATAACCTAGAAAGTAGAGAAATTGTTCAATAGTACAAGTACTTAGGGAGTAAAAATGTAACAGATAAGCTGTAGAACAATTCTTAGATGGGTCAAAAGGCACAGAAATTATTCAAGTCAGATACCTGAAGAGCAACAGAATTTAAACTCTGTGAAAAGCAAGCTTACTAAATACAATTCCACGTAAAGCATATGGATGAGGAGGATGGGTCATATGAAAGGAGAGTGAAAGCTGTGACATTAGAGACAGATAGAACAGATCACCTGTTAGCCAAAGACACTTTCAGTACCACAGAAGGTTCCTAAAGAAGACCTGGAACACAACTGTTCCTGAGCTGTCACAAGCCCATGACAAAGCACCTCCACAGTCAAAGCCAGGTGCATTCATTGGATCACAACCCAAAGGCCACTGAAGCCAGTGCCAGTTTGCAGAGACTGTACTGCAGCCTTTGCTTTGCTACCACTGTACTTGTAGAGCTTTTCTTCTGGAGCAAAGAGGGCGTCAAGAAAAAGCAAGCACGTGCTTGTTATCTCTGTTGATAGACATAATATGAAAAAAAAGGCAGGAGGGGACAAAAAAACCAAATAGAAGCAAGCCCCTGAATGTGTTACTCATTCAGCAAGTGGAATTCAGTTTGTTAATAAATAGGAATTCTACTGTACAAGTACAGTGGTACTCTGGCCACCTTACTTCAGTCAATCCACCTCCCCTTTAATCAGTTTTCAGAAATGCATTACTTTCAGAAACAGCCCTTCTTTACCCCATCTATTCTGAGCTCTAGCTTTCTGCTATTACTTTGTTATTTTAAAGGAAGCAGCAAATATTGGAAGTTCACTAGTTGGTTCTTTTGAGGTGTATGTTATCTAGCCTAAATAACCTGCTGCATCATTGCTAACGGTATTAATCTAACACCTGCTCCTTATTTACTGTGATTGACTGGCACTATTCTTGAAACACCACACACAGCAAGTCTTTTTTATTTTCAATTAAGTATGCTGACAGAGCAAGCTGCTGTTCTGTCCTTAACTTCTCCACCAAGCATTAATCACTTCCCATGCCCTAGATTTCTCAAACATACTCTTACACAGCCAACACAGCAAATTATATATATATATATATATATACATATATATATATAAAATGCATGAAACTTAATGCTGTGAACACATTAGACAGAGAAAACTGTGTTTTGTTTGCCCTGCCACACCACAAATCTGAAATACATGGAATTAAGGCAAGATTTTAAACAGTGCTTGACCGACGTCTGAGGCATTCCTTTAGTCCTCCCCTCACAATTGTGAATCCCTTCAGTGCTGTGCTAGAGTCCCTTGGGATTCACGATGGCCCCTAGTATGCTAAAGGAGGCAGAACAATAAGATGCAGTGGTCAGATACTGCAAAGACCCATCAGCCTAAAAGTGTCTGAAGGTGGATGAGCACTTAGCCATAATGCTTACTCCCTTCCACACCAGTGCTGCCTTCTCTCAGGGGCAAGATTTTGCAGACTAAAGCAAGCCTAGCACTCACAAACTGTGCTGTATTAATCTGCTGGGATCTCACCTTGTTTCCTAGGCATATTTAGAGATTCTGTGTTGTTGCTATTTTTCAACTTTTCAGCCATTAACTAAACCACGGCTTGTGTTTTAGGTATGGACTCTGGAGTTACGAAATATGAATTATCTGAAAGCTAGAGAGGCCTTGTATAACCACAGTGCAAATAGCATGGAGTGAGGCTGTTGGGGGTGGACCAATTCTATTTGATTTATGAGGCAGGCTGTGTTTTTTGTAATCTTAAGTGAAAACCAGTGGACATCGGCCAACATAAGGAAACTACAAAAGAAACTAAGAAGACAGACGGGCGAAGAAAAGAGCGAGTCTGAAATCAACAGGTTTTAAGTTCACCGGCCTCAAGAGCCACGTGAAGCAGCGCCGGCCCGAGCCCGCAGGCTGAGAGCGGGGCTGGGCGCTCGCCGACCGCACTCACCTTCCCGCAGCCCGGCGGCCCCCAGAGGATTAGGGAGGGGATTTCGTGGGACTCCAGCAGGGACCGCAGCAGGGTCTGCGCCCCCAGCACCCGCTCCTGCCCCACGTAGTCCCCCAGCGTGTCCGGCCGCAGCCGCTCGGCCAGGGGCTTCCCCTGCAGCTTCTGCGCCAGGCTCTCCCCGCACAGTACAGCCGCGCATCCATGGCCGGGCTGCACGGCGGCCTCGTCCCGCCCCGCGCCGCTGCTCCCGCCGGCGTCTACCGGGTTCTGCCCGCCGCCGCGGCCCTTGTGGAAGAGGGAGAAGACGGGGGACCCGGCGGCCGGGCGGGCCTCCTCCGGCTGCCCCTCCGCCTGGCTGCCCGGCGGGGCGGCGGCGAGGCGCGGCCGCTTGCTGGGGGGCTCGGCCTCGGCCCTGCCGGCCTGCAAGCAGCGGTCCAAGTGCGGGTTAATGTCGGCGCCCGGCAGCTCCCGCAGGCACACGGGGCACTGCACCAGCCGCTCCTCCTCGACGCCCTCCGTCGGCTCCATGGGCTCCCGCGGCCGGGGCAGGAAGAGGAGCCGCCCGCAGCCCTTCGGGAGCTGTAGTTCGCCCGGGCCCCTCCCCGCCTCAGCAGCCCGGCTTTCCTGGCCCTCGGGGCCATGGTGAGCAGCATCAACAAGGGCTCTGGACTTGGGGATCCACCTGGTCTTTGCTTGAAATATATGAAAGTGTCATTCTCTGTGGAAAAACCATCAGTATATTAGTATTTTAAAATTTAAAAAAAAAAAAATTATTATTTTAAAAATTAGCTTCAAAACCGAGCTCTTGTGTTATACAGAATGCAGGGTAGGTTGTATTTCAAATGGACACAGTATAGTGGTTCCATTCGCATCCTAATTTATGACCCGAACTTGACCCATTGGTAATTCTTTCCACATTACATCTTGTTTTCTTTCTTAAAGTATATGTTTAGGTTTAATTATATGCTGTGACATAATAGTTCCCAGCTTGTAAAATCCAGGTCAGTCTAATGTCAACTGTATTAGGAGGCAGGCAGGTCTGGCTACTGGCTAAAAGTACCCCCAGGCTTAAAATTTGAAAGTGGCTGGTTAGAAAGTGGCCAACAGGTCAGAAATAAAATTTTTATTTGAGCTGATGAGGGAGACCAAAGAACTGAGTTTGAAGCAAATTGCTTTACAGCCCATCATGTAAACCTAGTTCTGGCTGATGGGATTACAATTTAAATCCAGATGTTGAAAGTGAAATGGGATGTTTGTGGGTTCTACTTTTCGACTAATACCTATTTGCCTGCCCATTTCTACTCCTGATCAGTTTTAGAAACATTTACTATAGTGTTTATATTTTTATAATGCAAATATATTGATTTGCTGCTCTAGGGCAGAAAAAGCAGCAGGACCATATGCACTGCCTGTGCTTACAGTTAAGCGGTGATTTTATGATGTGTGGTCTCCAAGCGTGTAAATGAAGATGTGGTTCATGAAGCAAGATATTTTGCTTGAAGTGAGCGATTTGCTTGCTGAAGATGATCCACAAAGTAGAAGACAGTATTTCCCAGGCCAGAGCTGGCAAATGTAAATGATTGGAGAAAATTATTTCACTGTCCTTTGGGGGAAGTGGAGCTTCACAGCATGTAAAAGTCGTAGTTTCCCATTGCTCAGTGGCACATGACCAGGGTGAGATTTCTGCTCTGGGACTTTGGAGAAGGCACTTGAAAACAAATTTAGCTTTCTTTTGTTCAACTTTTGTTTCAGGGATGTATTAAGATAATAATGGTGTAAAGGACAATCACGTTTGGACTCAATCCTAGTCTCTGCTTGGTAACAGAGCCCAGTAAGACATTTGAGCTTGCCATCCCATTAATATTTTTCCACATAACTGACTCAGTGGTGAGCTTAAAGAAACATATCCTTTAATTAGGACATGTCATACTCATTAGATAGATGGCCACATTTGGTGATCAAAGGATAGAGGATGATGTGCTCTTTGAAGAGCTATGGAGAGCCTGAATCAGCTTTCCTTGGTTGCAGTCCTATCAGGCCATAAGGTCTTGACAGCCAGATCACTCTAAATCACTGTGGAATTTGAGTAGCTGCAGACATGAGGGTAGCAGGACGTCATCTGGAAACATCTTTTTTTCTGACAGCTTTCAACTACATCTTATCATCCCGTGTTGCGGAGTAGATCAAATGATCTGTAGAATAATGGCTTGAGGGTCAGATTAAGCCGCTGGGTATTTCACTGCAATTGTCAGAGCCTTTCAGAAAATCTGCAAACCTGCTTTAGAGAAATGGGGGAAGAAAATATCATAAAGTGTTCTTTCAGCTGATTGTGATGGAAAGGATGGGATGTCAGAGCTGTGAAAGTTGGTGAGAGATGCTAGAAGTAGCAGACTGGACTTTTTTGCATACTGGATGCATGTCTTCTTCAGATGACAAATGCTTGTGATGGTGTGCCTGCATTTCCCATATTAACAGTACAATCTACAATGGCATGGCAGCAGCATGGAATCTCTCTGTTTTCATTTGAAAACTGTAAGCTTACATGATTCTTTGATGTCCAACATCTTTAAATGCCACCAGTATCCAACCATCTCCTGTGTCAGATGTCACATGGAAAGATGCATGTGGCATCTTTCACTTCTGGGAAGCTTGGAGGGCTAACTGTGGGCAGAGCATTTTCTTGGTATAGACACACATTTAATCTGCTGCACGTGCACAGATGTGGGGTCAAAACATTTTCTGCTGGAAAGTTTTTGGGTAAAAATAACTGATTTAATTGAGTCTTTGGCTGTGCATTGAAAGCTGTTTCTCTGTGCTGCCAGTGCCTATAAGGCTGTATATTAGTTCTTAATTACAACATATAATTTATGGTATTTGTGCAAGTTAAATGGAAAACTATGAGCTGTGTAATGAGATTTAACAGCTTCAGCTTTCTAGACCTAAGGCATTAGCACTGTTCTTTTGTAGCTGGGTTTCCAGTACAGTGAAGGAAGGGTTGTGATAACAGCAATAGAAATGTTTTGGTCCTCTATTTCCTGGGTGTAGAAAGAGATGCTAAGTGAAATTTTAGAGTAGTTTCTCTTACTCTTTTAAAAAAAATTAGTTGTTCAGAAGACCATTATTCCAAGTGCAGACAAGTGATTGCTTGAGGTGGGAATCTACGACCTTGCTGTGGAATAAAAGCCTTCTACAGAGAAGGCTTGACTTGTGGTGGCTTTCCACCCAATCCTACCATTAGACAAGCCTTGATGACCCTACATCCTGTATGTGCCAGGCACATCACAAGGGTCCGCAGTGGAGAAGAACCCAGCTGAGGACTGTGCTCTTCTGCTGCCTTCAGGGGAAGGCTAGAAATTGCCACCATTTTGGCAACTGCCTATTTTTGTTGTGCAGAATATTGGGAAGACAGAGAAAAGGACTGTGTTCATGCCTGTACTACTTTGTTTAGTATCTAAAATCTTTCTGGACTTAATAGCAAGATCCTTGCATATCAACTTGCTGGAACTTCAACAGAAAACAGAACATGTTGAGCAGGAGGGAACCACTGAGCTAGCTAAAATGCAAGGAGCACTCCGTGAGCAAGGTCTGCAGGAACAGCAGTAGGTATTTATTTCATTGAGAAAAATAGTATCTACGAACGAATTAAATTACATTGGTTCTGTGGCCTTCTTGATCTATCTGCTGTTCAGTGTAGAACAATCTCTGTGAATAGGCAGTGCTGTATGCTCTGTGTATTGGTTCAGCAAGTATAAGGAGAGAGAGTTGAAATATAATGTGTTGCAACATGGTAATTTTCTAAGCCAAAATGCATGAATAACACTATGACCTCTTATTTGTCTTTCTTTTCTGCAGCCAAGAAAGAGGAGAAATCAGAAGTTATGAGTGTTCCCTGGTTTATGAATCTAAGGTGGAGAGGAGAACAGAGAGTAAATTAACTGGACATAGTATGAAGCTACTTAACAGGCTGGAAGAGATAAATGCACAATTCAGCACAAGCAGACTAGAAAAAACAGCCTTTATTCAGAGTGTGGAGAAAATGAAGATGACTAGAAGTTTTCAGGAAGAAAAATTCAGTGAATCAGATCCTGGAACAAAAGATAAAAAGGTAACTAACTAACTACCTACATTATTAATTTTGTTTTCCCAAAAGCACTGCCTCTTTCTTTTTTCAGCTGTTTAAGGAGTTTACTTTGTGTATTTTTCAGTAGACTCGAATTTTTCATTATCATCTGTGAAAATGTATTTCAGCTGTGAGAGACTGTGTTAAGATCTGATTTTTGAGAGATGCCTCTGCCTAAATTAAGGTGCAAATAAGACCATATGCCAAAGTCAATAGTATGGATAATAGTTTATTTAGTAATGAATTTGAGGTAGAGAGATAAAATGGAAAAGAGGAGAAGAGAGATCAAGTAGAACTAGTCACCACGTGTGGATCAAATTACATCCCACTGGTCCTTTTTCACCCATAGCTTCTTAGTGGTGGATGTCCTGAGGTCATTCAAAACTTTTCACTATTTATATATCTTAGTAGAGAAAGGAATTAATGTTCATTAGCTACAGAGTTATCTTTTTCTGTTGGTTAAATGATTGCCTCACTTCTAATACTAATTAGTGCACATGCTCTTTTCTTTTGGGTCAGTGGGTTTCTTGAGTTGTCCATAATTTCAATCTCGCCCTGCTGGAATTAATTTTTACCCAGTCAGAGCTGATTTCAGCACAGTTGCTAAGTTGGCTTTCCTTGTGTCCCATAAATTCTGCGTTCTTTGTGTCCATTTTCACTGATACATTCTTCTTGCCCTGCTTTCTTAACCTCCTTCTCAGTCTGAGATAACACTTGGACAATAGTAAACACCTTTATCTTATTTGAAGTTCTTGTCACAGTGGCTAAACTATTTGGGGGAGGGCTTTCATGGTGGCAGATGCAATCTGTCCCATAGCTTGGGGTGATCTTTGACTGGTGATATATGTACAAACAGTTGCTACTTACACGGTTTGCCACACTGGAAATTTTTATCTGGATGAACTACCAAGTATGTGCTAACCAGATCTCGCCTCTAACCAGGTCTGGAGTTAGCACCACACTGATGCTGTGTTCTGTGCTTATCTTGTCGCAAAGTCCTGCTGTGGCCCTAATAGTATTTGGGACAGGCAACTTGAGGTTCTTACAGACTGGTTAGCATCTCTTAATCTTTTGTGTTCATTGAAGGAAGCATATGTTGTTGTTACTGGACTTAATATTCAGAAATTGTAAAAGAGTTGTGTGGTTTATACCACTCTTCAAAATCAGAAGGTAAACATGGATTTTCTTGGATTCTTGTTTTGAAAGCTTTGTCCTGTCTAACAGCTGTGGAGTTAGTGGAGACCAAATGAATTCCATGGAAAGAGCAGATTCCCCAGAGGAACTGAAGCAGCTTTGTGCTTTGCTCCTCACTACCAGGCGAGCAGAGCAGGGCTGAGTGTTGTCAGTGTAGCTCTGTTCTCCACCTGTCTCCAGTACGGACTTGTTGGGAATATGGTATGGAGTCTCTGGTAGGAAAATGACTCTATGATGAGCCAAAATATGTTTAGAAATAACAAAACATTTCCTTGTATTATGGATTTTTTCTATGCAAGAATCTAAAAGAAACAGTATTTTTACTGACGCATCATTTAGATAAGAACTGAGAAAACCCACTTGCAGCAGGAGAATGAGAGGTTAATTTTACAGACCAGTTTGTTAAAAGACTTGAAAAATTTGTGCTGTGGCTGTTTGTAAGCTGATTGTGCTAATATGGCAGAGCAGTTTTTCAAGCGTTCTGAATATTTTTGTGTTCAGATGATACCCTAGAGCATTGGTTTAAAGTAGATTTCATGATGTTTCCATTTTTATTATCAAATCAAGAAGTTGAGTTTTTGAAACTCTTTAATTTCTTGAGTTACTTTGTTCAAAATTATTCCAGTCTTCAGGAAGGTGCTACAGTTTTTACTTTGTAGATGTAGAAAGAGAACTTTATATTGAAACAAAGAAATCATATTTCATATAATTAGGATGTGTTTATTTTAGAGTTTCATTTAGTGTTACAGTGAAAATGAGAACTAAAAAAACCTCACAAGTGGGTGGTTGGGGTTTGGAAGATGTTGACTCTTTTAAGAGAGTATATGCCCGTGTGAAAATAACAAGCTGCTTGAATGAGCCAGCAAAAACTGCTGTTTCTTCTATGTAAGTCTTCCATGTAGTTCTTCTTGATTCTAAAGAGCAGCAAAAGGACTGAGAGCTGCTCTCCCTATGTTCATGTATCATAGTTTGATGCTGAATTGCAGATAGTAACTGAAGGTGGTGGGATTTTTTGCCAGTTTGTGCTGCAGTCTCTTAATTCATTGTCTTGATGTTTCCTTCTTTAGTCTGATGGTTGGAAGTGGCCCTTTCTTAAGAGTGCTGTAAGAAAGGGAAGGGAGGTTTTGGTGGTGCAGTAGAAGAGAAAGGAATACATTTAGAAGATGAACAGATGGTGGCTAGTTGCAAGCTGGAGAAATAGCTCTGTATTCCCATTTTAGCTTGTCAGTCTCCTGGGAACAAGACTTGAAAGGTGAAAGACAATCTAACTGAACTCTGGTAATGTACCTTACAAGAGTTAACCTTCCAGATACATAAACATTAGTTATATTTCTCCTAAGGTTTTGAAACTTCACTGTCATACAGGGGTTTTTTTTGTTTGTTTGGTTTTTTGGGGTTTTTTTGGTTTTTTTAAATGAATTTCTCAATGGGATAAATAATTGGTGCCCCTGTCTGTTAATACTGAAAAAAGGAAAACCAACCAAGACCTTCCCTTAAGGATCTTAGCTTGGTGCGCTGACCTGATGAGCAGTTTTATTCTATTGATCAGGAAAGGAAGGAAAGAAGAGTATGTTGGCAGGAAATATAGTAAAACTTACCCAGGTGTATGTGCTTATGTATGTAATTTCTGTGGATGAAGGTGAAAGCAATGACAAAATATCCATTCACTTAAATGAGAGTGCATTTGAGCTCAAGAGACAGAATAGAGGACAAATAACAGTCAAGTCTGAACTTACTGGAGAAAAGAATTCTGTCAGAAACTACCTAATTATAATTAAAGAAAAGAATGATCCACTTCCTTAAAACAACTATTTCTCTAGATTTTTTTTAGTAAAAGAAGAAAACACAGTTTTTGTCTTTTAGTACGGTATATTTTTGTAAAAAAAACCCCAATCCCAAACACAATGTAATAGTAATAATAATGTAATAAAAATTTCATAGCTATTAAAAAATTTCTGTGGAAAGGAAACCCCTCAGTCGTTGCCCATCGATGAGGAGCGGTTGGTGCTGTCGAGCAGTTGTGCTGTCAGTGCCCCCTAGATGGCACCCTTTGCCACTCCAGCTCTCCATCGACCACTTCACTCTCGGACAGGATGGCAAAACAGCTCGTGACAAAACTGCTCCTTAAGGGTTTCACGTATGCTTTGTTCCGAATGCCCTCTTGGCCCCCATTTCTATTATTGGAAGCACATGTCTTTGTTTCTTTGCTAGGTTCTGTCTTCAGTGAACGTGAAGTTTTGCTTTGGGTTTTACATTAGCAAGTAAGAGACATTTTATTTTTGTGTGTGAGAACCAAATTAAAAAAAGATTAAAAATCCAGATGTGTCCTTGACCCATTGCACTGAACAGACATGCAGAGGTATCTGAAGGTGCTGGTTCAAGGGGTGGTACAGGGTAGGAACACACATGTATGAGAAAGTGAAATAGTTCCTTTTGACAGCAGCACCAGCTCATGCAAATGTAAATTTATTGTAAAACTGCCACACGATTGGCTCAACTGCATTAGATCCCAGTGAGCTCCATGTTTTATGCCTGAACTGCTTCTAATGGCCCAGCCAAAGCTGCGGGCTGTGGGTCATCACACCTGCTATCTCTTCTCTCTGGCTCTTGTCTGGGTAATATTTGGTGTCAGAAAGCAATTCAAATAGTTTAATCTTGAACTGCTATCTGCAAAAAGCAATCATGAAATTATTATCCATGTAGCTGGGTTAACTGGGTAGAGAGGAGCCTAGGAGCTTCTATAGTTCTGAACATAACTTACATGAAACAACTGAGTTGCACTCATGTGAATCATGGAGCTGGGGTTTAAACACAAATCACCGACCCTGAAAAAGATAATTTTACAGCATTTTCTATGCAAAGCTATCCTTTTGCTGATATTCTGAAAACAGTTTAAGGACTAAGCTATAAATATTTAGTTCAGCTAGAGCTATTGAAGACCCTCAGTATTTGGTGTTCAGTTAAACCAGGACTAAGGATGGCTAACTGTCCTCTAATTCCCGGTTTCCTTTGAGCCTTCTTTCACCTCCTTCACCACCACCACCACCATTTATCTAGCAGTTACTTTCCTTGCAGGTTCTGTGCTGGAAATGACTGTGGTGGTAACGATACTTCCACAAGTTCCTTTTTGCAGGGGAGGCCAGAGTCATGGCAATATTTTGTAAAGAGAAAAAATTATCACTGTCACACAATTAACTCCAAATAACTCTCCTCTGGTCCCTAACACTGTTCAAAATATTGAGCTATATATTTTGACAGAAAAACAAATTTCTGGTTTTAGAGTTTTAGTCAAGAATGGCTTTTTAACGAAACCCTATATAACCCTCAGTACATTTGGAGTAAAACTTCTTAACTAATGGAGAAGAGATCGAAACCCTTGAGGCTTTCTTTAGCCTTGAAATTGAAGCACTATGTCTAAAGCTTGCCTTGATATGGTCAGAAAATTGGGAGTGGACTTTAGCCAAGTTTGGGTCCATTTTGTTTTACCAAGCACCTTTTCAGCTTGCTTGGAATGCTGTCATGAGATACCGCACTGCCAAGCTCAGCCTGGCGCAGCTTTACAGAATATCCTTTTTGTGGTGCCCTCTTCATGTCCCAGGTTCACGGCACACTCTTACCATGTGACATGTGTGTGTGATTCTGTGACTTCAGGTAGCTTTGTTTTACCTAATGCTCTAGGCTCCCATACTTGTGAGAATATTCTTCTATCTTTCTTAGAAAGAAAGAAGGGAATATCAACATTCCCTGATTGAAGAAACTTCATCACTACACTGACCCTTCCCAACATATCAGCTATGTACAAACTCAAAGGTGGCTTGAGAGCACTCTGGAGTCACAGAAGTCAGAAGCTGACTAAGGAAAGGACAACAGTAATTAAATTTTTTTAACCTCATGACTTTGTTTTCCAAATGATATCATGATATTTGTAAGTTGATTTGTGAATTTTTAGCACTTGAGATTTCTGGTGTTCATATTCTTTGCTTATTCACCTCTGATCACGTAAATACCCATGCAGAGAAAANCATAAATATAGACCTGCGACCTTATGTAATGGTTCTTCACAATCCTTACATATATCCTTATATTCTTATTTATTAGACTTTAAATCACAACATGCTTTGTTCCTCAGATTTTCATTTTTTGATCTCTAGAAATAAATCTCCCTGGGCTAACAATGGAGCTAGTAGCAGGATTCTTTTTTTGTTTAAGTTACTTACCATTTCCAGTTTTAATACCTTAAGTTGTTTAGAAATTTCCCAGATTTTGTCTGCTTAAGCAAATATTTTCCATGCAGAATTTTCATCACATTGAATTGCTTGGGAAAATTCAGCTAAGCCAATCTATCTGTTTATGGGAATTTTAGGGGAAATAAAATACTTTTATGATAATATGGAGTGTTTCACATCCATGTTGTTGAAATAATTTGTCATCTTCCATCCTTTGGATCAAGGAATCAATGCTCAGCAGGTGCACAGATGCTGGATATGAAAGGGCAGACAGCTAGGACTCCCTTTTTGCGCGGTGTTGATTTGGATATGGGAGCAATGGAGATACATTGCAAGCACAGGAACAGAAGGGACCAAAGACAGTAAAACTATGGCATTTCAATGTGACCTTTCTACGTGCATGCACATGTTAGGTTATTGCCTTGAATTTTTTTTTTTTCATCTCTTGCCTATTAAAAGGGGAAAAAAGATTACCAATTGCCTGAAATGCTAACTGCAAATGGATTCTGCTAACAGTTTGCTTTCATTGGAGAGGTTCTGGAATGTCAGAGTAATTCCCTTCAAGTGCGTGCAATACACATCCCGTGTAGATCCCTGCACCTGTTTCATGCTTGTCAGTGATCCATCACTTCTTTTCCTTATAGGTTCAGGGAATGCGTTGAAGTGTGAGATAGGATCCTGCAGCGTGTCCGAGCCTTGTCTAGCTAGGTGGTACTTACAGAGCTGGGAGGGTTTTGAGAGTGCCTGCCAAATTGCATCTGCTAGAGCAGGAGAACCAAGTTAATCAGATGATTAAAATTAAAGGTATGGATCTAATCCTGCAAAGAAATGCTGCCTGGATTGTAGGTAATTTCTGCCTTTTGGCTTCATATCTCTGGCACACCCTGTGGACTGTGTTAAGCTGTGGAAGAAAGAAAGGGATCCCTGCACCTGGAAATGCACAGGTAGTAGATATACTTTTAATAAATTAGATATATTTCACTGCTCAGACTCAGTATTGTTTAACTGGATGAATGCTGCTTGTGTTCGGATATAGCCAGTTAAACCTATTTGTTTTTCCCTGGAGCGACATTCATTTCTCTTTTTCATACTGGCAGCATCTAGGTCTGCCCGGCAGTAAATCCTAGGCAGATGATGTGCTTTTCAGGAAGGTACATCTCTTGCCTTGCAGTCGGAGGGCTTTGTCTTGTCATTAAAACATCCTCTAGTGACCTCTACTGGGTGCAGTACAAGGGTGTGCCTCAAGGTTACCGTCCGTGGCCCTGGTGGGAACAAGGTTGCCAGCCCTTCTTGCTGTAGGACTCAGAGATCCCTAGTAAGCCCCTTATTTTCCTGGTTTTTCAAGTGAATGTAGCCTTATGTCCCCAAAGAATTAGCATCACTTGTTAGTACATCACGTTGCAAAGATAGCATGCATGTTTGCTGTGGTTTCCCAGAAAGTAATGCAGGGATGACCCATCATGTGGTAGCTCGAGAGTTTTTAGAACTCCTAACAGGAAACATTACTTAAACAAAAGAAAAAGATGAGAAAGGTAAAAAGGAAGACACTTTTTTCTAAAGCATCTCCAAGGATGTAGATTGCCAAAATGCTTAGGATTTTAATCAGTTTGCTACAAATGACATTTTTCTTTCTTTCTCTGAAGACAGCCCTTTGCAGAATCTCAAAAGTGTTTTCATGACAAAGGTTTGAGGTCTGAAAAGTCTGCAACCTTACACTTCTATATTCTTCTAGTGTTATCAGGCAAAAGAGTCATTACCTACTGTGTGAATTTATAGAAGAATTTTTCACACATAGTGTAAGGACCTCACAGGATAGTGATAAGGAGAATAATTGAAATATTGCCACATATACCAGCATTCAAGATTAATAAGATTCACAAAGAACTTGGCAAATAAAAAAAAAGGAAAAAAAGAATCTGGTTTTGTATTTTGTCTGAAACTGTTCCTGCACTTGCACATGAGCTTGAAAAGGATCCACTTTTTTCATTATACCTAGCTTATTAAGATTTTGCATTTTCTCTTATGCGAATTGTAGTTTGAAATGAAAAAGAAATTAATTTCATTCCAATGTCCTTATTGTTAATTTAGAAATTAATTTCATTCCAATGTCCTTATTGTTAATTTAGAAATAAATTTCATTCCATGTCCTTATTGTTAATTTCCTTCTATTTGTATTGCACGTCTCCTGTTTTGCTGCGGTCATTTATTTTCCATTTTTGAAGACTTAAGGCCAGCATAATACATGGTATTTGGTAGCAAGAGAATTGTATCCATTGCACTGTGAAGAAAACAGATTTTAAAATACTCTGTATTAAGACTACCAGAGATTGTTTTCTAGTCTTTATCAGTGCTAAAGTATTTTTTCCTGAATTTGGCATAAGTCAGAGCTCTTTGCCAGTTTTGTTGCATATCATCAGCCCTCTTTTGAAATTCAGTGTGGCAATATCTGTCAGATTTTTCTTTCTTTCTTTTTTTTATTGTCCTGCATATGTTAAAAGGTACTTCATGAATTGCAAGTTTCCCAGGCTGTCTCCTAAGTCCTCATGAATAGAAAAGTGGTATGGACTCACTAGTATTCCAAGGGCAGGGCAAGTGTCCTTTCCCGGAACTAGCAGTAGGGCTGTGCTCATGCAGGGACTCCTGGGTAATTGGAATCCTTAGTTTTGGGAGGAAACGAGCCAACAGCTGCCTGAAACTAAGATTGTTGTGTCATCTCCAGACCTCATGGCATGTCCTGTCCATTCCAGGCTCATCCTTCCCTTTTCCTTTCTAGAGAAGCATTGTTGTCTATTGTAAGAAAAGAGTTCCTAGAGTTCCCTTGTCCCTCTGCATGCTGATATGTGTCCTGTGGCACTCAGACCTGTGAAGATTTGTACTGCTGTGATGATGATATGAAAGGCTGGTGAACTTCACCAGCATTGATATTTTGAGAATGCTTCTTCCTTGAACTCCCGAAGTGAGGAAAAATGGGGATCAGATCAAAAGAGCTTTGTGGGTCTTGCTCATTTTTCTGTGGTTCTGGTGAAAATATGAGTTTGGCTTCCTAAGAGAATATATGGGAACAGTGCTACCCTTTGGTCATGATGCTGCTTCTCCAAATAAGTTCTAGTTGAGAAAGAAGGTTTAGAGTTATAACAAGTAACTAGCAGTAAATCCATTTTGTTTTGTGTGTGATACTAGAGCAGAACACTACTACCAGTGGGAGGTAACTGGACTGTTGGCAAGCTTTTGTTTGTTCAACAGACTGTGAAGGGCCTTTGGTAGCAATTATGTATGTTATTACATATTACATATGAGCAAGCAGAGTCCCTGTCTGGGATTGTGTGAGGCTTAGTACAGGTCAGATTCACTCCACAGAATTCATTGTCTGAAGAGCTGGATAAGAGAGAAGTGAAATAAGAAACAGGTACAGACATGGCTGAAGACTATGCTGAGGTCATGCTCTCAGTCAGTGACATCTGCGCTGAGACATCTGCAATATGGAAATGAAATTGCTGACTCTCTATCTACTGTCCTCTTTATGAGGCTATATGCTGAGATCTGAGGGGAGGCATGCCTCTGAACCCTCAGCCTGCTGGATCCCAGCCATTTAATGGGTGCTGATTACTTTGCAAAGCTCCTGCACACCATTTGGTCCAGGATCTAAAATTTCAAAAATCTGTAGCATCTTCTAGCTATCTTCTTTATTTTTCTGGTGTGTTCACTTATATAAAATTCACTTCTACCTCACCCTGTTAATTCTATTTGGCTTTTATTCAGATGCTATGAATAGCATGGTTAGAGGCTAACTAACTTTTGGAGTATATCACTGTTAAAACATGTGAAAATCAGATTGTTTTCAGTACAGCAAAGGCATATATATATTTATTTCTGTGTAAAAGATGTTGCATCATGTCTGTCTTCTCTTAAAAACTTTTTTTTTGACCCTGGATTCAAGCTTAGCAAAGAATTCTTTTGGCCATGGTCATTCAGAGGTGTCTTGTTACAGATTACCTACCCAACCAATTTGTAATATACACAGAGGTCTGGGGAGAGACATTCAGACTGTCCCTGTGACCTTTCTCTTCTGGCATCCTTGTGCAAAGTCTTGTGGACACATTTGGCAGGAGTCACGGTGCAGTAAAAGTGACTTTCCAGCACTAAGCATGGCATTAGAATTCCAAACAAGGGCCCTTGCATGGGAGAGGTCACATTTCTATTACCGTGAACAGAAACCTCACATGTAAGGAACATTTTAAGGGGTTCAGTGTCTTCATTTTCCCCCTTATATGGACAACCTCATGTAATTCCTGGTGTTTGATCCTTCTGTGTTTGCTGTAAATGTTTTTGTAACTCTCCCAAGTTAAAGAAATTGCTTATATTGAAAACATAAGTTAGACGTGCATTGTATAGTATGTAAGGGAGGAATTTTCCAAGTACTATGTAGGCAGGTACTTTTAAGTGCTTATTTGACACTTAAAAATTAAAATCTTGAGAGAAATTTAAATGAGGCTTTATAATACCACCTCATGCTAAAGAAAATGCATGGGATGTAGTTATAATATATGTAAATTAATTTGTTATTGACAATTTAGAAAGAGTATTTTTCCATAGCTCCCTATCTTCAAGGCTAACAAAGCAGATAGACTGGTACAAGAGATCTCCCTAACACCATGCCTGGACTAAACAGGGATAGAACAGATATGTGGGCAGATAGGTTTAATTTCACTTATGACCCTACCTAGTTATGACTCTGTCTAGTTTACCTCATATCTTAAGTAGTGACTGTAGCTGAAGATGATAGAGAGAACCTCAGCCTTTAAACTTAAACTTAACTATTTTGCAGGGACACAACAAGGTGTGGGGTGATTTTCTCTTGACCTTTGATACTTCCATAGCCCTTATTATCATCACTACATTTTAAAGGACATGCTCACTAAAGGCATTGCTTTTATCAAATCAAACATGTTCTGCTGTCTTTCTGAAACTTGTGGTAGACTCATGCTTGGTAATTCTAAATGCGGAGAAATTGCCTAAAGCCTCTTGGTTCTGTATGTTTTAAACCATAATAGAGGCATCCTGCATTCCTCTGTTTATACCTACCCTCTGTATTTCTTCCAACTCATATCTTAGAAGAGTTTTATAAGGGTTTCATAAGAAACCTGTTCTATAAGAATAGAAATGTGCTGTATAGAAGTGTAACTTGATGGTGAGAGATTTTAAAGAGCTTGAGGATCTAAACATAACTTCATATAGCATTACTAAATTGGAAGAATGAACAAAATTCAGAAGACTAGAACAAATGGATAGGACAAATTGACTAAAATGATTAATTTATTTTTCTATTTTAGTCATGTCTAATCCTTTAAACTGCTCTTTTTTCAAGACAATATTCTAGACCCTAAAATGCATCTTCCCAGCACTACATCCAAGATCTGTATCTTTAATCTCCCTTGTGAGATTGCATTTCATTTTTAGTTGTAGATTAATTCACTGTCTGTTAAAATAGAGAAACATGGAAAGGCATGAATTTATCCAAAATCTTAAATAGGTCAGGAGGCATTTTCTCTACAACTACTGCCTCTTCTGTCACTGTTAGTTATTGGGCTTCTAAAACACAGTATTTACAACACTATTCTTTCTTAAGGAGAACACCTTGTGCACTTAATGCTGCATAAAAATTGCACAATGATTTTTTCGTCAGGCAGCTACTCCAGAGAATAGGCATGAAAATCTTTAGCTTGGAATTCTAGCTGCCACTGATTGCCAACAGATTGATTCAAAATGTTTCAGGGCCAGCATGGGACTTGTAAATAAAGCTTGTGCGATGCAATATTTCTGGCTCATCCTGTGCTTTACAAGGTCCCCTGCTTTGTTAGCAGCAATTTCATGGATGGTTAGATATTTCAGGAGCCAGCTCAGGATGAGAATTTGCTCCTTATATCCCCAAACAACACAAAGTTTAAATGTATCAGAGATTATTTATGGACACTGTGACTGACAGCTCTCACATCAGAGACACAACAGTCTAAGTTGACAGGCTGTTATGAAACTGAGTGGAGAAGCAGGGGCTTAGAAGGATGGAAATAAGCAGACAAGGTCACTCAGCAGATCTGTTACAGAAGCAGGGCTGAAAGTCAGAATTTCTGACTTCCAGACTAGGGCCTGAGTCATGCTGCTACTGCAGCAGGAATCCCTTGCAATGAAAGAAATACCTTGGTTATCACACCTTTTTCTTATATCTGGAAGTATATTCTCTGTGACAAATTTTATGAAAGCCTATGTTATCAGATAGCATTTGCCAAGTATGTGGGAGATACTTTTTTCCCCCCAGGAACTCTTCAGTAGTCTCCATTTCAGCATCATGTGACTGTGGTAGAGAATATTGGCTTCTTAGCTATCTCTGAGTTCCAAAATCAGTGGAATCCATAATTGAAGGAATATGGGTTAGAAATAATGATTTAAGCTCTATTTCCATGTTTGCCAATCCTCCTGTAGTTCCCAGGATCGTCCCGCATCTGGAATCTTGGTCTTAATGTATGCTGTGTCTGGAGCTATGAATTTTCCAAATGTTCAGCAGACATCAAAGTAAAAAATTTGACTCTTAAAAATAATCTCCTGTTGGCATTATCTATCAATAATTTGACTTTAGAAACTGCATTTNTGGCATTATCTATCAATAATTTGACTTTAGAAACTGCATTTTGTCTTTTACCTTGGAAATCATAATTTATGAAGACCTGTTGATGCAAGGGAAGTCATGAAGAAGACAAATGCAGTTCTGTAGAGTTACAAACAACTTTTATCAACATGAATTTGGAAGGAGAATTAATTTATCAAAGGAAACACTGAAGTTTATGCCAAACAAATTTTTTCTGGAAAAAAACCCCAAAAAACCCTATAAAAATCATTGCTTTGGAGCATCTGTTTATCCATTTTCAGTATCTGTCCTAAAATTTATTTTTTTCTCAACTTTTGAAAGAATGCTTTGTTTGGTCTTTGTAGTACTCCATGTAGCTCAAAAGATTCCTTTGGTATTAGAAAAAACTAACTGCAATTAAAGCATAGCTTTCTGAACTATGTAAGACATTTGAAGTCCTGCTCTATGTCAATTCTAAGCAAGTACTGTTTGTTCCAGTGGAAAGATGGGATTTTCTACCTTACAGTAATCCAAAATGACATGCTAAATGATTTGGACGGAGATGCTTCATCAAGAGGGTGATCTCAGATTACACATTATTTACAGTGAGTCTCTTCACATTCTTGAAGTCAAGCATATGCTGAAATGCTTTGTTAAACCAGGGGTATCAGGCATCATGTATTCATTTATGTTGAAGTTGTCTGAGCATACATCCAGTGGAAAGTTGCATATTCAAGGAGCTCATATTCTATGTGTAAAGGTAAATGAAGAGAGAATGACACAACAAAGCAATAACATTATTGCTCAGTGAACTTGTTTTTATAGCTAACCTGTGCTTGACAAGGGTGATGCTTTAATCACATCAGAGGATTTTTT
>VWYI01011840.1:0-36274 GCA_013399455.1 Anthoscopus minutus
ATGAGCAATGCATTCCAGCGTTTTCAGATGACTTTTTTCAGTTACCATACATATAATATAATTAAGTAAAAAAGATATTCTGAGATAAGACAAGGCAAAGGACTGAACACCTTTTTAGTAGTTTAAATGTACTGAATTCAAACTATCTTCTAAAGCTTAAATTAAAAAAAAAAAATCATTCTGAAATACTGAAGTCCATTCTATCCCTCCTTTCATCTTTCTACTTTCTGATATATCCTCTTTATATTACCTATTTTGTTAGTACTAAACATAAAACATGAAGCAACCTTATTTTCCCTAGTTAGTCAATTGCTACCAACCATTTCTTGCTGCTTTATCTGCAGTTTGCTAAACAGGTGACTATCATGGGTTTTGCAAATATAAGCTATTTAATACCACAGCTATTTAAGTTACTATGATTATAGGTAAGAATGCCTACATATCCGCTACATTTACCACTGATAAAGTCATTCTTAGAGAACACTATAAAGGAAAGGAAGTTGTTATGATTACAACTCTACTTGCAGACAGATCGTCCAGACAATGCTGCTACTGTCTCTGTTCCCCCCACTGCACCCAGTCACTTCCCTCTCCCACTGTCTGCAAGCAAATCTGGTTCCTGTTAATTCTCTAAATCAACACACAACAAAACCAGCATGGTGACCCTGCATCTTTACCTGGGAACTAACAGGCAGAAAAAAAACTTATTAAATGTTGTATATTCAATTAATGAAACACAATACCTTGTCCATATTAAGAGATTCACCTCTATCTTTTGGAACTGTTATTTGGCTCCAACTGTAATTGGAAATTAAAACTTCAACATTGCTTATAGAAACCATGTCCAGGTTTTAAACTGTAGATTAAATATCATAGTGAAAAAAATCGGGTGTGTGAACCACAAATTCAATATCACAGTGAAAACATTAACTGATCAGACCTCTTCTGTATATGCAAAAGAGGATACTTTTGCCTATGCAGCACCACTTTTTAAATACTTTCTTTTCTCCCATGGGCTCTCAGGCTGGGTTCTGTTATCTCTGTAGCTAGTATCTGTCACATTGTGATTGTGTCACTGGATTCAATTCAGAGGTCACCATCAGCAAGGGGATTTTATCCTTTAAACACCGATTACATATGCAGGAGACTTCTTTATTCTGTGGATACTGTGCTTCTCTATTATCTGTGTTCCTTTACAGCAGGCATATAACCAGTTCTTCATTTTCAAACATAACTGAAAGGAACAATTTGTTCTTAAATGCATTTGTCTAAAAAATAGTTAAAAAAAAAACCAACCCAACAACCCAAAAAATGTACCCTGTAGGAGCCAATATATACTAAAAAAAAAAATAAAAATCATGAACAAAGTGTTCCCAGTTGGAAAGCCAAAACAAGACAAGTCTTGACACAAACGGTCCTTCACATCGTGAATTGACAAATACACCTCCTAACTGACAAATATCAACCTCCTAAGAAAAGCACATCCCATTGCAAGTTATGTGGCAAAAGCACCAAAGGATTAGAATGACTACGAGTCACCTGCCTTATGGAGAAAATGGAGGGAGAAGGAAAGAGCAAAAGGGACAAGAGATTTCAACAGCTCCAACACGCCTTGCATCACCATTTTTCTTCCCCTTCACTTCTTTAATAACTATTATTAAAGCAACATCGGGCAAATGGAAACTTGAGAGAAAGAAGCAGTTTTAACAAGTTACTGGCACTAACTACAGATGCTGCAAGTTACTTTACTGCATGCCATTTGTGCTTCACTTGCTCTTCAGATAGGTCTGCAACGCAAAACAGAAATTTCTATTGCGCTGTAAGAGGAAGTACTAGAGGTAACAAGCATTTATAATTAGACATTCAAATAATCATAATTTAAACACCAGATCAGCAGTAAATTCTGAAAAATGCAGGATTTGGATATTACATCAGCAAAAAATCAAAAGCAGACTAGACACTAAACATTCTAAAATCCTCTTTAATAAAATATTAAACTTAACTCTCCTATGTAAAAACTAAGTTTAAGAAAAATGACCTCATTAAAGCAATTCCACCATTATTTCACAATTACATGGAAATCAGTCAATACTGAAACTCAGCTTTAAAACTCAAAGTTGTGTGCTATCTACCAGGAACTTCCTCGCTTATTTGAAACAACAGTTATTTTATTTACTTGCTATTTTTAAAAGGCAGTTCTGAAGAAAAAAAAACCAAAAATAGAAACAAAAAAAAAACCAGTGACCAAAATGGAGGCAGATGAGAAGGATAAGAGTTAGGCGGTGAATTCCTGACTAAGATAATGTTCTAGTTTCCAAATCAGCAGAATAAAGTGGCTGTGAATTCATTCCTTAAAGAACATCATTCTTTGTTATGAAAGTGATTTATTTTTTTAATGAACTTCATCCTATTCTTAAAAAAATCCCAAAATATAAGGTAAACTAAAGCTATTATGTTCAAACTGCATAAAAAGTCTTCGTCAATATATAACACATCAGGTACAGTTTCTTTCCTCCAACAGAAACCATGAGAAAACAATTTCCTGCCTAACCCTAATTTAAGACCTGGCCATTCCCTAAATCAATATATGTTATATAACATACAGAATTTAACAGGCAATGCAGATGAGGTTTATAATCTCAGAAATGGCATCCCAGGGCAAGAGTTGACATAGGGTACCTTCCTTAGGAACTAACATCTTAGATTATCTATCATTAGTCAAATTACCTTTTCAATATTTAAAGTCATAAATATTTCATTCAAATTTGGCTTGGATTTATAGTTATTTTTTTGAAGTCAATAGAACATGACTCAATGCAGTTTGATATTTCAAGCCAATCAGAAGAAAACACAGCTTATGAGTACATAGAAGTCTTTACATAGTTGGCATACTTTTCCTGATCATAACATGTTACACACCACAATTACAAACGTCCTTGCTGCTTTATTTTTTGTGCCTTACCTCAAGGTGCATTTGATGTGTTGAGATTAGAATATTTAATACAAAAAAGTCACGTCAAAGTGAAATAAAGTTTAATATAAAGACATAGATACATACCTAAACAATGAAAAAGACATTGTACTTTTAAAGGTGACTCACTAGCAAATCTGAAGAAAAGAGGTGTAGTCTGATGTCACAACCAAGACAGTAAGAGCCTACTGCCACTGAAATACTTACCTTAACCTCCTCTTCATTTACAACCCCTCACCCTCAGCTGAGTCTAGCAACTGGGTAGTCTTGGGAGACTCAACCAGCCAGATAGCTCAGCAGAAAATGCAGCCTGCAAATAAACCAGCTTAGAGTAGTTTCCTGCTGGATCTCTCTGAAGATTTAACCTGACCTACTGTCCACACAGGCAGTGTAGATTCTGCTGACAGGTGGGAGAGGGAGAAGCTGCCTGGAGGTGGGTGGGGAAGCCTCCTCAGCTACAGCTGCCCAAGGAAGCCACACGTCACCTGTTGCAACAAGTGGGAAGTCAAGCAACATTTCAGAAATAGGTCAACCCTTTTACATCTAGTTTTAGTCAGAGATTTAAAGATAGGATCCAGCCTTGCTACGTTTTTTTCCATTATAAAATTACCTTGGACAAAATCTACTAATGAAAAGAACCCATTAAATAAACCAAACAACAACAACAAAAAATTTCTAGGTCCTTTGGAGATGCCAACTGCTATGAATCAAATTCTTGCCGTAGATACTTCGTCAGGCTTCGCCATTGAGCTCCTTCAGAATTTCATCAGTTAACATGAAACTCCTTTAACATAATTTCTACGAGTAATTTTAATCAATTGCACTTTATAAAGCATTTTTAAGCTGTCAGTTTATTTTATAAAGTATATTTGAAAGAGTCTTGCTGTTTTAACAAAAAAAAAATTGGCAAACAACCTGTTACCAAAGCAGAAAAAAACAGACAATTTTTAAGTCCACTTTTTTTTTAAATACAAAACTTGGGAAGAAAATAAATCGCATCAAAATGTGTTCTGTGGGGTAGGATTCCTGCATTCCATCCTTGCAGTTTCTTCAGCACCCTCTTAGGACCATGCATTTTCATTAACTCTAATCTTCAACAGCAAAGTGAAAACACTTATTTGAAATGAGAACTCTGCAAACTTGACAGTGCTGTCCTTTTCTTGAGAAGAGAAAGATGAAAGGGAAAACAGATTGTTTGTCTCAATAATTAGTGTAACATTAAGCAACGATTTTAAAAGTGTAATTTGTTTTCCTTTCTACAGAATACAGGAGGAAATAAAAGCATTTAGCTTAAGGAAGAACAGTGGCATTTAATCCTAACAGAAAAGAAAATCACAAAATTGCCTTAACATTTAGAACTAAAATATAACCAGCTCCAAGGGTTAACTTGTTCCATAATGAACCACTCGCAATGAAGCATTTACTCCTACATTTTTGAGAGGGAGGGCCAACTTATCAGCTCTGAGTTAATAGTACACCTGCTAAAACACAGATTTTAGTCACTATGAAGAGAACAAAGAATGATTATGTGCCATGTCTAGGACTGATTTAACTGGAGTTATGACCCCACACACACACAAAAAAGGTTCAAGTTGGCAAGAAGCTCCAAGAAGGAAGAATGCTTCTGAGCTGACATTATACAAATATGTAATTTTTCTAACTTACCATTTTAATCCATGAATTTAATGTGCAGTAAGTGGGTTAAAATTTAAACACATCCACTTGTTTTCAGCAACTGGATTGAAGCAGGCTCTTAGTACCATGGTCAAGCAAGGTGAAAATGATGAAATGTAGTTTAAAGTTGCCAATCCAGAAACGTACATTACACCAGTTGTTATTTTTGTACTGCGAATATAGATAGCCAAATAATTTGGTATTTATCTGTTTGTATCTATTTATAATCTGTATTTCTTTACTTCAGTGCCCTAATTTTGCTTCTAATAAACAAAACAATCACAAAACTAAAAAAAAAAAGAACAATATCTGCATTTTTAGAAGCATTATTACCAAAAGTCATTGAAACAAATTTCAATGCCTTAAATTTTAACAAGTAATCAGAAATAAAAGTCAAGGTCAGAAATTACCCTTCACTACAACCACTTCTTGCAAATGTTTATTGTAAAGGTCAGCCTGTTTCAGAACTTGAAACACTGAAGCAAGTTTAGAAGAAAGTTCCTAGTCAGTGGTAAGAAAACTCACAGATTGAAAACAAAATGCCATTCTCTTCTAAGGTCACAGAAACCACAAAAACAGCATTCAACATCCAAGTACAGTTCAGTGATATGTTACTTCTCTATTCTTTTGAGATTGCAGAACATTTTTGTGGAACTTTTAATATTTGCTAAGAGGGTCCAAAGACATACCCTGTCCCTGCAGTCCCAATGGGGATCAGAGAATAATATGTAATTGAAAACTCAGTTATATCTCAATTTCTTCTAATGCTTCAAGAACACTACCAATGCCTAAACCCCAACCACACTTTGCAGACCGTTTATTTAAATACAATATCTCATTTTATAAGTGTTATGGTCAGCAGTTACACTTATTTTTCACTGTTTAGGGGAATGAACAAAATTGTGTGTTTCAACAGGTAATGGTAGGTATTTAGCCGTCTGTTTTTCCATTGACCTTTATGGAAATGGGTTGCTTGCTCAGTATAATTTTCAGAGTCAGAAAGGTATATGAACATATCCTTATGGTATCAGCTTTAAAAATTAAACAAACAAACAAAAAAAATTGAGCCAAATAAAGCTTGAAGCCTTCTTTAACACACAAGTATTAAAAACACTCTTATCCAAAGTCCTACACTTCAATTTATAATGCTATCCCAAACCAGAACTCTTTATCATCAAAAACAGTGAGCGAACACAACATACAGACTAGAATGTGACTCCCCACATTCTCCATGAAGAGGTCACCAGAAACCCTGGTGCAAATGAAAGTCCTGCAGAAACTTGCTAGGAATGAGTATAAAACAAAGCAGCAAAAACCAAAACCAACCAAACAAAAACCCAAACCAAACCAAAATAAGTCAAATCTTCCAAAAGTTATAAACTAGATCACCTGATGTTTTACAATGACAGAACAGAGATGGGGACAAGAAAGATGTGAAAAACCAAGTTAGATCCAGAGAAAGATCAAAGTAATATTATTTTTGACTTAATAATCCTACCTGTTAGAGATGCAGTCTCAACACCAAATAAGAAACAACTCTCTATAATTGTCAGATAGACATAGTTGGGAAAACATTAAAATGAAAGTCTATATAAAAAATTAGTTATAAATAGGGATATTGAAAGTTCATGGGGTTTTAATTAATTAAATTGTATACAGCTAGTGTTTCAGCCTAGATTCTTATTTTCAGCATTAAGCACTACATGTAAATATACTTCAGCCTTGTTAAGTTTCAGGCACTTTGTTCTGAATTAATAAGCAATTTTTTCCACCTGTTAATGTCCAGACTTGAGACACAGAAAAACACCAAACAGAAGCATATATAGAAGACAGTAATTGAGGTGAAAAAAATGGCTACTGCAGTTAAGTCTTCATCTACAAATAAAATAACTGCTGGATGTTATTTCTCCTCTGGAAGCTTAGACTGTACAAATACTGTATTACACAGCAGTAGTTCACAAAATTTTATTTGATGGATATTGTATTAAAATCGTGATGTTCCTGAACATTATTTTTAAATGCTGAAACACATCCTTTAACTGGAAATTAAGCCTCTACAACATTTTAACACTAAAGCTATTAACACTTTAGTTATTTCTATGGTGGACTGAGACAATTGCAGCAATCAATTACTCAAAATTGTTCTCTATTGGATTCCAGCATTTTTCTGAATACAAAATATACAACATATTTATATGCAACAAGTAAATATATCAAGTGAATATTAAAACAGGCGTAATGCATAGCATTGCCTTTCATGAACTGGAAAAAGGTAATATTCCAGCTCAAGGCTGCTAAGCATTTGATGCTCCTGCAGAATCCAGCTAACCTTCAGGACCTCTCAAAAAATAGAATCCCTATCTACATAGTCTGAGCACACATGAAATAATGAAAGAAATTACTGGGGGCAATGTTTTATGAAACACAGAACTCTTTCATGTAACATAACAACATTCAAAAGAAAAACTTACTGGAATTCAATGGCACGCTAACTTTAAGTAGATCATAACCTTCAAAACAGGTGTTTCCCAAATTAATGAAATTTTGTAATCCTACCAATGTTTGCATGAAGGTGGTTTGACTTTGGTTTTCTCTATTTTTTTTTAAAGAATACTTTGCCAACAAGGTTATAAAAAACCAGCGCTCCTTCCCATTTATACACTTCCAGATGCTTCAGGATGTATATGACTAGTTCTCAATGTTGTAATGTAGCTGCATTATTTTTACAGCAAAGCACAAGGGAGGGATACTGTCTCTCAGAGGTGGGATAGGAACCTGGTACGCCTGGCATAATTTCAAGCTTTATGTGATTTTAAGTAACTAAGAACAATGTAAAGCATTTAAGTACCATGACTTCCTATATGAAGACAGCATGGAAAATTACACCATACAGATTTTACAACGCAAAATAACTTCTGGCTCACTGTTCTACATGACTGATAGTTATCAAAGTGATACCACATTCTCAAAGACATGGTTCCTATGGGTTTGTTGAAAGTCAGTTGCCTTATGGCAGAGTTCTGCCAGTAAAAACACCCACTCCTCTCCAGACCTCAGGGACACCAGCCACCAGGAGATCAGCAGCCAGCCAGGCAGTACCAGCCGTGTCAAACCAATTACAGCATAAGCAGCAGGCTACAGGAGGTGCCCAAGTCACCCAGCACAGGAAATAGGCACCTTGGGATAGCCAGGCTTAGCCCATCAGCAACGCTGGAGATGTGGAAGCCAATATGAGGCTGTAAGTTCCACAAATGGGAGGGTCAAGATGAGGAGATTGAGATGTAGAATAGATACCCATAGAATATATCAGTTTTTTTGAGATGTAGACTAGATACCCATAGAATATATCAGTTTTTTACTTTTGCTACACCACAATAGGTGAGTAGCAATTGGCACAGGAAAAATCTCCAAGTTTCACTGCCATTAGTGGGCATCTCAGAACTTTATTTGCAAAGGAAGTTACATTGAAGGTCAAATCTACTTAAAAGTAATTTCTCTTATCTCTCAAAACTACCAAACACAGTTGTAATAGAATGTAATTTTGAATTCTCTTGATGGCTGTACAAGAATCTGAAGTTTAAACATTTAATAACAGCTGTACTTGTGTTGCGAACAAGTCTTAACCTCTTCAAAACAGTTAAGAGAAGAATTACACAACCTAGTGATTTCAGAATATGTAAAATCAGTTCAGAAAATAGCAGGTAGGCTTAATTCTAGTTTCTTACTCCTTCTCTCCCTGAACATCTAGTCTAAAGTTGCTGTACAGACAAGTCTGAGAGAAAGTAGTTTTTATGAATTCTAGAAAACATCTCTATCTTATTTTAAAGGTGTTTAATAGCATAACTTGCACAACTCTGCTGCAAGTAACCTGTAAAAGCAAAGAACCAGAGAGAATTTTTTCTTGCTTTTCGTAAACTCCAGGACACCTTGCATCATCAAAAGCAACTAATTCAACAGTTCTGTCAAAACACATCACACTTCCTTTTAAGGTTTTAAAAGAAATTATTTCTATTATCTAACTGCTTTTTATTATACTAGTTTGAAGCACGTGACATTACAGTGGGTTGTCCTCTTGCATGTTTGATTCCTTCAGATTCCAAGTAGTTCTCATTAGCACTGTCACTTCTGTGAATTAAGAACAATTATCCTTGAAACTCAAGCTGACCTCGACAATTTCAAAAAGCAATATAAACTCGATGCCCTTCACAGAGCTGAGAGCTGCAAAGGATCTTGGATTGCTGGAGGAGCTAGTGAAAGCCACAGCAAACCAAATCCTCCTGATATATTCATCTATGACAAGCGAGCAGAGAGCACTTTATCACTGCTGTGTTAGTACACTTAATCTACACGTAATCCACTTTGTAATCATGGATAGGTCTATACCATAAGCAAGATATTCTGAACTTATTGCAGTGCTACCTAAAAGTACACAAAGCTGCTTCACTAGAGATAAAGCGCATTTTTTTTAAATCCAGAAGCAGCGCACAGTCTGAAATCAACCCTAGAATCACAAACCTGTTTTCTCTACGCTTGACCTCAGAGAGTGAAAATGTGGCATACTATAGCTGAACATATTACTAGCTTTCTTCAGGACAGAATAATCAGGAGAGGTTGTGCTGAGCCATTACACAACCACAGGTCTTATAACTAATGCAGTGCCCTTGCTCCAAAGCAAGAAATTGATTCCCTCAGAGCAAAAAAGTTGCCCTTACAAAGAGTCAGAAAAATAGCTGAGATGTGGTAAAAAGACACACATAATTATCAGTGCCTAGTACTGTAGATGAACTCCTGTCTTTTATTTTCAGTAAAACCTAAAATTTTTTCATAATCAGCTGTTATGCCTAATCAAGACTCAATTCCCACCCCGAAGACAGTTAGGAATATTCAAGTATTTTCACAATTCTTATGACATCTTTTCAGTTAAAGCATCAGTTAATTCAGAATTCCTTGACTAACAATAATGGCTTGAAAAAAAATCAAATTTTCTTCCACAATCTTTATTCAGATTTTAGATTAGGTAAAAGTTCACCTTCTAATCTTTAATTTTAGATTATATTCTTAATCTCTAAAATATATTGAGGAACACAGGAACCGCTTATGAGAAGTTATCCTCACAACAGGCTATGATCTTTGTCAGTGAAACTCCTAACCACTGCAGCCTCACAAGGTTTTACAAATAACTCACAATCCACAGGTCAACATCAGAGACTGTAGTTACTATGTTTAATTTAATCACACATATCTAAAAAGCTAAGCCTTCTTTACACCTTTGTTTTGCTTGCTTCTGAAAAATCTGTAAATTTAAATTTATTTTACATGGACTCAAGAACTGAAGGAACTCTCTCTGCAGTTAATAAAACTCATGAGTTACCCTTTACTTCCTTGTTCAGCCCTCAAAACCAAGCTTGTTAGCTTTTCTTTCCAATATGAAAACATTTGTTTGTCAATTAATTTCCCTTACTCTGGAAGAAACACAAACCTTCTCCCAGCTCCCAAAAGAAACCAAATGAAACAAGAGCACTCAAATCTAGATAGTCCCTGGTATAAATAAAAGCTGGCTGCTCTCATGGCTCTTCTCTTTGTGGCACTTTCTCTCCAGTCCTGTCACCAGATAGGCTATAGACATCCCAAATCCATAAAATTGCAGAGAAACAAGTAACATGCTTGCCCTTTGAGTAGCTTGCTATTGCCTGCCAACCACAAGCCCAGACACATACCTTTTCTGGATCAAATACACTGGTAGAAGGGGCTCCCTTTCCCTGGCTGGAAAAATTAGTTCCTGCCTACTTGCTAGGGAAAAAGTTTGAGAGACATTCCTTACCACACTGTATTAAGGACAGACATTTTTCTAATTTTTTGCCTGAGGAAGAAAAAACATCCTTCTTAACAAAAATAACTAAACTAGCACAAAACTGATACATTTGTATTCTACCGGAAGTTGCTTGAGGGAGAGCACAGAACCACCACCACTACCAAGCAGTGCCTGTAAAGCAGTGATGAGCAGGTGAGGAATGGGTGCTGCCAGACCCCTGTCTGGTGCTGCCACTGCAGAACTGTTACTATCCACACCAAGCAAGTTGCTCAGTCAACCCTGGCAGCATTCCACTCCCACTGTGCAAGACTGCAAAAGATACAGAAAAAGAATGAAGGGAAATCTTTGATGAATGGATGAGTTACCAGAACAGGGGATACTACCATGACTTGAAGTCATTTTAAACTCATGTTGTTGAACAGTATATGGTACCACCAGTGCACCATTGTCTTCTAACACTATAATTTAGATAGATGATCAAGAGACATAATTCTATTTAGCATATTCAATACTTCCTCAAACTAAGAAGTTTGAAATGAAACCAGCTCAAGTGCATCAGCAACAGGAGCTAGTAAGAGTAGTAAGTAGTGAATAGGCACATAGGCTGAGGTTGTAATCAGAATTGTATTTTTGAAATGCTCTGTCATTACCCCTATACAAAAAGATGATAATGGTAATCAGTTCTCAGCAGTACCCAACTCAGCTCCCAGGGCTATGGGGATCTGAATTTATTTCAGACATGAACTCTATCACTGTCACTTAAGGTCCTGCAGCCCACTCTGTCTGAGGAGAGCCACTAAATACTCAAAGTGCACCAGCTCATTCTAAACACAACAGCAAACTAAACGGGCACAAGCTGCCTACAGATCACTTGCTAGAAATTAAGGTGTTGGCCATGATGCTAAAGGTCCAAGAGTTAACTGCCTGCGCTACGAACAGAACCACAAACACAGTTGAGCTAGGTTCTTTCTTTATCAAACAAATAGTGAAAGTATTCTCAGAACAGTCAGTCCCATGACTGAGCCTTGTCTTAACAGCCCATGCATGGTGACCTTCAAGACACACAGTCTTTTAAACAAAGTGCTTCAAACTTGAATGAAGCTTTTTTTATTTCTACTGGACTACTTAAGGACTTCTAACTGGGAAAAAAAAAAAGACTAACACACTGCTGCACTTTTGGAACATTCAGGAAAAAAAGCAGAGTTGAGATAGCTTCAGATATTTATGGGAACACAGATTTCCACTTTCAGGTCTACACCTCTAAACACAACTACAATGGCAAGCCATAAACACTCATTTCTAGTAAGACAGCCTTCCAAATGCACAGTGGCAAAAATCTTAGGCGCTTCTGTATTGTCCAATAGAATACAGATGGGCCAAGGAGCCATTAAGCACTAATTGAGCAACTCCCTCATTCCTGCAGGTGCATTTGTCCACGCCAAGGGATGAAAGCAAATCTGGCATCTGAGCAAGTTTCTACTGCTTTTAAGGTACTTGTCTTTTCCACCTCAACGTTCGCTAAGTGGGTAAATTTTAGCAATGTTAAATACAGTGAAAACCAGAAACGCCTATGATTGTTCAGCAGTGGAACAGAAGCGACACCCTTATTAAATCTTTTCTTTATAAGACTCTTAGTTCTTTGTGTAAGTTTTAAAAACCAAGACCACACAACGCATCAGAGAAGACACATCCTTTTAGATTTCCAATTGTGGTTGCGCGCAGGGTTTTATCCCTTTCCAAGTGAGCTCCCCTCCGAGGGGGCAGGACTTTGCGTGTGCTGAGGGTACCCCCGGCCCCTCCTGACCTTTCCACAAGTTCGTAGCCAGCTCACAGCCCGGCAAACCAACCTGCCGCCTGCCCAAGCTTCCGGCACCGGGTGCCCGCGTTGCGACACCCATTCCCCGGTGGAACAGGGCTCCCGGACGGAGCCCGTCCAGGCCGGCCGCCTGCCCCCGCGCCGCGGCCAGCGCCGCCAAGCCGGGACCACCCCCCCCGCCGGGGCCCAGCGGCCTAAGGCGGGGACATACCCTCGCCGTCGCGGTCCGGAGGTCCCTCGTCACCTCCCCCACCCCACTCCGTCCGGGACTCACTGTTGCTCGACTTGAGGTCCCGGTGCAGGATGGGGACGATAGCCTCGTCGTGCAGGTAGAGCATGCCGCGGGCGATCTGCACCGCCCAGTTCACCAGGATGTGCGGGGGGATGCGGTGGCCCCCGCGGGCGGCCGCGGCCCCCGGGGCGGCGGCCAGGGCCCTGTTGAGGGATCCGCCGCGGGCGAACTCCATGACGAGGCAGAGGTTGGGCTCCCGCAGGCAGACCCCGTGCAAGGCGATGATATTGGGGTGCCGCAGCATGGAGAAGAGCTTGGCCTCCTGCCGCACGCTCTCCGCCGTGGCCGTGATGTCCTCGTCGGGGTCCTGCCGCGCCGCCTTCACGGCCACCTCGCGGCCCCGCCAGGTAGCCCGATACACCTTCCCGAAGCCCCCCACGCCGATAATCTCCTGCAGCTCCAGGTGCTGGAAGTCGATCTCCGTTAGGTTCCCCGCGGGGTCTCCCCGCCCGCCGCCCCCCGCCGTCGCTCCGCCGCGGGGCTGGCGGGTCACGTAGTTGGCCGGGAAGATGCCGAGGCGGTGGCGGATCTTCCCCGCCCACCAGCCGTCGTCGCCGGACACCGCCGCGTCCTGTGACAGCACCTCCACCACGTCCCCTCGCCGCAGGCTCAGCTCGTCCTCGCCGCTCGCCTCGTAGTCGTACACTGCCGTCCACAGCGGGCACGGACCCCCACTGCCACCAGCGGCCGCGGCCGCCACCGCCGCCGCCCCGGCGCCCGGCAGTGCCATGGCAGCGACCTCAACCCCGGCGGCCACCAGCAGCAGCGCCGTCGACGCGGGAGCGCCTACACAACCACAGCCACATCCTCACCTGCCGTCGCCGCCNGTCGGTGCGGTCCCGCGGGTCTGGAGGACGAGGCGGAGGGAACTGTGAGCTGCCATCGGGGGCTGCAGAACGGGCTGAGGGTTTGAGTCTCCGCCGCAGCTTCACCTCTCCTTCTTTGTGCGCCTTTGGGCGCCTTGGGAACAAACCCCAAGGGGATTCTGGAGAAACTGAGCTTCTTCGCTTCGTGTTCGCCCTGCCACCTACCTCCGCTCCTCGTGGGCTCTCACACAATGGGCCAGGTTGGAAGGGACCACAGGGGATCATCTGGTCCAACCTCCGTGCTCAAGCAGGGTTATCCTAGAGCACCTGGCACAGGACTGAGGCCAGGTGGTTCTTGAACATCTCCAGTGAGGGAAATTCCACGACGTCTCCAGACAATCTATTCCAGTGCTCAGTCAGCCTCACAGTAAAGCAGTTCTTTCTCATATTCAAATGGAATTTCCTATGCATCAATTTCTGCCTGTTGCCTCTTGTCCTATTGCTCAGCCCCAGTGAGAAGAGCCTGGCTCCAGCCTCTTGGCACCCGCCCTTTAGATACTGATAGACATTGATGAGGTCTCCTCACAGTCATCTCTTCTCAAGGCTCAACAGGCCCAGCTTCCTCAGCCTTTCCTCCTGAGAGATGCTACAGTCCCTTAATTATCTTTGTTGCCCTCCTCTGGACCCACTCCAACTCTCCGCTGCTCACCACCCTGTCCATGCACGGGCTGAGAGAGTCCCAGCCCTGTGTGGGTGCGATCACACAATCCTTTCAAATTAAGAGGTGTCCTGAAAATAGCAAATGCTGTGTATGTGCTATTTCTGGGTAAAGATTCTCCTGGTTTTAAGTGGAAAGATCGTATCGCTTTCTAAGCTAAGTTGTCATTTCCTTGGAAGTTGGAGGGGAAGTGTGTGGGCTGGGGACGCCCTCCTGTCTCGTCTCGCCAGCATGGTGGGAAATGGTGATTCAAAGTGGAAGGAAATGAGTTTTCATGTCAGGAGCCAATCACTGTGCTGTGGGACCTGTGGTTATGGATGTGGCTGCTGCCAGCAGAAGCCCCGAGGAGGACAGTAATGGCTTGGGAAAGGTGTAAAACTGCATTGCTGGGTTGAATAACCTGGCATGATGAACATTCAATGTTTTGGACAAAAACAGAATACTGTACATCTCTACATAAACACAAAATTTGCAGCTGGATACTACAGAACTAAGGTTTGAACATAAAGACGGTAATTTAAAAAAAATTAAATTACAGCATTCAAAAATCATTAATTCTTGTTTATCCCTCTGTATTTATAAACAATGCAAAAATACAATTATGCTAAAGTGACTTATTTAACCACATTAACCAAAAAGAAAGAATGCAGAACCAGCATGTCTATCAAGTCTTCTCCCATTTCCTTTAATATAACATTGCCTTCCAGCTATTCAGAGAGGTAATTACAAGTCTTTCCCTTATCTGCATATTTGCCTTATTATAAAAGCCATAAAGTATGTTGTAATACAAGCGTTCTGCCACAAAAATTCCACCTTGTACTTTGTTATCTAAAAGAATCTGCAGGAACTAATTAAGTGTGGAATGTTTTGGGTCAGACAAGGTATTGGTTGCGGTACAGTGAAATGTTTAAATATCTCTCTTAAGCTATTATTCCAAAATTTGCTTTCTGAAGTGCCACTATCCACTAGTAATCACTGCACTCAGGTTAGACTTTGTTCAGTGTTTCTTCAGCACCCAGCGCTCCAGCATCTTGGTGCATAGTTGCTATTCCTAGGAGTTCCAATAATGGAAATATTATGACCCAAAACAGTGCAAAGTGCCCTTAACTTTCCTGACGGCACCACCTAGTGGAGTTAACGGTTAAAAGAGCAGCTTACAGACGGCAGAGTTTTCGGCTCAGACCCTCACTGGCCAGGTTGACTTCTGTTGAGAACCGAGGTCCCTTTTTCATCTTTGGCACTCCTGCAACTGTGTAACTACAATACTGTGCATCTACGTTGTGTCCAGAACAAATCTCCTGACCTTGAAATTACAGGAACCCTTCATAACTGCAAGTATCACTACACCAAAAAAATACTTGGTGTCAGCATTAGCCAAAGATAAGGAAGAGTTGAAAGATTTAAGTGATGTGTGGACAAGTGTCATTTTTAAGCCCGGCCAGCAGCCAAGCCCCACGCAGGCACTCACTCATTCACTCCCCCACCAGCAGGATCGAGGAGAGAATCAGAAGGATAAAAATGAGAAAACTTGTGGGTTTAAGACAGCTTAATAGGGAAAGGAAAGCCACGCTCACAAGCAAAGCAAAACAAGGAATTAATTCACCACTTTGCATGGGCAGGCAGGTGTTCAGCTGTCTCCAGGAGAGCAGGGCCCCATCACGTGTAATGGTTACTTGGGAAAACAAACACCATTACTCCAAATGTCCCCGTCTTCCTCCTTTTCCTGCTCACCTTATATACTGAGCATGATGTCATATGGTCTGGAATATCCCTTTGGCCAGTTTCAGTCACCCGTCTTGGCTATGCTCTCTCCCAGTTTTTCTTTTTTATACCATCTCAGTGGCAGGACACAAGACACAAAAATGTTCCTTGATTTAAGACAGATACGACATAGCAACAACCAAAATATCAGTGTGTTATCAATAGTATTCTCATATGGAATCTAAAACATGGCACTGTACCAGCTACTGAGAAGAAAATTTACTCTGTCCCAGCCAAAACCAGAACAAGTCAACCTAATATCAATTGCAGTCTTCATTATCTAGGCCTTCCACATTATATTCCACATTATAAGTTAAAGGTCTCAAAAACCAGAAGATATGAGGTTTTGAAGAAGCTTTGTATTTACACCCTTGTTTACCCACCTTTCTATTTTGGAGCTGTGCATGTAAAGGAAATTATTTGCTAGGAATACATGCTATTGTGCATGTAAAGGAAATAATTTGCCTGTGGAAAATTACTTCAGTAGTTTCTGAAACTTAACATTTTTAGTTATCTTACATCAAAAACATTATTCATAGCTGCATATTGCACTTGATTCAATCATTACAATTGCTTTAACAAATTTTGTCATATTTGAGAAGAATCTTCAAAGGATTAAAAAAAAAAATCACTCAACAAGGCAGAAGTTTGGGCAAGATGTGTTTACAGGAGTAGCACACGCAGTGCAGCCAGGACTGTACCTCCTTCATACAGCTCAAGAACAGCTGAGGAAACTTCACTGCTCACCGAGGTTGCACTGAGCCACATACTCAAGCCCCAAGGCTGTAGATCCTCAGGCACTGCTGCTGAACGAGAGGATGCCGTTCTTCCCCTGCTCCCAACCGCTTGTTCACAGTGCTGTATCATCCCTCCTATCAGGCCAAAACAAGCATCCAGCATGGCCACGTTGCCTGCGACATCAGGAAGAAGGCTGAGATAGGTGGTCCATGAGCTCACAAATACTATAATAGCATCTTTGGTCTCTTACCCTTATCAAAAAAAAACCCACAAACAAAGCACAGCAGAATGACATGTTTGGTCTGTGAAACTATAGCCATGGTCAGGAACAATTGAAGCAGGGTAAATTTGGTGATGTGCATGATAACAGATGTATCCATTACATACATGAATCTTCCACAAAATTGACTGTAATAAAGGTCCATACTTGTGGAACAGTCCATAGAAGAGGCCAGTGAGAGACTTAATATTGAATTTCACTGCTATTTTCTGATGATCGGGGATGGGACGTGGTGAGCACAGCGTGTGGTCAGCCCTGGTGTTCACAACCCACCCTTACACCCTTTCCTTCCGGGATGTCCCATAAGAATATACCTGGTATCCTTATGCCTCTTTCTTCACTGACTTTAGTACCCCCTACTCAAGGCTTCCACTCACCTCCATCACCTTTTCAGCCCCACTCTCCCCAACTTCGCCTAGGCTTCCTCCAGCTCGCCCCTACCTCCTCACTCCGCTAGTTTGACGTCAGCTGCGTGAAACTCTTCAACGAAGGCACACTGTGTTTTCCCCTAAATCCATTCTTGAAAGAATCCGAATGTTTATTTGAGGAATTTCCCCACGTCCCGCCCAAAACACATCTCAAGCCAACGCAAAACGGGTGACACTAAAGCTGGGCAGAGCTCGCAGATCGGAAACTCGTGATGTACCAGGCAGGATCAGTGAGAACCCGGCGGTGGGGGAGTGGCCGGCGAGGCGCGCAGCCCAGCTGGCGGCCGCCAGGGCTTCCCCTGTGTCGCGGTTTTTTTGCACCTGTGGACACACCTCGCAGTGCCCGGGGCGGGCCGCGGCCGTGACGGACGCCCCCGCGCCAGAACCGGCCCCCCCTCCGCCGCTGCTCGGCCCGGCCCCGCTCCGCCCCGCGGCCCTCGAGCACTGCCGCCGCTCCCGGCNGGGGCGGCGGTGGCGGCGGCGGGGGGCGGCCATGGTGTCGCCGGCGGCGCGGCTGGTGGGGCAGGGCGTGTGGGCGGCGCTGACCGGGGGCTGGTACCACGACCCGGAGCAGGGCGCCTTCACCAACAGCTGCCACCTCTATCTGTGGCTGTTCCTGCTGACGCTGCCCATGGCCCTGCACCTGGTGAGAGGGGTTGGGGGAGCGGGTGCCGGGGTGGGAGCCGCGGGCCCTGCCCGCGGGCGGCAGCGGCCGGGGCTGTGCGCTCGGCGGGCTGTAAATACTGCCCTCAGTGGGGCTTAAATATTGGGCATTCTGGGCTGTGCCTGTGGACTTTGTGTCTAGAGGTTAACGGGGTGAGTCCTCTGGCTGTGCTAGGCAGGGGCCGGACCCTTAGCTCTGCCGAAGGAATTGGGTAGGGGTGCAGCGCTGGCCTCTGCAAGTGTTGAATGACCGTGGGGACGTTTGTTAAAAAATCACTCTTAGAGACAGGTGTTTGTTACCTTTTTTTTTTTAAAGTTTGATCCAGTCTTACCTGCTGAGAAAGGTAAATAAATGGAAACATCCAGATAGCGTGTAATTAATATGCTTTCCTTAATGTCACTGGTGAATCACATGACTTTTTGTGACATGAAGTTCCCTTTGTGATGAGATTTAAACTTTGCAAGTGAATAATAGCTAGAGTTTCTTTACTGGACTTTAAAATTCATTTTCCTGAAAACAGCCCGAAACTTTTGCACTTGATTTTGTGTGTTTTCTTACTGTGTGAGAAAAGCTTAAAGTGTGCTGGATCATCGAATCTATTTTGGTGTGTCCTTCAGTGATTATAGGATAATATTGCTTCCGTTAGAAGCCACTTCGATCCATTTGGTTCCTGGAATGACTCAACTAAATTCTCAACTTCTAAATAGGCTTCTTCACCCTACATGGTCAGGTATGGGCCTGATTATCAAAAGCAAAGAGCATCTATGACTCCCCCTGCAATCCCAGTGGAAAGCAAACCTTGTATTTTTAAGCACGAATTGGGATTGGATTATTTTGTGGCATGGATTGCAGTGAATTCCTGTAAGAATGGCTCATGGAATTAATGAACCAGAATAACAATATGCTTTCCTCTGGTTGATTGCATATTTCTTACAAAAATCGGCAGGAGTCTTGCATTGTACGACTTGCGGTCCAAGTCATACGTGTGATTAAAAAGGAAAAAAATTGATGGCTAACTTTTTTGTCCCAGTTGATATAAGTATGTATCTGGAAGGATTCCTTGTGGGATACTTCTAAAGGAAAGAAGGTGTGGTGTTTGCACAAAAGAACACTGGACTGTAGGTCAGAGCAAAGGTAGAAGTAATTTTTTGAAGGGGAGAAAATGTAACTTATCTACTGAACTCTTTTGGGCATCATCTTTGCCTGTCTAGATGGACTTGATTTTTCTGCAGACTGACTTTTTGATGAATCATCTGGTTAAATGCAGGACTTGTTTTCTTGAACTAACATATTGCTATGGGAATTCTTTGTTCTTGATAAGAATAATGTGTTTATTGTGATGGCTGCCTGACAGTAATTATTTCCTTACACATTTTCTTGTTTTCAAGTGGCTTGTTTCTAATGCTTTGTAAGCTTTATGCATGACATCTTGCCACTTAGAAACTTGAACCTGCTTTTTAACTAAAGGGGTTTTTTTCTGCTTTATAAGAAATTTTGTTTATAATATTCAGTAATGTTTGGGGTGATATTTATGTTACATCCTTGACACCAATATTTTGGATTCAGCTAAAGCACTCAACGGTGTTTCTTGAAATGGCAAAATCAAAACAGATCCGAGTACTACTTTTTGAATTGTTCATTTGCTTGGGATAATCTTTTGTTGAAGACAGGAAGTCTCTCTGAAACAGTGTGATTTAAATCAAATGGCAAAACTCATTCATCTGTTTTTAGTTTTTTCTCAGTGGCTCAGCAGAAGCGTGCTGACGGTAGCATTGAGAAGCTTGAAGTATCAAGTTGTTTCTGTTGTGTGGATGGAGAATTTCTTTAGCTTATTCAGCACAGTTTACTTTGGTACTAAGGATTCCTTTATTAGCTTCCCTACCCCTGAAAATGCAGATCTGTGTTTCCATTACTTTATTTTCTTTATCATTTAAGCATTAAAAATAGTCATTGGATATTTGGAGCATCATTGCTATTCAAATCAACTTTCAAAATTATAATGAGATCTCTTCTAACTGTGCCATATCAACTTTCATAATATATTAAGAGTTAAAGTTATCTTATTCCACCGAACAGTTGAGGATTCTTAGGTGATTTGCACGTGAAAATAGTGATAACTGAATTCAGTCCCAGTAAAACCCCAGTGACCAGTGCAGTTTTGGGTAATACTTGTAGTATAGCTTATTTTACAGCCTGCAAGAGAATGTGCATCGTGTTTGGGTGATGCTCTGAAACAACATACTAAATATTTCTCCTGCCTTTTGTTGGACAGGGAACCCTTGAACTTGCCGGGTTGTTGCTTCTTGTGCACTACATCTTCATGCTGTGATAGGAGAAGTACAACATGGCAGTATAAGGGTGTGAGCACATATATTACTCAGAGGTAGACTGTGATAAAACTAGCAGTGTGTCAGCTGCTTCCAGTCCCACTTGGCCACCTTTTACCCCGCTGTATCTGTAAAAGTTAAGGATAAGTATATCTCTGCAGCAGGGAGATAGGTTACCCAGTTACATACTATATTTATTGGGTGGTAGGACAGACACTTAGAACTCAATGTACCCCCCTTGGAATTTTATTTGCTGCCTGCTTTCCCATATTTTATATTGTGTGATGGACATCTCTTAGTATTGATTGACCTTAATTAACAAATAAGCGTGGATCTTTGGCCACAAATCTCCCACGCATATCTCTGATGGTAGTGGCTGACTGCACATTTGTTTGGTAGATCCCTCATTTGTGTTCTGTAGCATACCAAGACATTGAGACCTAGGTGCAGCACTGCCTTGATTTAGATGCCTCAGGGGCTCAAACAGTGAGTGGGATACATCTGGGTCTAAGCACCGTTTGTCATTAAGCCCGATTTACAAGGTGTGGTATTTTGTTCAAAGGTTACATACCATTATGTACATATCTCAGTCGCTTCCACCTTTGTGCTACTCAAATAAAGTCATTAGACACATGAAGGAGAATGTGGCTGTTCTTCTGAGAACAATCTCTGGGCAGGCAGAAGCCCCAAGCAAAGGTGTTCCTTACATGGTGATGTCAACTATGTTGCATTTGTGGCAGTAAGTTGGGCCACATTTGGGGCACACCAACCTGCAATTCTGGCTGTGACCCCATGCTGTTCTGGTGCAGGGTACAACAACAGAAGCTACTGGAGAACAAGGAGTACATTATGGTACACTTTTTAATGGGACAAGAAAACTAGGGCTACAGCTTCCACAGAAACCTGTGGGAAGTCATGAAACCCGCTTTCTAATGAATTTGTATTTGTGGATTTTTTTTTCTAGCTTCTAACAAGATGTCAGCTCAGTTGAAGCTTTTCCTGTCTGATGCCTGGAGTGGCATCAAAAGGTCAGAGAGCTGTGTGGGTTCCCCTCATTAATGGAAGAGGTGTGTTGCTGTGACCTTGCCCAGTGGGGTGGTATTCTCTTATAGAGAGTTTGCTGAATAAGTTAATTCTTTCGCCACCTTTCAGCTGAGGGGATGGAGGAAAATGATGAATTTGCAGACACGTGGTGTGACCTCATTTTCATAGAAAACCAGGCTAATTATAACTGCAGTGCATCAAAAGTGACTCTATAATCTAATTCCTCAGTGGTCTATAACTTAATTCCTCCTTAGCATAGATTTGATAGCTTTCACCTGTCTGGACCTGGGAACATGAACTGCAGTCATATGAAACTGGTACCTTATGCAAAAGGCCTGATTCAGAGAATGGAGAGCTTCCCATTATCAGCTTCATCTTTCTCCTAATTCCTCATGTGGACAGGGAGCAACCTGCTGGCTTGTAGAACTCGGCCTGCCACAGGATTCAGAATATTGAAGATGCACTGGCCATTGGCAGTCTTGGTGTGGAGAGCACACTAGAACACAGCGTGCCTTGGACAGATGGGCATAGAGACCATGGGCTGGCTCAGGGCATACCTCTGGTGGGTCTGATCACAAGGCAGGAATGAGGACATGCAGCACTCAGCATTTGCTAAAAGTGGCCCTGTTTTCCACTCAAAAATCTAGGAGCTTCCTTTGAGTCTCTCTTGTAGCGTGCTCTCTGCACGCATAGGCTATGCTGGAAATCTGTTTTTGTTGTGTCCTCTTGACATTATTCATATAATATTTATTAAGCTTTATGAATGTCACCTATAAAGCACTTATTTTCTAGTAGGGCATTCTGAGTTGTTTAATAATGAGTGTTTGATCTGTGCATTTTAGTGTATGGTTGAAGAGATTACTTGGAAGGTGAACAAATCTCTCTTAAACAAGTTATTACAGATAATTGGCTGTTGCTCATTGTGAAACCAAGCAATTTCTTACTCATTTTGTGAAAACATTAGTCATAAACCACAAATTCTTTAACCTCAAGTTCTTCAACCTCATCCGCTAAGCCTTATACCCTGAGAACGTGACCTTATGAATGCATCCTCTCTTGGTGCCAAGTTCACAAAACAAGTGAAGGGTATGCTGAGAGTTGGTCTTTACACAGTACCATGAAGTACTCTTAAGACACTTAAGCCTCAACTTGTAGAAAGTCATGTCTGTCTTATTAGAGATCATTGGTAGTATTAGGAGGTAGTACCTCCTAAATAGCTCCTCCACTATTGTGCAGTAGATTCTTTGTATCTGAATCAGAATAGTCATAAAAAGGGATTCGCCTGAAAATTTTCATGTGTGCATCTTGATGGTACGAAGTTCCAGTGAGCCAAAAGCAGCATCAAAATTGCATCCCACTTGCTTGTCACAACACAGAAATGATTCAACATACTAATTTCAACATCAAGATAAATGTGGTGACTTGTTCTAAAGATGAAATAAGCATGTCTTGTTTCCTTCCCTTTACCTGTGTGGTCAGTGTGATTTATTTATGAATTTGAAAAAATGATTGATTTAGTCCTAAAGTAAAGACAATTCTTAAAAATTACCTTCAGCAGGCTTTTAGCAAGTCCTGAGTATTGGAAAGCTTTTTTGTTTTTGTGCGTTGCTTGGGTTTTTTTGTTATAGTTCTTCTGCATGAATATAATAAAGCTCTGTTTAAATAAAACCCCTAAAACTTTAAACAGATTAAACTCACTGTGAGACTGCAACTATGTAATGACAATACATAAGCATATTCCATGACTATAATGGTAAAGACTTCGGTACTTCAATTATAACTGCAAGTGTCCATTGCTATGATTTTCCCTTTAATGTAACGAAGTGTTTGTATATAAAAAAGTTGTTAGTATGTCATGTCTGTGAAATAACTTCACAGCTTATAGTTGAACTGTAATTAATTTTAATGACTAAGAGCTGTGGCGCTCATCACAGATCACTAAAAACAGATCACAGACAGCTGCAAATTAAAAATTACGTACTTTAGAAAAAGAATTCAAAGAGGTTGTGTCATAGTTTAACCCCAGCTGGCAACACACAGCCAATGACTCACTCCTCAGCCAGGACAGGATGCCTCTCTAACTGTGTTTTTATTAATTTGTTTTGACTAGTCCTGACTAATTTTTTAAAATTCCTCAGTGGTTAAGGTATTTGGGAACATGTTGTGAGGCATTAGAAAGTGGACATCAAACTACAGTGTTTTACTGTTGAGTTGTAACTGACACAGAGGGTAATATCACAGAATTTTTCTAAAGGTTTTATGTTTGTAGATAACTAATATTTCATTTTGTGTCTATATTTCTGTGAATTCATAGTTTAGGAAAGGCTGCAGCTGCATTAACATGAGAATACAGTATTTTAAAAAGCTTTATAATATTTGTCAATGGGGAGATTTTGCTGATTTTGATAATAAATAATACCCACAGCTAATAAAAAGAGCAGATCTTGTGGAATGGTTTGAAACTTGAAGAAACCCTTAAACCTTTTCTGTGAGCAGAACTCAATATAGATAGTGTTTAAAAATTTTAGCAGCATCTTCTCAAAGCAAACTGTTATCATTGTGTCTTCATTATTTCTTTCTGCAGGCTTTACCAGCAAATACAGTGACAGCTTTTGTGTACTGCAGCTCTGTGACAGTTTTCTTCACCGTAATAAAGGTGATCAGCTACCGTTTGCACCTTATGTTTGATAAAGGCAAAGTAATTCAACAAAAGCTCTCACGAAAAAATGGAAGGCAATGGAAAGATACAGAGGTTCAAAATGGAGAAGTGGTTCAGTCCTCAAACTGTAGGTAAGGTTTTCATTGCATTGCTGGTACATTATGTAAAATGGGTGAGTTTGCACCATGGTCCTGCATAGCAGAAATGTCTGTTGAATGCAAGAATACTCCTTACAGCTGTATGAAGAATGGCACTTTCAAAAACTTGCTTAGTGCTTTTCAGCTGGGTAGCTGAAATGTTCTTGTGGTGAAGCAGCAGAGCTGCACCTGATTCAGAGGTTGGGTAGCAGCTTCAAGTGCAGAAAGGTGTTACAGTGATTTTACAGCCTTGTACTTTTATCATTGGAGGAGAAAGAAGTGCTGTTTCTTCATTGTGCTGTGCTACTTCTTCCCATTTTTAACTTCTCAAAAGTCACTGTGATCCCTGTGGTAAGAAGCATTGCTTTATCTTTCATGTGCTTCCCCTTCAGCAATAACTCTGAGGATCGTGTTGTTGGTGAGACCAGCCAAAATGACTCTACCCAGACAATTCCTGACAGTTCCAGAGTGCAGGCTCCACACTCACAGGACTCACCTGGAGCCATGGTATGTGCACTCCTCCAGCAGTGTCCTCACCTCATGCAGACCACAGCTCATCACATGCAGTTTTGTGTTGCTAGGTGCTCATTGCTTCCAAGCAGGAAGGGTCATTCCATGCATCTACTGGGTGTGCTGCTGCTGCCAGTCAGCCTTGTCCTAAAGGTTTGGCTTTGCAGAGCTGAAACTGTCGTACACAATGCAGCACTTCTTAGGAGGGCTCTCTTTGTGCTAGAGATAGCAAGTGACCTTTGTAATCTTGCCAAAAGCAACTAGTTTTTTGGGACTGCTTTGAGAGGAGGGAGAGGCTAATGCAGTCAGCATTATTGTGTTGCCTTTGAAGGGGTCTGCTCCTGAGGCATTAATAATTTGGTTTTGCGTAACTAGACTTATGCTTATAAAATGAACAAAAACCATCTCTTCAGTATTTAAATGAAACATGAAAGCCATTTAAAACTAGGAGATGTCTGCAGGAGGTTAAAAGTACATATGTGTGCACTCAACACCATTGGCCATGCTTAATAAATTGAAGGTATATGAAGTGATGAAGGTGATGTGTTATTAAAGAAAAAAAATAGGAAACACTCATGATAAGCTGAAGAAATTTTCAAAAAATTAAGAAACAGAATAACACTGTCTGTGTAATCTTAAGCTGCTTCCCTTGCATACTATGATAACATCTTTAATTATGTGATGCCATGCTATTTTTTTCTACAGGACTCCTGCCTCAGTCAGTGCAGAGGATGGTTAGTGATTTCTGAATAAGTGGCTATTTGATACTTCATTCTGTCTTCATATTCCTCTACACCCACCCTTTTCCCCTGTTTACTGCAAATTATTCAAATCCTGGTCCGAATCAGAACTATTTCTTCATTTCCTGAAGTGTTTTTACCTCTTTGTAGCATCTGTGTGATTCACAGACATTAACGGTTCTTTTGTTTTGTTTTTGGTTTTTTTTTTAGTGAGGTAAAATATTTTTCACCTTGTTTCTGTCTTACTCTCCAGTATTCTGGTATTTGCCCATTCTGAAAACCTATGTCTTTCTGGAATCTCATCTTAGTCTCCCACTTCCAAACATAGAGGTTGGGTCTTGTCAAGCCAAGTCTCCTGCTCTTGCTGCCAGGATACCACCATGAAATTTTAGAAAATAATAATCATAATTTCCTCTTTCTGTCAGTCAGAAGAGTGCCACAGTCATTTTTTTCAATGTCTTATTCTTAATTATGCACTTAGGCTGCTGAGTTTAAATTCCTGAAGTATTCCTCTGGGGTATTGTGTTCAGCTTTGAGCTCCCCAGTTAGTTCCTGTGCACATTGACCTGCTGGTGAGAATTCAGCAGAGGCCACCAAGGTGATTGAGGAACATGATGTGTCAGGACAGGCAGATGGGATGTTTTAGCCTTTGTAAGGTGAAACTCCTTTGTAAGCATAGGGTGCTGTGTTCAGCTAATAGTAAGATACACAGCAGACTGAGCACACTCTTCTCAGAGATGCCTAGTGACAGGATAAGAAACAGTCGCAGCCATGGAAAGCTATAGTTAGATCAATTACATTTAATGTCTTTTGTGTGAGGTTGTTTTGGTTTTTGGTGGTTGGTACGTTGTTTGGTTTTTTTTCCATATCAAGTGAGTGGTCAAATACTGGAAGAGGTTTTCCAGAGAAGTTGTGAAATCTCCTTTGGAGGTTTTCAAAGCTTTGGAGGTTTGGAGGAAAAACCTTTGGAGGTTTTCAAAGCTCTGTTGGAGATGACCCTGAGCAACCTGCTCAAACTGTACCTGCTTTGAGTGTGTGTGTGTATGGCAGAAGGGATTTGGACTAAATGACCTTCAAAGCTTTCTTGGAATCTAAATTATTCTATATTAATTTAATGTCTCTGTCCTCTAGTTTTCCATTGACAAATACTTACCAGTGCTAGAGGCCAAACTTTTTATTCTAGTGCTTTGGAAACACATAGCTGGAAGAGTGGAACAGATGAACATGTTCTATTCCTTAATGATTAAAAAAAAATTTGTCTGGATTAGGCAGTACAAAATTTTTTTTAAAGAACATCTTGCTTTTCTTTCCCCTACCCAAACATCACGCACAATTGCAGTGGTGCAATTTGGAGCATGACTGTTCTATAACCATCTCCCTCACCCACCCCTTGCATTTTGTGCAAGGTACATGTTCAAATTTCAGTGATTTTAAGCAGCTCACCAATGCTGTTGTTAACCTTTGATTAGATAGCTACTGATAGCTACATTGATAGATGTTGTTTTTCCCAACAGAATTTAATAAATGACCCTGTTAATCTTGTGTGGTTTTTTTTTTCACTTTTTTAGGACCTGCCAACACGGGAAACTATTGAAGATCTTAGAGGTATTTTAAAGGCTTTATAAATCCTCTTAAACTGTTGTTTAATCATTGCTTGGCACAAAAAGTAATGGCACAGAGGACCCCATGGCAGGTGTATTGTGCTTCCTGTTAGGATCTAAGCTGAAGAGACGGAACTAAATTTCAAGGGTTTTCTAGCAGACAAAGCTTTCTCAGCTGTCAGCCAAGCTGTTTGGGATGCAACCTTTTGAGGGGTGTGAAAATAGCTCTTCCCATTTTAATACAGGGAGGTGAAAGAGCCTTGCTCCACATTCTTGGGAAGCTTTGTGCTTCTGTAAAGCATCAAACTAGGAAGCTAACACTTGGATTGCATCCTAGAGCCCTTGAACATCTGGCTGTAAACTTCTGTTGTGATTGTCAATCTTTAGCTCTGTGTTGTATATTCGAGTACACCTTACTTTGCCTACACTTCCAGTGCTTGAGATGTCTTAATATTTTAAATACTATTTTGTTAAGGCTGATCACCATATCCTGTGTGACCATTTAGGAATTGTGGAAAGTGATGTAGCAAACCTGCAACATTGGCTTATTCTTTCTTTCACCTCTCCCTAAATGGGGATAGTTCTGTAGGACATTTTGATTTTGAAACTAAAAACAGCTGTTTCTTCAGCTGTTTTGATTATTTAAGTAGACACGCTGCTACATTTGTCCTGACTTGGAAGGGTTCTATCTTGCTTTTGTAGTATTTCATATGTATCTGCCAAAAAAACCTCTCCTTGCTTTGGAATTGTTTTAATCAGCTATGTCATCTGTGCTTCCTTTGCTCTGCTCTGGATCAAGTTTTCTTGGTTAAAGATCATACTTTAATAATGCTTAATGTTCATGTGAGACCTAATGCCCAAGTGTTTTTCTTAGGTGTTATGGTACTAGAAGACCAGGCTACACCACCAGCTTCATCTACCTCACCCTGTATCAAAGCAGATATATTACCTATTTCTGCAACCTCCGGTTCAGGTGCCACCACATCAGCAATAGCAACAAAACCAGCTGCTATGGAAACATTTCCTGGTGATGAAGTAAATGAAAAAGGAGTGAATGGACAGCCTTGTGGCCACTGTGGATCCCAAGATACTCCTGTGGACAGAGACGTAGCTAAAAACTTCTTCAATATTTCTTCATCACAAGGTGATATTTTAAGGACTGGAGTTTCTTCAGAGCCATGGGACAGTGAAAATTCAGTTATTTCAGATTATTTAAGTAATCCTAAAAGCTACAAAAGAGAGAAATTGCCAGATGGATCACCACAGACAGGCTTTACCAGTAACTGCCCACAGTGCAATGTCGTTGCAACCAGAGAGCACAAGCAGATGGAAGGTTCTTGCAATGTTGGTAATAGCCATGAGGACCTCGATTGCACAGACGGTGAGACTGCTGTTGTAGTTTTGGACAGTTCTCTTCCTGGAGACCAGCTGTGTGAGCCCATTAAAATTGTCATCACAACGAGTACTACACCAGACACTACCCTCAGTGACCTACCGGGCTCTGTCCAATTACAGGCCCTGGAAAGTGAGAGAACAAGCTCAGCCTTTGACTCTGGTGTAGTTAGAGCAGGCTGGTCAAGTCAACAAACTAATGAACAGCTCAGAATCCCTGTTATCACATTTGACCTCTCTGATGACAGTAAAGCCAAGCCTTGCTCAGAAGTTAGTGAAAGTGACAGAACTCCAGCAATGCTGAGGGCAGAGCTGTCATCTAACCAATGTTCTGGCTATGAATCTGGTGATGCAGTAAAGGAGCTCAGCAACCCAGCAAATACACCTCTAGAAACTAACACTTGTTCAGATCCAAATCAGGAAAATGCTTTGGAAAATGTCCAGACTGTGGATTTAAGTTCTAATGAAGACCTGCATAACCTAGACCCGCAGTCCTGTAGAACTGCTCATGAAAAGAGGCACATGCGGGTGTTGAGTGTAGACAGCGGGACAGATGTGCTTTTAAGTAAGAATTTTGTGGAGTTGTCTGACAAAGAAAAGACCTTACCAACCTCTAAGTCAGATCTAGAAGCTAAAGAAGGTCAGATGCCCAATGAATCTAACTTTCTAGAATTTGTCTCTCTCTTGGAATCCATTAATACCTCAAAGATGAAGACATCTAATCAATCCACTGTCAAAATGGAGGCGACAAAGGAAAATGGACTTGTTGGAGGTATTATGCATAGATTACAATTCTTTTGGAGTAATGATGGGAAGAGTTTGATTACTTAGAGCAGTTTAGCTGGATATCTGCAGTAAGGCAAATTCCAAGAGGAAGACTGGTTTTGCTAATAGGACCAGGGTAGGGCTGGACTTGCCGGGACAAAGTGGTTTAGTGAAAGTGTGTGATAGTGTCAGCTGCAGTTTTTACATATTTTTATCTTCTTGAAGAAAACTGTTTTCCCTCCTCTAGGAAACCTAGTGATAAGCTTAGTAGGTATCTTATGTATTTAGTATTCTGTACTAAAATAGAGTGCCCAGATTGTTGGAATGGCAGAAGTATCTTGCAAAAATATGTATAGCTATATAGCATTACACCTGCCCTTGCACATCTTAGCAGGCACTCCTTGAAGACCTGTCTGTGTGCCTTTAAGTATGAAAGCAGGAATTGTCACTGGAGATGGTTTTAGCTAACACATGTGCACACACATACATATATTTCTAAATTTCCTGAATGGTTGTGGGTTGGCTCTATAATTAAAAAAAAAAAAAAGGAAAAATTATGTGCTTGTTCTCAATAGGTAAGAGTTTTGATTTTTGATCACTTAAAATGTTTGTGTTTTAAAGATGAAAGTTTGGTGGCTGCTCGAGTATTTTAATGAAAAATAGTATATTCCCATGCAATTTTCCATTACCTATATGCAGTAAAATTTATAGCTCTTGTATAGAAATTTCTGGTTTTAATCAGCATTGTCATTGCTGTCACTGAACTATTGGACCCTCTTCTGTTGGGAAGGACTGTTGTTTGTAGTGTCTCAAGCAGCCCTCCAGCAAAATCAGTAGGGCCATTTAATGAGGATGTGAGATACACTGCAGTGAAGGCAGATGTAATCTCTTTCCCAAGTGGTCGGCGCAGTCGGTTTAGAAGCTCTGAGTCAACGTGAAATAAGATATCCTGTATCTTCCCCTTCTCCAAAATGTTTGTTTTACCTTAGATCCTATATTAAGCTGTGTTAAGAAAGCCTAAGAGGATGTAGTCTCAAAACTTAGTTTGCATGGAAGGTAAGAAACTTGATGGTACCCTGGAAGAACAGCTTGGCAGTCCTATTTTGTCTGTTCCCTGCTCCACCTGGGTAGGTCTTGTTCCTGCAAGAGCCTTCCATTATATGAAAAATGCCCAACTGATTTAAAGGATTTTTAAAAATTATTTTGAAATGTGTGCTTTTATCTAGTTAAAAAAATAAGTACAATTATCATCTCAATGTGTCATTTTCTTTTAGATTCTGTTTACCTTTCACTCTGTCTTTCTTTAAGTCTGTCCTAGTCAATGTATTATAACCCCGTCTCATTCCATCTTTCACCTGGGTCCATTTTTCCTTCTGCTTTTCCTAGTTTTGTACCTTTCCTTCCTCAGTCATCCCTTCTCAGTTTAGGCACTTCCCTCCTGTGCCAACTCCTTATTTGTCTTCCTCTTCATATTGGTACACTGTCTTCTTTCCTTCTGTTCTTCCTAGCAATCCACACTTGCTGGTTTAGGCTTGTCCACTCTCTTGAGCCCATATAAAGCTGCACTCAGGTCCCCTGTATTTATTCTCCTTCTCATGAATGAATTGAGAGGAGGGTAAGTACAGGAGAAGTGAATTTTGCTCTTCCTGGACCTGTTGCCTCTCTTATGGTGTATCTTACCATCTCTCCTGCCTTCTCAGGCTGTTTATTCTTCACTACAGTTTCTGTTCTTCTCTATCGAGTTTATCAGCCTGCCCTCCTGGCTCCAGTCTGTGCTGTGATTGCCCAAGACAAGTGCTGAGCAAGCCCTGCTTCTCACCTGAGCCTGCTGAGCCCTGCTGGATTCCTGGGGTGCAGAGTCACCTACCTGCACAACAGCACACAGCAACAGCACACAGCAATGAGGGATGCAGCAAGCAGATTGTGATTTTTTTCTGTTCCTCAGCCATAAAAAGGAGGATTTGCACAATAATTGTACTTCTGAGTGATGTGACTTAGCTGGAAAAGAGAATTTCAGAGGTAAATTTAAATGAAAATCAAAAAAGAGAGGGTGCAGCTAATCTAGAAAGGCCTTTCAGACAGTACCCTCAGATAATATGAAGAGGGAAGGTTGCTGCATGAAAGAAAGCAATGGATGATCAGAATAAACTGAAACAGAGTCGGGTTCAACAATGAAAACAAAACCCAAAGCCCAACCCTAATTAATGTGTGTGTAGTTGTGCTTTAGATCTGGTGAACGAGGTTCTTATACAAGATCATGAGGAAACAGAAGTATTCTGGTCTTCCCTCAAACAAAGCTCTCATTTAGTGACTTGAACCGAATTTCATAGAATCATAGAATGGTTTTGTTTGGAAGAGAGCTTAAGCATCATCTAATTCCAAACCCTTGCCATGGACAGGGACACCTTCCACTAGGTCAGGGTGCTCGAAGCCCCATCCAACCTGGCCTTGAACACTTCTAGGGATGGGACATCCACAGCTTGTCTGGGCAACCTGTTTTGGTGCCTCACCACCCTCACTGTAAATAATTTTTTCCTAATATCTATTCTAAGTCTTCCTGTTTCTATTCTCTTAAGTCTGTACTTTTGCAAGATGGTGAAGTTGAGCTGCATACATGTGTTAAGTGTCTCTGTAAGCAGTGTGCCATCAGCAAGTATCATCCTGAAACAGAAGAGGGACTGGAAAGGGGGTGCCCTTCAGAAGCAGGGATGGCAGCTGTGGATTCTGCACCTTGAACTGGTGCTGTGGGAAAAAGGAGACTCAATCTGAACTCCTTGAGCTTGGGACAGGTAGTTCAAAGGCATTTATTTTTAAGAGCAAGTAGGCTTTGTTTTCCAGCCTAGTCAGAATGTGCTGTTTGTTAAAATAAATTACTGTCATTACTGGCAGCTTCCCCTTAGCAAGACTGAATTTTAGGAATGAGAAGCCTTTAATTTGTTTACAGCCTTGCAATTGCAAATATGCTTTAATAATATAGTATCTTGGAACAGATATGAATAAACATTATTCCCACATTAGAGTGGTTAACAAAAGTGTGTGTGTGGAAATACAGGGTCAAGCTATGCACTGGTTGTTTTGAGGGAGGAGGTTGGTTCTGTTTTGGTTTTTGTTCTTTTAACCTTTCAAACTGTCTAATTGGCAAAAGTTAGCAATAGATGACTGGTCCAAATGTGCATGAAATGCACCCCAGAAAGATTTTTATTAGGCAATGTGAAAAACTTTGCAATTTCCTGGAAAGCTGGACATTCAGAGCTGTGATAAAGCAAGCTGATATTTGGCATAATTTCTGAAAGGTGGGGAAATATGCTTATCAGAACAGTCTGGCAAGTGAGTGAATGTCATGGATGGGTCTTTGTTATGGGTGGTTCCTCACAAAACTTGTGTGTTCTGTGGAAGCAGAAGAGTTATCATCCTGACCACATAAGCCTTCGCCAGTAGACAGCTTGGTAAAATGCAAGAGAAAATTAAAGCCTTTCTTTAGACTTCTCAGGATGCCAGATTTAACCTCTAAAAATAGAGGATATAAAAACTCTCAAGTGCTGTTCTATAGCCACTCCACCTCTTCTAGAGGTGAGAAAATTACACTGACACTGTTGCTAACACTGACTTTCAAACCAGTGTCCTTTCAGTTTTGAATCACCCTTTTACCACCCATGTGATTAAAATGTGTTGTAGGGCAACTGTAAATTTTTTTCAGTCTGCAGGAGGTGTAAGAAAACCTGTGTTTATTGGCTGCTTTGGGTGCCTTTGATGTGCCTTGAACCAAGTAGAAGCAGTTGTGCATCATACTCATACAGACTCATACAAAACTCTCTTGCATGTCCCCTTTGGCATAGCTGTAATCTAGGACAGCTAGTATCACCCAGAGAGCAAACCCTGCCATGGGAGTTATGGGGACTGGCACGGGAGAAACTAAACCAGGGCTGCATGGCCTGAATTCAGATGTTTTGCAGGCTGTTTTTAGAAAAGATTCTCATAATTCTGGGCAGTGCACAAACCACAACCTGGAGTGAGTTGTTCTGCATCCCAAGCAATTACCCTTCTCCTATAAAAAACTAAAACATACTCCTGTGGGTATTTTTAGACTCTTTAATTTTTTTTTTTTCCCCTTGCATATGAGAAAGAGGACTATCACATGCTATCTAGTCATGGAGAAGAGGGATCTTGTGCATTGAGTCATCAGTGCAGTTGACAGTTGTGGTGGGAAGTGACAGCAGGTGATTTTGCTGGCAGGTGGGTAGCACCTAGGAAATAAAGCCCTGCCTGGTGCTATCTCATCTCTTGGAGCAGCTGTTTATCATCCTTGACTCTTGTGCCAGAGAGGGACCACATGACATGTGGTGTGCCTCTTTGGACGTGGAGGAGCTGGTGTGCTGAATTCAGTTTTCTGATGCTTAATGTGTAAGGCTTGATAGGTTAGCATTTTTAAATTTCAGTCTTTAAGTCCAAGAGGTAGTAGTTTGTATGATGACAAGTCTGACATCTGAAAAGATATGAGGTTATTTCAGAGGTCTGAATTCTGGTGTAATTGGTAGGTATAATGATTAGGCTACTTTTTCCTAGCTCTGCTGCTGACATAGGAGATTGTTTTGAGCAAGTCACTTCCTGTAGCAGGTACAATGCCTATTGCTAGTTTTTCCTGTTGCTTCAGGATTAATGTGGCACTCCTCATGAATGCATAGTGCCATGTGCTTCTTCAGTGTCCATGCTGAGCTCTTGTAGCAATTCTTGGACAGTGTGGTATTCCCTGGGCAGACCTGTTGTTTGGTGGATGACCAGCTTAAAAGTTAGTTGTTTCTTTTAATGTATTTGTGGCATAATAGGCAAATTTGGGTTGAGAATAAAGTGCATAAGCTAGATGTTTCTGCTAAAGCAGTTGATGAAGAAAGGATTAGGAATGTTCTTAGGATTTATAATTCCCATATATGAATGGCACAGTTCACAGCTTGTAGAATTTTGGTTTCATGCCGGTACTAACAAAATCATAGAGTGATTTGAAATAATTTCTTTGTGGCAGCAAGCAGCAAATATATTTTAAAGTGAAAATTTCTATTTTGGAGCATAATGTTGTTGAAGAAAGTGAATTCTATAGCAAAGCAATTAATGAACAGAAGTGAGAGAGGCTTAATAAGCTCAATTCTGCTTGCACAGGTTTCAAACCAGATGGTGTTTGAAATTATGATAGCAGTGGCATTTTGTTTTACAGGAGTGAGCAGTAAGAAGCTTGGGATAATGATGTGTAAGTAAAAGATGAGGAGGGAAGTTTGGAAGACTCTGGTAAGGGACTACAAATAGTAAAAATGTTTAGGAGGAAGGTTACAGAGTACTTGATTTTAATGTTAATGACCTAATAATAAGGTAGCTTTAAGATTGAGGTACACTGATAGTTGGTTATCGTGATTACTGTATCACAGAATTAAAGAATGGTTTAGGTTGGAAGGGACCTTAATAAAAAAGGTTAAAAAAACACTCCCCCTGTCCCCCACCTTGGGCTGGGATGCCTTCTATGAGACCAGGTTGCTCAGAGCTTCATTCAACCTGGCCTTTAACACTTCCAGGAATGAGGCATCCATAGCCTCTCATGGCAAGCTGTACCAGTTCCTCACACCCTCGTAGAGAGTAGTGAAGAATTTATTTCAAATATCCAATCAACAACTGCCCTCTTTCAGTTTAAAGACATTTCTCCTTGTTCTATCATTACACATACTTGTTAAAAGTCCCTCTTCAGATTTCTTGTGGTCTCTCTTCAGGTTCTGAAAGGCTGCAATTAGGTATCCCTGGAGCTTCCTCTGAAATCTTAGCCAACTCTCCCACCCTTTCCTCACCAGGAAAGAGGTTCTATCCTTCTGATCATCTTGGTGGCCCTCCTCTGGACTCACTGTATTAACATTTGTACAAAGGCTGTTTCATTCTAGCTGTAAAATTGTTCACAGCCTCCTCCTAGAGAAGAACAAGGGTTTGTCTATAGAGATGATTTGGGATGCTGAAAATCTGTTCTATAAGTGAAAAAGTTACATGGCAGAAGAAATTAGGAGTTTATTTGTCAGCACTAGGATGGTATACTTGTAAGTAATGTTGATATGCTGTTAAAAGTTTTTAGTGCAGCAAAAATGCTCACTGAAAGTATCTTATGTATAGAACATGCAAGAATTGTTCCTTTTCATAATTATTTTACCACAATAACTTAAGCTTGTGTCTTGTGCTCTAACAAAACATGAAAACGGTGTACTGACCAAAACTTGGCTGTTTATGCAGGACTCTTCTGAATCACCCTGCCCCAAGACTGATTTAGGCATGAGTCCTGATAGTTACACCTCACAAGTCTGAGTCATGTGGCATATAATTTCCTAGATAAATTATGTGGTTATTGCAGAGCCTAGGTCTGATCTTGATACTACTGTGAGCCAGCCATGCATGAGCTGGAGACATGTGGAGCAGTGGATAAGGGTAAATGGCCCAGGGAAAAGTGTAAGTACCCTGCCATGTTGTCCTCTTTAGTCTGCTCTTGCACTTGGAAAAGGTTTTTCCTGGTGTTTGAGCTTTGTCAGCACAATTTCTGTTCGGGGAACATTTGGTGACGTAGAGCCGATTGGATTGCATACTCTGGCAGAGGACACTCCTAGTCTAGACACCTCTGTCTTCATTTAAATACTGCAGGTGTAAGTCACCTGGAAGCAGATGAGTAATAATCTTCAAAACCAGTCACAAAGCCATCATGGCCCACTTTTCCAGTGCTGGAAGTACTCATCACAATGGTATTGTCTGATTGGCGTATAAAGCCAGTAAGAAGCAGTATGTTTAGGTTTTTGTTATTATGACTTTTTACCACAGCAGGAAAAAGAAGTCTGCAAGGCTTGTGGTTTGGAATGGAAAAGAGAGAAGAATATTCTGAAACCACTAGATAATCAGATTTTAAAAAATCTTTTTAATTGTTCTAGCCCTAAAGCTGGTTTGGGGCACTATGGAACCAATTAGGTTATTCAAACCACAGTTTCTGATCTCTATCAATTATTCTTACAGCTTGAACAGCCCAAGCCTTTAGGAAGGTCATTTTGATTAGGTATCTGTGGCTCCATCACCACCCACAGGTATGGTTACATCATTAAGGGGTATCGGGGTTCCTTATGCTCCTCGGGGGC